>CACSLK010034598.1:25760291-25788289 GCA_902706635.1 Striga hermonthica
TTCCTTCCGATTGGGAGTTAGTTACCCCGGGTCCTGACGGCAACTTCGCCTGTCCCCCCGAGGGTTGTTATACCTTCTTTGTTGACCAAGTTATCTTTGGCCTACGTTTTACCATCCAAGCCGAGCTTTTGGAGATTAGTGACTTGTATAAAATCCCAATAAATCAGTTTTCTCCCAACGCTCTCTGTATCATGATAGCCTTCATCGTTGTTTCCCGTATAGTTCTTCATTCTTTTTCGGCCAAATTTTTTCATTACTGTTATAGTTATCGACTTCAGAAAGGGGCCCATTGTTTGATCCGTCGTCCCGGCGTGACCTTCCTTGACGATCTTTCGTCAAATGTCCCCGAGTGGAAGTCGAAGTTTGTCTTTATTCGACCTTCCGAGGGTGCTTATCCTTATACAAATAACTGGATAAGTACCAAAGTTAAACAGAATAAACGGTCTCGATCCGAGGACTTCGAAAAACTCTTAGCAGAGTTGAATAAATGTACTTATAGCGCTCGACGCATAATAAGAGACCGTGGGTTGGTCAATCATGCCCGAATCGTCTTGTACGACGATCTCCCTCAGCTCGATGATCCTCGTAAGCTGTTCAACATTTCTTACAATACCGAGTCGTCCCTTGTCTTCTTCTAACCTTTGCTTTTGTTATTATATTTTTTTTTTCAGTTAATACACTCAAGCGCTTCGAGGTGAAGAAAACGCCTACTGCTCCTGTTCCACCCGGCAGGTCAGGTGCACAATCGACCGCGGCGGCTCGAAAGCGCAAGTCCTCGGGCCCGAGTGCCCGTAAGAGGCCCCAGGTTGATCGTGCCCCTCCCTTGCTTCTGGGCGATTCGAAGCGTCGTAAGGTCGACAAGGGCAAGGAGAAGGTGGATGAGGGGAACACTGCCTCCAAGCGGACAGAATCGTCCGTCATCTACAGGGACGCGTTGGTCAAAATGCCGTCCCGACTCTGGAATCATCCGGAGCCGCATAAGGTGGCGGAGTACCTTTACTCCGTGCTCCCCGAGGCCGACAAGGCTCCATCGAGGGAACCGAGTATGAGCGCTCTTGCTATGCTACCCAATGCCTGGTTCGGGTATGTGCTTTGTTCTCATGCGTTTGTCTTGCGTATTTCTTTTTGCATTTCCTTAATTAGTTTTTTTTTCTTTTTTTTTTTTTTTTAGTTTATGGCGGCTGCTCTTCCTGGCCTTAAGGCCGGCACTCGACCCCCCCTTCCCCCGGTCATGGCCTCGAGGAGAAGTATGAGGCACAACTTAGGGAGAATGCTCAGCTAAAGAAAGAGCTGGAGGATTCTAAGGCCCTGGTCGAAAAGTTGAAAGCCGACAAGGCCTTTGCCGTTCACGAGAAAGAGAAGCTTCAGGTCGACCTTGTGAAGGCTCAGGAGGCGAATATGTACGAAGTGGACATCGGCATCGTTGAGTGCCAGAAATCTTTTCTGAGGACTGGCATAGGCGCTGCCTTTGTCCGCGAGTACCGCAAGGAAGTCGTAAGGGCTTTCTGTAATTCTCCTGAGTTCCTCGACAAGCTCTGCCCCGCCGCTGTCCAATATTTTGACTATGCCTTTGATGCTTGGGAAGCTGCGGTTGCGGGTTCTGAGTTTGCTGGGCGAGTCGACCGGGAGGCCCTGAAGCGTACACTTCCTGACCCTGACGGCTATGAGGGTGATCCGTCCCTTCAGGACGACTTCCCCTGGTGGACTGGTCTCGAGGCAAAGGTTATTCGGGAAGCAAAGTTCACCTATCAATTGGATGCTCCAGTGTCCTCCCCCGTCCAACCTGTCGAGCCGAAGGACGGTGATCAGGTCGTGACCATCCTCGAAGAGAGTGATGAGGACGTTATCCCTTAGTTGTATTCTCGAGGCTTCTTACCTTCTAACTACGGTTTTTTTTTTTTTTGTTCCGATCAACCTAGTTTTCCAATTTGTAAAGGTTGAGACGACTCTTGTAATGAATTTTTTTATATATTACTCTTCATTTCATTTGACTCGTGTCGTTATGTTCCTGCAACGTTGTTCATGTATTCTTCGAGTTTTTACTTGTAATTATGCGATTGTGGGTTTGCTGACATCTCCTTTGCTTACATATTTTGTAGTTAGTGTAAACGGATTATATGGGACTTGTCGTTTAAGTCGACTTCTGCAGTCGCAGGTTTTTCTAGCTTTGCCGAGATTTCACTCGAGGCATGCAACTTTTGTTGCTTAGAGTCGACTTTTATAGTCGCGGGCTTTTTAGCCTTGCCGAGATTTCACTCGAGGCATGCAACTTTTGTTGCTTAAGTCGACTTTTATAGTCGCGGGCTTTTTAGCCTTGCCGAGATTTCACTCGAGGCATGCAACTTTTGTTGCTTAAGTCGACTTTTATAGTCGTGGGCTTTTTAGCCTTGCCGAGATTTCACTCGAGGCATGCAACTTTTGTTGCTAAAGTCGACTTTTATAGTCGTGGGCTTTTTAGCCTTGCCGAGATTTCACTCGAGGCATGCAACTTTTGTTGCTTGTGTTGACTTTTATAGTCGTCATGATTAGCTGGCGATATAGTTGTTTCGGAAAATTCAGTGTATCCAACAATTATGTAAGAAGACAAATAAATATATAGACATCTCTGAAGAGTATTCAAAATTCATTTCATTACTGAGTATGATTTGATCGTGGTTCAGTACAAAAAGCAAATTTGAGAACATTACTTAAGCATAAAAGCGCTTGAGATGGGTAACATGCCAAGATCGCGGCAGTTGTCGTCCTTCCATATTTTCAAGTTCATATGCGCCTCTCTCAAGCACCTTGGTGACTGTGTATGGTCCTTCCCAGTTGGCTTCAAGCTTCCCGATGTGTTTTAGAGCATCTGCTCGTTTGAGGACGAGATCTCCAACCTGAAATCGTCTGGTACGGACTTTTCTATCGAAGGCTGCACGCATCTTCTGCTTATATTCCATGGATCGCACCCAGGCCTCCTCTCGTCCTTCTTCGATCATGTCGAGGGCCTCTTCGACCATCCCTTCATTCTTCCTTTCCTCATAATATGTCGATCGGTGCGAATTTAAGCCAACTTCGGTAGGCAGAAGTGCATCCATTCCGTAAACCATGTGAAACGGCGACTGGCCTGTCGAGCTTCTTGGGGTCGTCCTATAAGCCCATAGGACTGTTGTCAGCTCGTCGACCCAAGCGCCTGATGCTTTCTCCAACCTCTTCTTCAATCCTTGGAGAATCGTTCGATTAGTCACTTCGACCTGTCCGTTAGCCTGGGGGTGTGCGACCGAGGCGAACCTTTGCTTTATTCCCATGTCAAGACACCACGCTTGAATTCGTTTCCCCTGGAACTGAGTTCCATTGTCAGAAATGAGCACCTTCGGGACTCCGAATCGGCAACAGATATTGTTAAATAGGAATTGGATCATCTTCTCCTCCGTAATTTTCGCCAATGATTCCGCTTCGACCCACTTGGTAAAATAGTCTACAGCGACTACTAGAAACTTCCTCTGCCCCATCCCCATCGGTAGTGGTCCTACCAAATCGATTCCCCATTGCGCGAAGGGGATCGGGGTGCTTATGGTCTTCATGTACTCGGCGGGGATGTGAGTGATTTGCCCATGTCGCTGACATTTTTCGCACTTCTGAACCAGCTGCTCTGCCGCCGCTCGCATCCTGGGCCAATAATATCCTGCCCGCAGAGCTTTGCCCGCCGAGGCGCGTGATCCTATATGTGCTCCGCAATATCCTTCATGTATTTCTCTTAAAACAAAATTTCCTTTATCTTCGGAGACGCATCGCAGGTAAGGTCCGACCATCGATTTTTTGAACATGACGCCCTCGACTTCAAAGTACTTGCTCAGATATCGAGCCACCCTTTCTGCTTCCTGCTTATCTCCTCTAGGTATTTGACCCTGCAGGAGTTCGCGAATCGGCTTTCTCCAATCATCCTTTTCCTCGACTTCCATCGTTTCGCCCAACACGCTCCCTTCTAAGTGCATAGTAATGATAGAATTTCCCATCTTCCCCTCATTCGAGCTTGCTATTCTCGCAAGCCAATCTGCTCGTTTGTTTTCTTCCCGAGGGATTTGCGTCAGTTCGAACTTCTCCAAGCCCTGCACAAGGCTTTGGATTTCTTCAACATATTTCATCATTCGTTCTTCTTTGATTTCGCAATTTCCCAACACTTGTCCAACGACTAACTGCGAGTCGGAATGTGCTACGACTTCCGACGCTCCTCCACCAATTGCAAGTTGAATTCCCTTGATTAGCGCTTCGTACTCGGCTTCGTTATTCGAGGCCTTAAATCCCATTCTAATAGCAAAGTCCAGTTGCTCGCCTTCGGGTGAGATGAGAACGATTCCAAGACCTGATCCTTTGGCCGCCGATGACCCATCGACATGAGCGACCCATCTCTTTTCTTCCCCCTTGGTACCTTCTTGGATGAAATCTGCTAGGGCCTGGACCTTTATGGCTCGTCTAGGTTCGTACTTGATTGAATATTCGCTCAGCTCGACTGCCCATTTGACAAGTCGACTCGATACCGTGGGTCGGCCCAGTGTCTCTCCTAGTTGAAAATTCGTCCTGACTAACACCACATGGTTCAGGAAATATGGCCTTAGCCTTCTAGCCGTTATTACCAGTGTCAGGGCGGCTTTCTCGATTTCAGAATACCTCGTCTCCGCACCCTGCAGAACTCGACTGGTGTAGTAAATTGGCTTTTGGACACCTCCTTCTTCTCGTAATAACACCGAACTTAGTGATACTGCACCCACAGATATATAGAGCACCAACTCGTCGCCGGGTTCTGGTTTTGTCAACAAGGGCAGCTCGCCCAAGAACTCCTTCAATTTTTCGAAAGCCGTTTGTGCCTCGTCACTCCATAAAAAGGTCGACTTCTTTTTCAACAATTTGAAGAATGGAAAGCTTTTTTCTGCGGCCCGAGCAATGAACCTGCTCAGTCCTGCAATCCGTCCCGTCAGAACTTGTACATCTCGTATGCTTCTTGGTGGGGCCATGTCGAGTATTGCCTTCACTTTTTCCCGGTTTACCTCGATTCCATGCTCTGTGACGACATATCCCAGGAATCGCCCTGCCTTTACTCCAAAGGCACACTTGTTAGGGTTCAGCTTCATCCCGAACGTCCTAAGAGTTTGAAATGTTTCCCTTAAATCGTCTGGGTGCGAGGTTGAGACTTTACTTTTTACCAAGATGTCGTCCACATATACCTCGATATTTCGCCCGATCTGAGATTTGAATATTCGGTCCATCAGCCGTTGGTAGGTAGCCCCAGCATTCTTAAGCCCAAAAGGCATGACAACATAGCAATACGTCCCTTTACTTGTCACGAAGCTCACTTTACTTTGGTCCTCCGGGCATAACGGAATCTGATGGTATCCCTGAGATGCGTCCATCATACTTAATAATTCGCAACCAGCCGTAGAGTCGACGAGCTGATAAATTCGTGGTAAAGGGTAATGATCTTTCGGGCAAGCCAGGTTCAAGTCCCAGAAATCGATGCACATGCGCCATTTGTTTAGTGCCTTTCTTACCATCACAGTATTGGATATCCACTCGGGAAATTGGATTTCTTTGACATGTCCTGCCCGCAGCAACTTATCCACCTCAACTTCAATTGCTTTGTCGATCTCTTCCCCGTGACGTCTAAGTCGCTGTTTTACTGGTTTTCTGAGGGGGTCGACATTGAGTTTATGCTCCATAACAGCGGGGTCGATCCCTGTCAACTCTTCAGGGGTGAAGGCAAAGACATCCCTGAACTCCTTTAATAGTGCGATCAGCTGGTTTTGTAGCTCGACTTTCAGATCTTTCCCGACCTTAGTGGTTTGTTCCTCTGTTTCTCCGATTTGTATATCCATTAGCTCCCCGTGGGGTTCGAGATCAGTATTTCTTGGCCTTTTCTCGCTCATCATCAGCTTTTTTCCTTCCTTCACCTCCGTCCGTTGGTTTGTCCTTACTGCAATTTGATAGCAGGTTTTCGACAACCTCTGGTCGCCTTGGGCCTCTCCTACCCTATCTCCGACAGGGAATTTTAGCTTCATATGATAGGTTGACACTACCGCTTGGAATGCGTTTAGTGCCGGCCTTCCCAGAATCACATTATAAGCCGACTCGACGTCGACCACAACAAATCGTACCATTTTTACCTTCCTTAAGTCGCCTTCCCCGAGGACGACAGCGAGAGTGGTTTCCCCCAGGGGGGCGACTTCCGAGCCATTAAATCCAAAAAGCGAAGTGTGGAGAGGTGAGAGTTCAATGTCGAGTTCCATGCGTTTAAGACAATCGAAAAAGATCACATTCACCGAGCTCCCTGTGTCGACAAAGATTCTCTGAACTTCGTAGCCCGATATCTGGGCTGTGATCATCAAGGCGTCGTTATGAGGCCTCTCAACTGCTCCTATGTCGGCTGGCCCGAAATTCATCACTGGACCATCCTCTTCGACCTGCTGCACTTCGGTTTTCCCATGATGGCCTCGAGCATACGCTTTTCTAGCCCGGTTTGAATCGCCATCAGTTGGCCCTCCAAATATCATATGGATTACTCCTCTTTTTTGAGGAAGCTCTTCTTTGTCGGGTGTTCTTGCCCTCTTGCGAGGGCTTTTGCTCCTTTCCCTCCGTCGACTGATTCGTTCTCGATCTTTGTAAACGAATTCTTTTAGATGGCCTACTTTGATGAGTCTCTCGATTTCATTCTTTAAGTGCTTACATTCATCAGTGTTATGGCCGTAGTCTTTATGAAATCGACAATATGGATTACTTTTGGGTTTTGTCGGTCCATCTTTCCTCGTTCGTGGCCACCTGACCACATCGTCACGGATCTCCCTTTCCATGACTTCCAGTATTCTTGCGTGCGAGGCCAACAGAGGGGTATATTGGGCTGTTCTCCATCCCCTTGATCGTCCCTCTCTCTCGGTTCTTGGGGATCCTTTCCTTTCAGTGGTCGAGGCAGGCTTTTTATCCTTCTTCTCGTCCTGAGGCTCAGCTTTTGGCTTAGCCGCCTGCCGAAAGTCGGCTTCGGCTTCCTCGACATTCATGTATTTGGCGCACCTTCCCAGCACTTCATCGAACGTCCTCTCGGGCCGCTTTGCTAGGGAATTTCTGCACAATCCCGGGAGTAGCCCTCGAGTGAGTCCTCCCGACTTGATTTCCTCGGTGGCCGAGGGGACGTCGACACATGCCCGTGTGTACCTTGCCACATAGTCCCTCAATGATTCCCCTTCCTTCTGCTGCATACCTATCAAAGTAGGTATGACTTTTCTTGGGCTCTTACACTTGCAAATTGGTTTAGGAAACTTGAGCTGAATCCCTCGAAATCCCTGACGGCCCCCGGGGGCAACTGATGAAACCAATCCTGCGCGGGCCCTCGCAGGGTCGTTAGGAATGCTCGACACTGAACGGGGTCGTTGTATCGGTGTAGCACTGCCATGTTTTCGAAACTTCTGAGATGCCGAGAGGGGTCAGTCGACCCGTCATACCAGATATTGAGTTCCCTGAACCCTTGCGGCAAGTCGGCATCTAAAATATGTTGTGAAAAAGGGTGTCCCCTCGAGCCTCCCGTTTTTCTTCCTTCCACCCGAGCCTGCAAGTCTCGGACCTGCGCTAACAGCTGCTCCAGCGTATCGTTTCTGGCTTGTGGATTAACGGTCCTGACAGAGGACTCCTCCTCGTCTATCCTCCTGTTTTGCCTTTCATGCGATTGTGCCTGTTGTTCGCGCTCGGGAGGTTGCTGCTCATTCTGGGGTTGTTCGACCCTCGCTTGTTCGATCCTGGGCCGCTCGACCCTTGGTTGTTCGACTGGCTTCTGTTTGAGTTGGGCAGCCACTGCCTCCGCGATCATTTTCTGCATCTCGCTTCTCGTCATGGTCAGCGTTTGTTCCTCGCCTTGGGGCGGTGGCCTTGTCTCCTGGTCGAGTCGCCCAGGCTGCCTCCCCATCCTTAGAGAGATTTCGGTTGATGCGTGATCACCTGTCTCTCCGCTTGTGTCCTTCACGTGGCTGGCCTCCCCCTGAGTGAGAACCGGGATCTTGACTCCGGGTGGGGTAATAGGCGTCTCTTCTCCCGTACGCCCTCCTGACGGCGCGTGTGCCCCAAAAGGTGGGAATCCCAGCACCTGGAGCGGTGGTCTAAAGCTGGGAATCGGCGGAGGTCGCTTGTCCGTCCATGTTGCCCTGAAGTCCTCGTTCAAGTTTTTCTGCACTCCTTCCTTCTCAGCCATCGGAAACAGATCCAAGCTAGGTGTAAAGCTCTTAATTCCTTCAAGAGCTCCCCACAGACGGCGCCAAATGATGGGTTTCTTCTCAGATCTGGAACGGTCCAATGAGAAAACGTCTGGATCTGGGACGAACCGGTATGAATGAGCTTAGATCTGATGTGATGGCGCTCGAACCGTTGTTGCTGAGCTGCAAGAACACCTGCAAGAACTCAACGCCGGAGGGGTTTCCGGCGTAGAGCCTCCGACGCTCAAGTCAGTATATGAGAGAGATGATGAGAGCTGCTATGAGAGCAGCAGCAGTAACGGAAGGGTATGGAATGAATGGGAGTTAGGGTTTTGGGATTACCTCAATCCTTTATATAGGAGTACAATATATACCTGAAGTCCCCAAAGTGCCCCGACCGACTTAATGGAAATGTCCAGAATACCCCGGTCGGTTCATATTCCGCCTACTTCCTAGTCAGCATCTAGATCCTTCCTTAGCTTCCTTCTTATCCTTAACTCTTCTTCAATATGCTGAGGTGTGTCAAAGCTATCGGGAACCACGAGCTACAACTCCCTCAGTCGACCTGAGATATTGCGTCGAGTCGACTGGGTCGCATTCAACTGTTAGTAGACCCTAATACGTCTGACCGTTATCTTACCAGAGGTCGACTTATTCTAGTCGACAGGTGTACATTGACTCGGTCGAGAGCCGGGCTTCTTGACTGAGTATCATGGAACCTTACTAATAGAGTCGACTTTGCCGAAGTCGACTTGGTAGTCTCGAACCGTGACGATATGAACCGCTATGAGCCAATTGTGGCAATGCCACGGTTACTGAACCGATGCACGACAGTAGGGCTATATCATATATCAACTTTAATCATATACAATTTACATAATTTTAGATTACTTAATATCATATATAGAATGATAATTAAACTTCAATTAACTTTTCATGCGTAATAATGCTTGTCTTCAGCTAATTAAAAAATGTATTTTTATTATATATATGTTGACCTTAGTCTTACTGAATCCTATAATTAAAAATATATATAAAGTTATAGAAACACTTTGGAAACATAAGTTTTTTTTTTCTTTCAAAAGTCGAAACCTGAACCGAACCGGCAAAAAAATAAATTGAGACGTACTGATTACTTTGTAATGATAACCGAATAGTCATCGATTCGATTTTGATACCTCACAATGAGGTTCAATTTTAATCGAATCGAGCTAATATAATATATATATATATATATATATATATATATATTAAAATTTGATCTAAATTAGGCAGTCCACCTTCACGACACTTCAATTTCTCTCCAATGACCCTTGTAGGACTGTTATTGAACCGGACCGAACTCGAACAAGAAATTATCTTCATTTAGTTATCGAATGAATACGAACAAGTTTGCGAACAAAACGATCGTTCGCGAACAACTGGGTATTTTATAATTATATACGTAATTTGTACAAAATACACACACATACACACACACACATTATATATATGGTAACTCTTAATTGAATTTCTTGAAATTATCTAACACTTAATAGGAAACCCCTAATTGTATTGTACCAAAAAAAAATCCCTAATTGTATTAAAATTGGAAGTCTCTTAATTAATCTAAGACAGTACAAACATTGAAACACAAGAATTCGTTCCCAACATAAACGTTGCGGCACTTACAGTACAAACAAGAATCCTCACGTAGGTCACAATACAATTTTTCGCCGTCGCCGGTTATCTGCCGTAGGTTGGTCGATGTCACCAGTGGAAGAAAAGCCACAAGGTAAAAATTTCAATTCGTGTAGTATATTTCGACAATTTTGCAATCTTTTTCATCTGCTTAGCAAACATTCAGTTCACTTATAGGTTTATGTTAAATTTAAGTTTACTGAAAAATCCTCATTTGATCACAAGGCTATCTGCTTCATGTTGTATCTGGTTGGGGTTCTTCTTCATGTTCTATTGTAATGTCTAAAAAAAATTTTCCACCTACTTGATGATGCAGGTCCGAACAAGGTCAAGAGCTTGATCTCTTATTGTTTCAGTGTTGTGTTGCGTTGCTCCACCGGATCTTCTTGCCCAGAGAATCGTTGAACGTTTGGCTTACCAGATTTCTGTCACTCAACGTTGAACAGACTATTGAGTATGTAAACTCTTCTTCTACTCATCTTTCTGGAAAATAGTTGAATCAGATAGTTGAAGAATATAATTTGATTTGTCTGCTTGATTTGGTTCTTAATGTCAGAGCTCTGTTACCGAATAACTACAGAAAGTGATGTGCTTGAGCTCTAGAAGGAACTTTATATGTGTCATAAACTCGTGAACCTATATTAACAGTCAAAATAATGTATATGCTGATATTTTCCTAAATAAAAGGCTGTAAGGTACAATGTTGTGACCTGTAGATGCTTTAGTGAACTGGAGATGCTTTACCTTTGAAATATGTTAACCTTAAGGCTCTATAGTTATTTTGGCAACTTCTGTAATTCATTGATATGGCAAGTGGTTTGTATGTTTTTTCCATAGTAAAAAATGGCGTCGCCATGCCTCGAGAGGCGTCCGAGGCGAGGACCATATTTAAGATTATATTGGCACTTAAACTTAAATATATGATATTACTATCTGTATATATATATTTTTTAAACTTTGATAGCTTGTTTTCGCGAGGCCTCGCCATGGCGAATCGCCTCGCCTCGTGGCGAAGCTATGGGCGAATCGTCTCGCCTCGCCATTCGCCATTTAATACTATGGTTTTTTCTAATATTTATTTTTCTATATTTTGGATATGATCTGCCAACCAATTGCTGGCGTCCATAAATGGCTCATATCTATTTATTATTATCAAGTTGGTTGTTACTGTTGGGAACTTAATACTTAGTAATATTGCACCTCTACTCATAATCATGTTCAAATGTTCAGCATTTGGGCCAAGACTTTTACCCTGGATATATCACATCTTATAAGTTGCATATCCAGAAGTAGATTTGAGTTTCACATGATCGACCATTGATTTGTTCCGGTTGAGATTTAATCTAATTATTTTTCTTAGATACTATAAGTTATAAAAAGAGTTACTGCTTGAAATTAGCATATTTTAATATTTTCTAGTCTGATGCTTAGCTGGAATTTGTATTTTTTTTATGGCGTAAACTCTTGGTTTGAAAGCATGAAGTTATTCATTTAAGGTTTGTTTTGGAATCTGACTCCATTGCTATATATCTGGTTCATTTGTGGATCATGTATGCGTTTTCTACATATCAAACCTAATGACTTTTCTTTTGATATCTTTGTGCTATTTACAGAGAATGGATAAGAGTTGGATGCAGGCTAAAAAATTTTCAAAAGCTTACATAGACGGGGTAAACATTTTTATGAGATTTGTAGAAGCTCATTTGGGAAAGGAATGCGAGATTCGATGTCCGTGTACAGGCTGCTTGAACTTATCTTTTAAAGATCAAAAGACAGTTAAAAGTCACATTTTGATGCATGGGATAGATCCAGGGTATGTCACGTGGTTTTATCACGGTGAACCAATCTTAAATAACCAAGCGAGTCAGCATGCTAATGTGGAAGATAAATATCATTCGGGGTCAGTGCACCAAAATCATGATGAATATGAAGACGATGGTGTTACCGACATGTTATCTGACCTTGGGGAGCAGTACTATCAACCTGATACACATGATGGGAGTAATATAAAAACAGCCGGAGTTCCAGCATATCTTGAGGCATTGATGAAAGATGCCAAAGCAGAATTATACCCGGGATGTAAGAAAATCTCAAAGACATCTTTTATCATCCAATTGCTCCACTTGAAAGTTTATAATAAACTGAGTAATAAAGCCATTGATATGTTATTGGGTTTGATAAAATTAGCATTGCCAGATGGAGAGTCACTTCCAAGTTCTTATTATGAGGCTAAAAAGTTTTTGCGAGATCTTGGATTAGGATATGAGTGCATTCATGCTTGTAAAAATGATTGTGCGTTATTCTGGAATGAGAATATGAACCTAGAGAGTTGTCCTATTTGTGGATCCTCTCGATGGAAAGTTAACGACGGCGTAGGTAAGAAGATACCAGAAAAGATTTTAAGGTATTTTCCTTTGAAACCCAGACTCCAGCGCCTTTTCATGTCTGAGAAAGTATCAAAGAAAATGGTGTGGCATAAAGAGAAACGGCATTGATGATGACTATATGAGGCATCCTGCGGACTCCCTTGCATGGAAAGATTTTGACAGTGAGTTTTCTTGGTTTGCAAAAGATCCTAGAAATGTTCGACTTGCTTTGGTTGCAGATGGTTTTAATCCATTTGGAAACTTAAGTACCACTTACAGCATGTGGCCGGTAGTTCTTGCGCCATTAAATCTCCCCCCATGGGATTGCATGAAACAACCGTTCTTTATGTTGTCTTTGCTTATTCCTGGGAAGAAGTCACCTGGAAAAGACATTGATGTCTACCTGCAACTACTGATTCAAGAGTTGAAAACATTATGGGTTGATGGTGCACAAACCTTTGATGTTCGTCGTAAAGAAACTTTCAATTTACATGCTGCTGTTTTGTGGACAATAAACGACTTTCCAGCATATGGGGATCTGTCTGGGTGGAGCACAAAAAGTTACATGGCCTGTCCCACGTGCAATGAGAAGACACATTCTTTGAGATTGCGTAATAAGATTTGTTACATGGGACATCGACGCTACTTACCGAGAGATCATCCTTGGAGGAGAAGTAAGAAGTTTGATGGAAAAAGAGAAGACAATGTGGCACCTCGAGATTTAAGTGGGGAGGATGTGTTAATGCAACTACGAGGATTACAAAATGTAACTCTAGGGAAACATGTGAACAAGAAAAGGAAGCGACACCCCGAGGAGTTAAATTGGACTAAACGCAGCATTTTCTTTGATTTGCCTTATTGGAGTAAGTTGAAATTAAGGCACAATTTAGATGTAATGCATATTGAGAAAAATATATGTGAGAGCATCTTAGGAACCTTGATGAGTGCAGAAGGGAAAACAAAAGATACACTTAATGCCAGACGAGATTTGGAGGACATGAAAATTCGCAAAGAGTTGCACTTGATCAATTCAGGCGATGGAAAACATGTGATGCCTGCTGCTTGTTATGTAATAAAAAAAAGAACGACGTGACTTTTGTGAATTCCTAAAGTCCGTCAAGTTTCCTGATGGCTATGCATCCAACATCTCTCGTTGTGTAAGTTCAAGTGATGAAAAGATATCCGGATTAAAGAGTCACGATTGCCATATTCTTTTACAACGGATACTTCCTATTGGGATTCGTGGGTCCTTAAATAAAGAAGTATGCGAGGTATTGGCTGAATTAGGCAATTTCTTTCAACGGTTATGCTGTAGGAAGTTGAAAAAATCAGATTTGGAGAAAATGAGAGATGATATTTGTTTGATATTGTGCAAACTAGAGAAGATATATCCTCCTGCATTCTTTGACATCATGGTTCATTTGCCAATCCATTTACTGAATGAGTCATTGATAGGTGGCCCGGTTCAATTCAGATGGATGTTTCCAATTGAACGGTAATTCATATTAAACTATGAGCTTCTTATTTATAATTCTTCTTGTGAATTTTTTTATAATATTGTTCTCGTTTTTTTGGATTCTTAGGAGACTTGAAGCAAGGTGTAACTAATAAAGCTCATCTGGAAGGATCCATTGTAGAAACATACATTGCAAAGGAGTCGTTAACTTTTTGCTCCATGTACTTGCGGGGAATTGAGACTAGATTTAACAGAGATGATAGAAATTATGATATAACAGTTGATGATAGTCTATCAATATTTTCTACAAAATGTCGCCACTTTGGAGCAACAACACTTGTTGAGTTATCAGAGGAAGAGTTTAACACGGTACAATGGTTTGTCTTTCAGAATTGTGAAGAGGTTCAACCTTATATTGAGTAAGTATAAATACATATACATATAATATTATTACACTTTATTTTTTTCTTAAATAACTATGTCAATGCAGGAAGCACATACAGGAGCTATTATTAGCTGGTTGTGGAAACATAAACCAAGAACATAGAGAAAAATTTCCTTCGTGGTTCAGAAAACATGTAAAGGCCTTGCAAATACAAACTATTTCATCGTCTTATCTTTACTCTTTCTTTTCATTTTAATTAAATTTTTATTTAAATAGTTGATATTTTATCGTATTCAGATGACGCATTCGTATCACGAGAATCCAACAGAAGCAAATGAATCTTTGTATTCACTTGCATGTGCCCCAAGCAAATGTGTTAGAAAGTACGCTGGATGTATTGTCAATGGCGTAAGATTTCTAACGAAAGACCGTGATAGTCGTCATAATACCCAAAACGGCGGTATCTTTGTGGAGGGTAACCACGGTGAAGATACACTTGAATTTTATGGTGTTGTATCTGATATAATTCAACTTGACTATGTGAAAGATAGGCATATTACCATATTCAAATGTGAATGGTTTGATCTTGGGGGCAAAAAACAAAAAGGGATACAAAAAGAGGGCAATATTGTGAGTGTTCGGATTACCAAAAGATGGTATGAGAACAACCCTTACATATTAGCTAATCAAGTTAGACAAGTTTTCTACATTAGTGATCCTAAATTAGGAAGTGACTGGCGAGTAGTGCAACCATTTCAGCATAGGCATGTCTATGATGTTGATGAGATGCCAGATGATGAAATAGGCCCTATTGATTTGTTTTCTGTGGAAGATGGGGTATACCAAGAGAATGAAGCAAATGATGCACTTGAAGTTAGCGTTGATGAATTAGAATCACTAGGTAGGAATGACGTGGATTCTCAAGATATTGAGGAATCAATGATAGAAACACTACCGGATATTGCAGAGTTCGTAAACATAGATGATGTCATTGAAGAAGATGAGCTCGATGACACATTGGTTGACTATTGTAGGAGTGTAGAAGATTCTGAAAAAAGCAACACTTCTGATAGTGATGACGACATTGACTGGTATGGTTGTGACTTGTGAGATTAATGATTGATTATTCAAATATCTATTCCTATATCTTTATGTGTTATCATGTGCTCTATTTGTTGCTTGTCTTTTGATGATGTGTAATATTTCTATGCAGGGACGAAATTTCGGGGTGAGAACTGGGGAGTGCTCAAGACTGAGTACCAGGAGATCCTTGCCTCTTTGGTACTGATGTGCCAAAATTAGTTTTCTTTGTTAATTATAAATACAAGAGTTAATATAATATGTTTTATGTTTGTAAAGTCTTGGTATTATTTTCAGTTTTTCTTATATTATTTTCAGTTTTCACTTATATTGTGTAAAGTCTTGGTATTAATTAATCTGTTAGTTGCTTGTGTTTCTACAAAAATGGGTTCTCTCATGATATTCCAACTACAGTACATAGAAGTAAAGCCGATTGTCTGTAACTGAGGTGATATTTTTATATTTAATTGCAAATATAACGTTTCACTTTCAGCGTTGATGGTTCTGTTCTAGATCGAATAGCTAAAATCATGTCGTATCTTTGCCTTGGTTCGTCAGGGAAAGTTCTGAAAAAGAAGAAAGAAAAAGATGCAAAAGGTGAAACATGTTCTAGCGGAACCTTCTACTTTAGTCCAGAAGCAGTCGTCTTCGGTTATGGAGGGTGATGAATCCGCCTTTCAAGAACAAGGGAATTGTGGGGCCCAGGTATGAGTTTTGGTGGTTCTCTGTGGGTCCGTGCTGCTTATTTGTCATTTAGTTATTTTACTTTACACTTTAAACGTTTACATGTCCAGTACATTTTGTTGATAAATGGGTTCTCATCTACTGCTCTTAACCATGAACTGTTATTTTATTTCTATTTCTCCTGTTCTGCTACTTTTGTTGAGGTTCATTTATTACGATGCTCAACATCCGTTCGATTGTTCGTCTCAACTTTGAGTAATATTAATTCCTTGTTTGGTAGTACTAATTGGGCAGGGGAAGAATCTATTATTTCTCTTAAGCTAGGTATTATATGTTATCCAAACCTTTTAGCTGTAATAAACACACATGAGCAATTGTATCTGGCAACTTCTCCCGTGTTACTTTTCATGGAACAAAACATTAATATTTTTTTCACCAGTAACTGAACACACCATTTATGCTCTCCTATATCTTTTCTACTTTTACACACATTTTCCATAAATTTCTCAAATCACTTACTGAGAAAACTTTTGCCACTTTGTACCAGGCAGAGGCTACAAACTTTGGTCATATGTGATACTAAGAAATGATTTAATGTGATTCGCTATTGGACTAGCTAGCTACAAAGTTGTAAATGTTCATTACCTCTAGCTGTAAAATGGTTTGGTTGCAATTACTTAAGTCCCTTACAGTTTGTGTACTGGATGAGTAAACCTACCATACACTGCAGCGTGCATAAACAGTAAACTGACTAATGACTACAACTGTAATTTCCTTTCATATATGTCCTTTTATGAATTTTATAATAACGCAAGTGTTCGTAATTAGTACATACATACTTGTTTTTCACGTTTTCAGGAACTGTACAAGGTACTAACCAAACCTTCCTCTCCTTCTTCACCTTGCACTGGAGCTGAGCTGGCATCTTCCGAATGCTCCAAAGAGGCCGATCATCCAAGCCCAACTTTAGTCCTTGAAGCCCCTTTTATAGAGGACGCATCATCTGCCGAATGCTTCGAATGAGCTGAAACAAGCTCGAGTGCTCAGTCCTCCTCGAGTCCCTTTTTTATTTTTATATGAGTCAAGCTCGGATGCTTTGCAGAATGGTTGTGCTGGGCTTGGCTCGCTCATTTGCGGTCCTAATTATTGATAATTATCACAAAAGAAAACTTGTCGTCGAGCTCGCCACTTTTCTATATGAGACATGCTCAGACACTTTGTAGAACGGTTTGACTTGGTTTGACTCATTTGCAGTTAGAGTTTTGATAATACAACAAAAGAACCGGTCAAAATTGGTAGATCAGACCATTTCTTTTTTTTTTTTTAATATTAAAGTTAATTTTAATATTTTTTAAAATATCTTTCATATAAATAAAATACATATTTGAATATTGTGGATATGTATTACTTATTATATCATTTACTCTATACATTTGAATATTTAAACTATCCGAATATTGAATAGAAAAAATTTATATGAAATTTAGTACTTAAAATATGTTTAAAAATATTAATAAATTAAAAACCGGTCCAACCAAATTCCTTGCTAAATGGAAAATAGAGAAAAAATGAGAAAAAAAAAAAATTAAGAGAATCAATATCTATATCTATATATTTATATTTAATAAATTTTGAATGAATTATTATTTTTATATATGTCACGAATAAAAGTAATCAAGATGATAATCTAATCAACTTTTTTAATTAACTCAATTTCAAAATAGAGAAAGGGAAAATAATTATCCAACAAACTTGATTAACTTCCAGCTGAAATAAAAAAAAAATATATATATGTAATCATTCTAAATAATATTAGAGACAATAATCAAATTTTTCAAAAGAATGAGAGCAAAATGATAATTGTGAAAAACTATACAAATTAATATTTATTTAGAGGATAATAAGAATGCTATTTTTATTCATATTTTTATAAATAAGAGTCGCTAATTTTATCGTCACATGAATTTCGTCACGATATGTATTTTTGTGACGAATATAGATGCATTATACTATATCGTCACAAAAGAAAGTTGAATGATGACGAATTATACGTATGCGTCATTTTAAACACAATAAAAACACTACGATTATGATTCTTCATAGTGACTTTCGTCATAATATATATTATTATGATGAATGTAGTTGTTTATTGTTTATTGTCACAAAACAAAATAATATAATGACGAATTTTTTGCAAGCGTCATTTCAAATACGAAGAAAAACAGCGAATTTGTTTTCGTCATAGTGAATTTCGTCACAATACGTATTAATGTGACGAATTTAGGTGTATTATAATGTATCGTCACAATAAATAATTATATTATGACGAATTTGTCTCAAGCGTCATTTTAAATAACAACAACAGTGACGAAAGTTTGTTTGTCACATTTAATTTCGTCACATTTTATATACATGTGACGAATTTAGATGTATATGTGACGAATTGAAATGCACTGTCATGAAAAACTTCATTATGTGACGAAAAAAGAATTCTAACATGACGAATATAGGAGTCGTCGTCGTATGCAATGGTTTAATGACGATTTATTAAATTCGTCACCATAAGGCAACATATGGTGACGATTTTATTTTCGTCACATGAATTTTCGTCACTGTTCGGCAGATTTCTTGTAGTGTTGGTAGAGGCGACATCGTTATGGATCAAGTTGACTCAGCAGAAAATATTGCAGATCCCTTAACAAAGCCCTTATCACAAAAAGTATTTGAAGGACATCTTGAGAAGATGGGTCTTAGATATATGAGTGATTGGAACTAGGGCAAGTGGGAGATTGTTAGAGTAGAATACCCTGCGTTCCAATCAGATTGGATCTATTCTACTTGATTATATAATCTAATGGTATTTATATATTGTATAAGGCATTAATTTAACTTATGTATAAGCATTTTATATTATATTTATACATATGATGAAGTCTTTAGATCATAATAAGCTACAAATATATGGTTACGCATAGAGATGGTAATCATAGAACATGTCTTTAAAGTTGTGATCTTAAATAAAGTTCCAAGTCGTTGGGTATTTCGAGATAGGATACCGAATAACCCGGTAAGACTTGCACATATGATATATGCTTATCGGGTAAGAATGTTGTATTCCATCAACATTAGCATGTGATGCAAGTATATATATGTGGATGCTTGTTAGGGAACAAGTTCATTGAACATGACGGTATGAAAATTCTTAAATTGAAGTGTTTCTTGTCGAATAAGAATTTTCATGTTACAATAGTACATGATTGATCCTTAAACTTGAGGCACAATGGTAATCTTGTGCATATTGTACTTTACTTTGATTTATCCTTTGATTGCAAGGACAATCAATAAAGGGATATTTTGGGTATTGTATTAATATGTATGGAGATTTGTTAGTGGCCAACAGAGGATTTGACAACACTTATGAGATAAGTGGATTTCTTATGTTTTTCATAGTTTGTGATTCGAAGTCCTTGGCCAAGGCAGTATGAATGAAGATTTATAAGGGAATCACGAAACTTGAAATGAAATCATAGTTATTAAATCAATATGGGTTTCGACTAAAAACCATACCCATGATTTAATCAGGAAATTAGTTGTCGAAAGGATTTTACATGTATGTAATTGTAATTGAAAAAGGTTTACTCGCTATTCACTTAATACTAGGTGATCATGCTACTTGCTAGGTGTTCCCATGATTTGTGGGTTCTTGAAATTAAAGGGTTAATTTCAAGAATAAGAATTAATATGATTAATTCAAATTACAAGTAAGTTGTAAACCCACCACTAGTATTAATAGTGAACCTAAAAGATCACACCAATATTTGAATGAAAACAAGTTAAAGTGATATTTCTAAAGAGAAATTAATTGATAATGATTAATTAAATAATATGATTATTTAATTAATTATCTAATTATGAATTAGATGTCAATTAAAGAAATATTATAAGTTAATCAATTGGATTGATTAATTGAATTTTGGATATTAATTAAGTAATTAATGTAATTACTAAATTAATAGTTGGATTTTAAAATATGATTTTAAAATTTAAATCTAAAATAATAATATTATTATTATAAAGAGGATAATATTATAATTGGGAGAAAAGATTATTTTAATAAAATTTTGAAAAATGTTATCAAGAATTATTATTTTATTATTTTATCTTTAATATGATTAAAGATTAAAATAATAAAAAGACAAAATAATTGTGGTAGATGGTGGTTATGAACCACTTCACATAATTAATTAAAAGTCAATATTTGGTGAGATTATTTAATAAAATCTGATTTTATTTAAAATAAATAATTACCATGTTGATTATTTTATGCTAAAAAGTTTAGTATAAATAGGTGCAAAATATTTGCACATATTTGCTAAGTTTTGAAATTTTTCAAGAGTTGAAAAAGAGAGAAAAAGAAGAATTGTTCTTCAAGATAAAAATTTAAGAAAGAGTTCTTAAATAATAATAAAAAAATTATCTCCCAATTAAAATCCTCTAAGTAATATTCCTATATCAAAACCGATACTTTTCTACTAGCAAAGAAAGAGGTTAACTGTGTTGGATTTCAAAAGGTGGACTCGATTAGAGGGAAGACATTTGGATTCCTAAAGCGAGATGAGTTCAAACCGGAAATTGATTTCCACAAACAACGACGAGGAGGAGATAAAAAAGGTAATTTTTGAAATTATCTCACAAATCAAAATTAGTAAATGTTACTAGATTTTAAATGATGCTTATACGTTATATCGTTATACTTATGTACGGAATAAGTATTTATGAGATAAATACTTATAAAATTTTTAAAATTCCGCTACTTATTATGTTCCGTACAGTATATCGAACCCAACAATATTAACATCATTACCGAAATTTGGTGTTTTTATGTGTTCATTACAAGTGGTACTAAAGACCCAATATCAGGTACTACAATAATATAAAACTAGTACTATCTTACTCTATGTTGGGTACTACTTTTTGTAAATGTTGACCAAAATTGAAATAATCCATTTTCGTTCACAAAAGTAGATACTAATCGATCAAAAAAAGGTACCACATAGAAGAAGATGCGGTACTATTTTGGCTAAAACATGTACTATTTTAAGAATCGTGATTTCTCTAATCCTTTATGTCTACCATGACATGTGGATCGTTCACGCGTGATTTGGATGAAAAATAATAGAAGTTAAAACATATAGGTAGAATTTGGAGTAGTCATGTATTATGATTCTATGAGATGAAGTGTGTCATTCAATGAAATGAAGTATATCAGTAGTGTTTTTTCATTAGTGTGTTGAGTTCGTGACCAATTTGCGATTAAACTTAATTAAACATATTTTAAATCTCATATAAACTAATGTGAGAGTGATAATGGGTCATATAAACATCATTTCAGACCGAAATTCGGTGTTTTTTTATGTTCGTCGGAGTTGGTACTGAAGACACTGATATTTAGTACTAAAACACCATAAAGTTGGTACTATCTTACTCTAGTTCTGGTACCAAATGTTTTGTAAATGTTGACCAAAATTGAAGAAATCAATTTTTTGTTCTTTCTACAAAGTAGGTACTAATTGATCAATAATTGGTACTGAATAGAAGAAGAAGTGGTACTATTATCGGTAAAACTGATACCAATTTACTAATCATGATTTCATTAATCCGTCATATCTACCATGCCACGTGCGTGATTTGGTTGAAAAAAAAAAGTTGAACTTACAACATATAGGTAGAATTTAGAGTAGTCAGGTATGATCATTCAATGAGATGAAGTGTGCCATTCAATGAGATAAAGTGTATTAGTAGTGTTTTCTCATGTGTGTGTTGAGTTCATGACCAATTTGTGATTAAACTTAATTAAACACATTTTAAATCTCATAGAAACTGAAGTGAGATTGACTATTGGTCATGTAAACATCATTTGAGAGAAATTCGTTGTTTTTATGTTTGTCGGACTCGGTACTGAAAACCCGATATCTGGTACTAAAATACCATATTTGCGGTACTATCTTACTCTAGGTCTGGTACTAACTTTGTAAATGTTGACCAAAATTGAAGTAATCCATTTTTTAATCTTTCAACAAAGTATGTACTAATTGATTATTACTGGTACTGCATAGAAGAAGTGGTATTATTTGTGGTAAACCTGGTACTATTTTACAAAATTCGGTTTTTTTAATGTTCGTCAGAGTTGGTACTAAAGACCCGATATCTGGTACAAAAACATCATATTTGCGGTACTATCTTACTCTAGGTATGGTAATAATTTTGCAAATGTTGACCAAAATTGAAGTAATCTATTTTTTGTTCTTCCTACAAAGTAGGTACTAATTGATCAATAACTAAGACTGTATATAGATTTGAAATTTCTCCGTCGCTTCCCCGTCCTATTTCCTCATCCAATTTCTGCCCCTTTAATCTCTGAATTTGTCAGTCGCCTTCCCCGGTAGGGGGTGTCGAGAGCTCGGCGGTGGCTCTTTTGGGCCCGGTTGCTCGCGATGAAGAGAGGTGCCGCTGGAAGGGGCTTTTTCGCCAGGGAGTAGACGGTGTCGTCCTCCGGTCTCTAGCCTCGGGATCCGGGATTGAGTGGCGGATGTCTGGCTCTCCTCTGGCATCTTCGCGTTGGCGGCTTCCGGTACCCTCTCGGAGTGAGCGGCATCCCCAATTTTCCATTTTAGGGTTTGGGGAGGGGTTCGCTTTCTGGCCTTTTGGCCTCTCCGGATCCTCGCTCGGTGCTTGGTGGTCAGCGATTGAAGGGTGGGTGTGGATTCTTGGCCCGTGGTCACCATTCGGGTGGTTGTGGTTCTTTGGAGTCGCGGACACCGGTGATCGTTTGACGGGGCTTGGGTGTTGGCTGGGCAGTTCTGGCTTTGGTTGGGCCAGGTTTCTTCGGGCTGGTTTTTGGCTGGTTTGGGTTGCTTGGGCTGGGCCTCGCTGGGCCTCGCTGGGCTGGGTCAGGTGTGCTGTTGGTATGGTTTCTTTCCCCGGGCGCCGGAGGTGTTGTCCGTCTGGATGAAGGTTCGGTCCGTCGGCTCTTGATTCAGTTAGGCGTTCTCTTGCAGTTTCTGGGTCAGGATCCTGGACTGATTCCTCGCCGCTGTTGTGCTCGATGTGGCTTCTGCTGTGGGAAGGGCTCTCGTTTTTTATTTGTTTTGCGATTGCTTGAGTCTGTGTATTTAAGTATTTTTGGTCTGGGCTCTTTGCCTGAGTTAGTTTGTGTTTTTTGGTCTTGTCTTTTAGGTTTGGACCGTTGGCCCCGGTTCTGATTCCCCTGTGAGGGGCGTTTCTATTCTCCCGTGGGGAGCGTTCGTAGTTGGCGTGTTGGTGTTTTTTTTAGTTTTATAGTTGTGTGTAGTGTGTCCTCTATTCTAGCGTGGCTAGTGAGGTTCTAGGCGATCTTTCGATCTGTCCTCTCAGTTTTTAGTTCTTGGTTGTATTATTCAGCCTTGGGCTGCTTGTTTGCACAGTTGTGCGTTTTGATATATAATACCTCTATCGTTTCGGACAAAAAAAAACTAAGACTGTATATAAGAAGAAGTGGTACTATTATCGGTAAAACTGTTACCAATTTACTAATCGTGATTTAATTAATCCATCATGTCTACCATACCACGTGGATCGTTCACGCGTGATTCGGTTGAAAAATAGTGGAACTTAAAACATATAGGTAGAATTAAGAGTAGTCATGTATGATCATTCAATGAGATGGAGTGTATTAGTAGTGTTTGCATATTAGTGTGTTGAGTTCATAACCAATTTGTGATGAAACTTAATTTTACACATTTTAAATCTCATAGAAACTAATGGGCGAGTGATTTTAAGTCATATAAACATCATTTAAGATCGAAATTCGGTGTTTTTTATGTTCGTAGGAGTTGGTACTGAATACCCGATATCTGGTACTAAAACATCATTTAATGAGTACTATCTAACTTTAGGTCTGGTACTAATTTCACAAATATTGACAAAAATTGAATAATCCATTTTCACTGATCAAAGTAGGTACTAATTGATTACAAACAGGTACTGCGTAGAAGAACTATTGGTACCATTTGTAGTAAAGCTGGTACCATTTTAATAAACATAACTTAAAACTTTCACATCATTTTTTTCTACAAAGTAGGTACTAACTACGATAAAGCAAGTACAAATATTGCACAAGGTTGGTACTAATGTGAAGAAAAAATAGTATCAGTTTAAAAAACATAACTTCTTTAAAACATTCACATCATTTTTTTTCTTTGTACAAAGTAGGTACTGACTACTATAAATTGTGTACTAATATTGCATAAGGTTGGTACTAATGTGAAGAAAAACTGGTACAGTTTAAAAATAACACAACTTCCTTAAACTTTCATATCATTTTTTTTTTTTCTTTCTATAGAGTAGGTACTAACTACTATAAAATGAGTACTAATATTGAATAAGGTTGATACTAATATTGCATAAGGTTGGTACTAATCTAAAGAAAAACTGAATTCGATCGGCAAATTAAAAGAAAAATGAATAAATAAATAAATTATAGAGTTCTTCGTGATTTATCCTCAACTACGAAATATCGAATAATTACATTTTTCTAAAACAAACCGATCAACACTAGAAGAAGCTTCCAGAACTCAGTAAGATGACATTAATTGTGCACACTTGTATAAAAAGTTAAAAGAACCTTCATGAATTGCATCTGCAACAAAAATGAGCACAACAAATCCAACCTACATCCAACAAATTTTTACTAATCGTCAGCAACGTTAAACAAGCATTTCATCGAATACTTGGCGAACATAGATAAGAAAAACAAACTAATACTTAGAAACATGATAAGAACCCAGAAATGCGACAAAAACCCTACAGATATTGAAAATATGGTAGAACCCAAAAAATAAATATAATAATTAATCAGGAACAAATTGTGAATTTTAAAACACAAACAAACCATAACTTAAGGTATCTACATATACATATACATTATTTTACCCTTTTTTGAATATATTATCAAGAAACAAAACACATTTCATAATCACTCCATCAAAATAGCCGGAGACTGTAAGTCTTTAACGATTGGGTACTCATCGGGTAGGGTCAACAACAGGCCTTCGCTCGACAATCCTCTAAATGCCAAAGCTGAGGAATATCTCGATGCACGAGCAACAGGCACAAGAACTGCATTTCCTACTTGAATGTACCTTTATATGCGACAGTAAGCGGGTAATGAAAATCTTTGAGAACCTATAACCAAAACAAGAAGGAAACAAAACCCCGTCACTCTTGTTAACAATCAATACAGAAGCAAATAAATTTCACAAAATGATTAAAAATACAGTCGAAATCCTAGCTCAAATTCAAGTGCAGTAACTATATCCACCAAGCACATTGACCAAGTAGATAAAGTGTCAGAAACTGTATACTGCTCTCAACGTTGTAACTCAAAACAGGAAATAATTTCTTGAAGATGCCTAGTGGAGAAATAGCCAAAACTACTCCATAGACTAAAAAATTTCCGCAACCTACACTCATATATACAAATCGTTGCAGTATTATAACTAAAAATTCCTCAACGTACGTCCATGTATCGAATTTTTGCAGTCTATAATAAAAAATTCAAGCACTAGCACAACCAACTTCCAAGTACTCCTCAGAAACTTACAACAATTCATAAGAAAGAAACATACAACAATAATTCACCCATTGCCTACGTTAGTACGTTTCTAGTAGAGGTTTAACTAAAACTAGCAGAAAACAAAGTGGAAAATGAAATGAGGCATATTCACAATATCCACTTGCTTGTTGTAGATACTACAATAAGCGTGAAACATGAACCAAAGGACGAAGAGCGTTTTCTAGCACCAAAGCATCCGTGAGGCCCGTCAATTTAGGGCTCGCCGCCGCACCGGCGTCCTCCTCCGCAGCCGCAGGCGCGTTCTCCTCTGCATATGCCCTGACCACCTCTGCCCGACTTAGGTCCGAAATCGCAAAATCCTGAGCCTGAAAACCTCACACTCCGCGTCATCGACCATACGATAGGGCTCGGGCGCCAGCCCGAGGCAGAATCCGCCGCGAGTGATGGGGACGGAGCATCTCTGAAATGCAGCTGTCCTGCCAGCAAAGAGAAAGGAAGTTGAGCCCAGCGACAGACCGCCGACAGGTGGAGGATGGAAGAAGGGGAGCGGTGAGTGAAATGGACGCGTCTGCATTTTTTATCATTTTGTTTGGATTTGTTGGGACGATGAGAATGAAGAGAGTGTGTGAGTGAGATGTAAGTGATAGGAAATAGAGAGATGATGAATTGAGAGATAGAGATCTGAATCAACCATGGAATTCAGAGAAAAAGAACGACAATGAATTGAGAGAGAGGCGAACTAAGAGCGATGAGAGAGAGATCTGATATTTATTTCCATTTTTTTTATTCTTAAATAAAATAAATGAATAATAATAATATTAGTATACATATGGAGACTGAATAGGAAAGAAGAAATTGTAAGAGGGAGTGCAGAGAAAAAAAAAAGAACTAGGGACCGAAAATGAAGTTGTAAAAGTGATTGGGGATTTATTAAGAATTAACCGTTTATTTAATTGAAATGAAAAATCAAACCCACTTGTGTGAGCCATACATGTTTGCCAAGAAGAGTATGAATTCTAAAATTCACATGTATTTATATTTTCTTAATTGCAACGTTAAGCTGCACATTACGCTTGATCTAGTTATTCAAATGACACAATGCGGTTTAATTGTTATCTAGTTATATATATTAACTAAATTAATAAATAATTTATCACTTTTATAATTACTCCCTCCATTCTGAAATATAAGGTGCATAAGAATTTCTCAATTTTTTTTGAAATATAAGGTGCACTCAAAAACCGAGGCAAATTCTTCCCTTTTTTCCAAATATACCCTCATTCACAGCCGCAACGATAGCAGTAAATACACTGTGATTTTCAAGAGCAGTCACAACCGTGCATCGCTTCTCTCTTCCCATTAAATTCTTTCCACCTATAATTCTAATCCCTCTGCATCCCATCTCTGTTCCAATTCAATTTTTTCTACCTAGAATTCTAATCCCGAAGATGAAGACGAATGGTCTGTTTATGTGGATAATAATATCCGATGTAGGGGATGCAAAGATTCAATTTTTCTCTGACAAAAGCCATGGAATATTATACAGAGGCGAAGAAAGAGAAGAAACCTAAGGAGTTCGATCTCAATCTTCCGGCTGACAGGGGTTTAGATTTGAACAAGCTTCCCAATGAAAAATATAAAGAAGTCACCTTGGAGGAGAAAAAACAAGCTCTTCAGATATGTGTTGAAACCACAAAAGCTATGTGGAAAATTTAATTTCCAACTCTTTTAGAAGAATAGAAAGTCTATTAGGTTTGGGTTGTATCCCTGAGTAAAAGAACTGGATTGAATAATTGCTTTTAAGAATTTCAATCGAAAAGCTATTTTGATTGTCATGGTTGCTTTTGTTTTCACTGTTTTTACTCATTCTTGAAATTCTTAAACTAGTTTCATTGGATTAATTTAATTGGAAGAATGAAAACTCTTCGAGAAGGGTTGTATGTGAATCGATCCCTGATTTTTAGTTTATTGAATGAATTCCATGTGAAAATTATTACTTTAGGTGTTGTCCACTCTTCAATGGCGATGCAACTAAGATTTTCTCAAGAGGTGGGAAGGACTCTGCTCTATGTTATTCATTTCTAGGTTGAGAAACTGATTTCTCCATGAGAAATTTAGGCATCTATATTGTTGCATTCGATCGGTCAGGTTATAAAGAAAGTGACCCAAATGGAATGAGCAGTACACATGAGCTTGGCTGTTTGATTCATTTGTGCTAATATGATTAGTAAGCTATACATGTACATAATATAGAAAAAAATGGTCTATAGTTCAGCAAAATTAGTGATCAATAGTTCAACAAAATTAGTGATCAAGGGAATACAATTACAAGTTGTGATTATATGAGTTTAGTGCTACTCATTCAGAACTATGTTAATTGATTTTCCAATATAAGTTTAATAATGAGATTGCAACTCAATTACCATATCCTGTCTCTCTTTTCTTGTCTCATGTTAACATGATGGTGATGTGATCTGTTGACGAGTGTTTTCGGTCAACGGTTAAGATTAAGTGAATGAAAAGTACAGGA
>CACSLK010034598.1:25804040-25832115 GCA_902706635.1 Striga hermonthica
CTCCGTTAGATCAACGCACATCCTGTGAATATGTGTGTTGATCCAACTGTGAAAAACGATAGTCTGCAATTATTGTATTGCACTCACCACGTTTTTTACAACACCAGAGTTGTTAAACGAAACACGTTTCTTGTAAGTTCGGCTTATCTCACCCCGTTAAGACTCCATCGGTTCAGTAAAGCTCGTCAAAGCTCGAAAAAAAAAAAATTATATAATTTTCTATAATTTGACTTGTAAAGGCTTGAGCTCGGTTCAACTCGTTTACACTCCTAATCAACACACACCTGTATGTGTGTGTATATATATGTGTGTGTATATGTGTTGATTCAACGGTTGTAATGCAGTCACCGAATCTTTCAACTAAATACACAAATAATATATATATATCTATTTCCTCGATTGTTTGTCTAACATGTGAGTGATTACAACTTCTCATGGCTTGTCATTCATAGTGGGGTTTTATTGGTGAGGATTTAGTACGATATGGCAGGTCTGCTATCAGGTCCTCTTATTATTATTATTATTATTATTATTATTATTATTATTATTATTATTATTATTATTATTATTATTATTATTATTATTATTATTATTATTATTATTATTATTATTATTTTAAATTTGTTGAACAATCATGTTATGTTAATTACAAAATATGAATTTTATGATGAAAAGTCTTAATCTATATGCATTTATGGTTTCTTTAATTGACTTTGTAAAATTTGTTCAGCAATTTTGATAAGATGTATGGTTGATATACGAAACAAGAGTTTTGCTATACAACCAACAGTCAGCTCCGGAGTGGAGCCAACCTCCTATACATAGCAAGTAAAAAATATGTATTTTCTAATTCATGGAAAATATAATTAACAACTACTTAATAAAAAATCAGTGTTCTAAAAGTCGCTAGGCGTCTAGCGCCTAGACGGGGCCTAGAAAATAAATATTAAAAACCTTATTTTTTATTTATTTTAACTACCTACAAAACATTATCTCAAATTAGAATAAATCGGCACACCTAAGTCTAAAATAATAAAATTAATATATTTTAAAGAAAACCTGATGAGAACAAAATAATGTAATTAATATTTAAAAAATTAAAAAAAAAAACTAAAAAATTGTCGCCGAGCCCGCCTAGGAGCGCCTAGGTCCGCCTATGCCCGCCTTGGCACCACCTAACCGCCTGGCCGCCGAGCCCGCCAAGGCCACCTAGGAGCGCCTAGGGCCTCCTAGGCCCGCCTAGCCGCCTGACCGATTTTTTCTGCCGATTTGTGCAAATCGGAGGCGCCCGGGCACCACCTAGGCGGCCGCCTAGGCCGATTTTTAGAACAGTGTAAAAAATATTATTTGTGGTTAACAACTACTGCCTCCTATTTTTAATATATGTCGTTTTGAGAAGTTGCACGTTAATTAAGAATATTTTTTTTGTCAATAATAACTTTAAATAATGAAGATAGAGATGAATGTTTTAAGAAAAAGTGAAAAGTGAATATGAAAAGACTTAATGTATTTATTAGCTAAATGAGGGTAATAATGGAAAAATATGTAGAAAAGATCCAAAACGACATTTATTTGACAAATAGTTGATAAAACTAGAATGACATTTAAAAAAAAAAAAAAAATAGGAGAGAGTACTTGATAAGAAAATACAATTAATACTACTCAACTACAATGAAATAAAAGCACTTATATTTTTAAATTTAAAGTTTTAATAAATACTACAAATATTGTTTGTACTATTTTTCCAAATTATATAAACTACTTAGTTGTACAAATTAGTAATCCTAATGTTTAACTTAAATGATCCAAAGAATTTTTAAAATGATTTAAATAATATTACAAAGATTTTGCAGAATTTATTTTTTCGTTCAAATTAAAAAATATAATAACTTTTACTTTTTCAATATTGTTATATTTCTTATCAAGTAATTGTTGATTGTTTTTTTTTTTAATTCAATTATTAAATATAATATTTTTTATTTACTATGTATAGGAGGTTGGCTCCATTAATATCATGGTTGATTTAATGTTTTCAATGTTAACTCATCACGTTTTTTCATATACACACACTCTTATAATGAATTATGTCTCATATTTTTCGAAGGAGCTAAATTTAATTTTATATATTTGAAAACAACATTTCATTGCATATATATTTTTTTTACTTTTCTTCCTTTAGAAAAATATTTACATATTATAACCATCTAATGAATAATATTGCCCGTTTGACAACGTATGTAATGTTAAATTTGTCAATTACAAAAAACTAAAAAGTGAAATTGGTAATGTTAATGGTAGGATCCGATTCACAGTTAAATAAAGATTCATTATGGATTGAGATGCGGGAATTATAAGGTTTACGGGATATAATCACTTTTTTTTTACTTAATCACGAGGTCAGCCTCTAGTATTGAGGTCGACACTTTTCTTATATTTGACAGAATCCTCGAGATTATTACAGGATTGGTATAGTAAATGTAGAGAGAGAAAATGTTGGTCAAGATTTCAACCACCCTAATAAATGAAATGAGTCTTCTATTCAGCGGCGGATCTAGAAAATTTTCTGAGCCTTGGCAAAATATAGTTCGAAGAAATTTTTAACTATATTGCACAAAGTAATAAATCGTTGGAACAATTGAATGTTGAGGAATTCCCTTTTCAATTTTTCCTTTTGTCTTGATACCAAAAAATAAATTGAGAATGTAGTATGGTTATTTATTTTGCATTTTTATTATTGCTAATAAATATAACAAAAATATTTTGCAATCTTTCATTATTTTGTAACAAGAAATAAACAAGTTATTTTGAAATATAATTTATTAGTTTAAGAAAATCTTAAATATCATCATTTTTATTCTTGTTATTTTATAAAGATTTCCTTATGAATTATCTTCTTATATATAAATGTAGTTTTTCATTGTCAATTCCCAACGCTTTGTAATTCTATATGTTAATTTCTAGGGAATCGAAATAGTTCATATAAATATGGATCTTTATCCAGAACTTTCAAGTTTAAACGTTTGGGTAACTTAAGTTGTAAATATATTTTAAAAGTTAATAACATTTGTATTATCATTTTTTATATATGATAACGTAAATTAATCATATTTTGACAATGTACAATTTGACATTCATATTCTATATACAAATTAAAATAATTACATCTATATGATCTCTATCAATAAAAATTTAAATATTTATCAATTATAATTGAAAAACAATAAATTTATCTATCAAACTTATTATATTGTATAAGTACTAAAAATTTTATAATATAATATCGTCAAATCTGACTAGTGAGGTGTATCATTTTAAATAAAAATAATAATGTTATTTTGTAAGAATATTTAAACTTTCAAATAGAAACTTGTATTTATATTTTAACACATATTAAATATAATTTTTTTTTTATTAATACATATTAAATATGTATAGTTAGCACAAAAAATTGAGCCTAGGCAATTGCCCAGGCTTGCCCACATGTAGATCCGCCCATGCTTCTATTTATAGTATCCTTAGCCTGGTACTGTTCGGGTATTGTTCACCTTGTCACTTCACACAGTAACTCAGGGCAACAAGTATGCGCTGCTCTGACAGATATTAAATGCGATTTGAGGTATATGCAGTGATTACCTGTCAGGCATTAAATGCATACATGTGGGGCATTTAATGATGACAGGCCTTTCTATCAGGCTAGATACTCTAGGGTGGTAGACTAAGCTGAAACGTCTCATCGGTAATCATAAGCTGCCAAGTGACAATATTATATCATTTTCGAGTTCTGTGTTCATGCAGGAGCCGACCTCATGGGACCTTCAGGTCGGAATTTCACATTTATCTTTTCTTCGGGTCTTAAGAATCACGTTTTTCTACTCGACACCTAGAAAGGTCGACCTTGACGCCGTTTTGTCGAGGGGCCGAGCTCAAAAAAATTGTGCGATCCGTCGTCCTAGTTAACTTGGTCTTTTTTTCGGCTCGGCATTTCGTTCTTACTCGGGCCATGGTCCGGGTTTGAGGTCGTCCCTTCCCGGTCTCTTGTCGTCGAACCGTGGATTCATTGCGGAGCAAACTCGGATATCAACAGGTAAATTAAATAATTCATATTACCTCCTATTTTTTTTAAATGTCATTTTGGCCTTTTTAACAATTAACTAAATAAATGACGTTTTGGAATTTTTTGTATAAATTTTTCCATTATTACTCTCATCTAGCTAATAAATACACTACATCTTTTCATATTCACTCTGCATCTTTTCTCAAAATATTCCCCTCTATCATCATTAATGAGGGTTATTATTGACAAAAACAAAATATTAATTAATGTGCAACTTTTCAAAACGACACTTATTAAAAACATGAGAGAGTATTTGAGTAAAACTAAAAAGTAAAATTGATAAATTGAATAATAACCAAAAAAATGTCAATTTCATAGATTTGATTGGTTTTGCAATAATCACAATGTAAAAGTAAGTTATTATTAGGGTAAATTGCACCAAACCCCCATGTGTTTAACGAAATGTGGGCGTTTCCCCACTGTGTTTTAAAAACTGCACCAGACCTCCTTGTGTTTATGTAATTGTTGCACGGTTCCCCATTCCGTCCAAGTTAACCGCGCGTGTGTGACACTTTCTCTAACTGCGAGATTTATTTAATTTTTTTTTTTTATTTTCAAAATTACTAATTTACCATTTTACCCTCCTGAATCTTATTGCAAAAGCCAAAAATTTATAGTGCAGGAAGTGAGACTCAAACCCGGGGTGCCCAAGAGAGAGCATGCCAACAAAGCCACTGGGCTACATGAATGTTGTGTTATCTATTGAAGACACATATATTATAATATAATACGAAAATGATTAAATATAATAAAAATAAAGAAAATAAAATAAATAAAAATCTGATACGTAAATTAATATAAATTAAATAACTATTAATAATAATAACTTGAAATAAAATAAATTAACATAAAAATAATGAAACAATTAAATTAAAATAAATTAAGATAAAATTTAATATATAGTAGCACGAATTAAAGATAAATAAATTTTTAATTTTTAATTACTAAAATAATTTAATTATATAAATTTTGAAATGAAAAACAATGATAATAAAATTAAATATAAAATAAATACAAATAAACTAAAAATATTATAAGATAATAAAGTATAAAAATTGTAAAGTAAAATAATATAATAAATCAGATAAGTTATTATGTTATAATAAATTAAAGTAAATAAAATAAATAAAAATCTAAAAGGTAACTAAATATAAATTAAATAATTAATAATAATAATAATAATAATAATAATAATAATAATAATAACTTGAAATAAATTAAATGAACATAAAAATAATGTAACAATTAAATTAAAATAAAGTAAGATAAAATTTAATATAGTAACATTAATTAAAATTAAACTAAATATTGAATTATTTATTTATTTATTTATTTATTTTTTTGGTACAATATAAGAGGCCGAAGCCTAAGCGAGCACTAAGACATCACACGACGTGGACGAGCCACCCCTAAATAAAAATAAAATAAAAATATTATAAGATAATAAAGTATAAAAATTGTAAAGTAAAATAATATAATGAATCAAATAAGTTATTAATAGATTAAAGTAAATAAAAATCATAAATTATTATAATATAATAAAAAAAACACAATTTAGCAAGTACGTGTAATAACATTTACTCTAACATACAATATCACTAAAAAATTTGAAATAAATTATAATTTTTTAGTAAATAATTTATTTTTTAAAAAATAATTTAATTTCTAATTTTATTATTAAAATTTAACATAATTTGATTACATTATCTTAAGATAAACAAAATAAATAAAGTTTGTTAACTAAGATAATATAAAATGAACAATGCAATAAAATAATATAAATTACAACAAATAATAAAATATAAAAATAATCTAAATATAATTTGATAAATATTATTATTTTAACTTTGAATTTTAAATTTATTTATAATTTATTTTTATTATTTTGTTTTTGTTTAATATAATAAGTTATTTTAGATTTTCGTTTGGTTAATTTTATATAACTTGGTTCATTATATTTTAATTTATCATATATTTATATTTTAATAATTTAATTTAATATGATTTATATTACTTTTAAGTTAAATTTCATTTATCCATATGTAATGTCTATGTATATTAAACTTTACCACATTTAACACTAAAGCTTGAGTGGTGTAGTGGTAGTTTACTTTGTGAGAAATTCAATTTATCTTATATATATATATAATGTAAATATATATAATATTGGAAGGATATAACGGGGTTTTTGTATAAAAATTAACACCGTTAACAAGAAATTGAAAAAAGGGAGCGTTTGCATCGGTCACTTAAACACAAGGGGGTCTGGTGCAGTTTTTAAAACACAGTAAAGAAACGCGCACATTTCGTTAAACACAGGGGGTTTGGTGCAATTAACCCGTTATTATTATTATAATTAATTTTTTATTTTTTCTTTCTTTCATTGACAAGAAAAAGTTGTCTTCAACATAAGGGTACCGTGAATTTTGGGAGTTTACGTGGAGGCCGCGCGGCGGAGTTAATTGATCTTGGCAACCACGTGTGTGGACAAACATGTGGTGGCGCTCAGCCGTGTGGCCACCGTCCCCACCGCCGTCTATGTAGCGTGCTCCGGCCGGCACCGCCATTTTTTTGGACCCGAGCAAAACACAGCAACGTACCCGCGGGCCCCACCTTATGTATATATGTATCCCATTAAAAAGAAAAGTTTAAAAAGATTTTTGATTTTTGTTTATGTGACAAAAAGGTAATGGGATACTTTTTCGCACACGACAACATGAAAAGCATGCAAATGCAATTATGAAATACATATATATATATATATATATATATATATATATATATATATATATATGTGTGTGTGTGTGTGTGTGTGAGACTTTGGATTGTCTTAACTAATTGACCATTTCATAGACATTTAAAAGAAAAAAAAAATAATAATACAACTTTCAAAGAAAATAGGAAAATACATAAAAATTGGGATGTGAAATTAGGCAAAATTTGAGAAATGGTCTACTATGTTGTCCATTTTTCGAAAAAAGTCAATTATCTAGGGTGTCATAAAAAATGGTCTACTAAGTTGCCAATTTAATCAAAATTCGTTCAATAACCAACATAGTGTACCAAAAGTGATCAATTTTAATTGTCATATTTAGTACACTATGTTGGCTTTGTACAAGTTTTGATTAAAATGATAATTTAGTGGACCATTCTTGAAGACGCCCTATATGATGGAGCATTTTCAAAAAGTGGCCAACATAATGTACTAAAAATGAAATTTAGCCTGTGAAAGTGTTAAGGTGATTTAGATGATTTCATACGTATATAAATGATATGCTATAGAATTTAAATTTAATAACAGAAGAAATTGAATTAGGATTTTTTTTCTTCTTCTCATTCAAAATAATATTATATTGATTTTGTACAATTGTACTATCCTACAAATTAAATACAATGTTAAACATATTGACACGGGCGAATCTAGAAAAATGAATTGGAGAGGGACTATATAATTTTCGATAAAGACATATATTTAACAATTTTGGAATTAAAAAAATACTAAAAAAGTACATACCTTTCAAACTTCGCTACTACGAGAAATATTTGAGAAATGTATTATTTAAAAAAAAAAAGAAAAATAAAAACATAAAATGTCTTGAGCATCATTGCTAAATTACTAAGGTTAAAGAGCAAAAATGGAGATTCTAAGGTCAAACTAGTCGGATGTTGTTCAAACTATCAACTATGTCTGAAAATTACATATTTCCAGCCGAATTATCAAAATCTGGATTTTTCATACATTCAACTTGATTAAACCCTATATATAATTTGTTCAAAACTCAAAAGGAAGTAAAAGAATAAATAAATCATAGACAAAAATTTAAATAGAAGTACTTATAAATATAATTACCCGGATCGAGAGATGAATGCTCAAATTTGTGTGTTTTTTTTCTTTTGTATGCCTCTTCACTCGGCTTCTCGTCTTATCAGTTGCGCGCAGAAGAACCAACTTTTATTTGTAATCTTTTGTTATGTTTATTTTAATTATTTATTTAATGGTGTAAAGAATAGTTAATTAACATAACTTATTATATTATATAACTTATTAAAGGGGAAAAAAGAGAGTGCAACTCTCAATAAAGATAAATTTATTTTAATTTAATATTTATTTTAAGGCGGGACAAAACGCTTAAATATACATAATGTTATGTATTTTTGTATATGTTATACATTCATAGTGTTAATAAAAAAAAAAGTTCGGGTGTACCATGGGCCCCCTAGATTGAATGTGCATCCGCCCCTGCATATTGAGGAGTGTATGATAGTATATTACAAAAATTACGATCAAAGTAAGATTTTATTGTTGTTGTATGCGAATTAACAACAATATGTAAGCGAAATTATAGCATAAAGATATATAATTTGATGTGTGGACAACAAAAAGACGCCGGTTTCATGTATTGATGACGTTGGAATTCATTCGTTTTCATTGATTATTAGATATTTTGTACAAGATTTATGAAGTTCAAAAAGTCCCTTTCCTAAGGGTCAAGCCCGATATTTATAGAACGGTGGCCCACTGTACGAGGTAGGTGTGATTGCATTTAATGTAGGAATGAATGTCAAAGGCGGTTGTCTGCCAGCTGGACGACAATCATAATGAGCAAATGGATTATCACCGCATTAGATGTCGGTAGTTAACTCTTGTAGGCATCGGTTTTTTGGGGTTTCGACCAATAGAAGACCTCGGTTAGCAGAACGAAAGTAATGATATGTTTCTGTTTCGTCAAGGAATGATGTAGGTTCTTATCGACCTCCTGTTACCGATGTGTCCATACTTTTGTTGTGGAAGTGGGATCGTAGGACTTTAAGCTCGTGTAATTCTTGCTAATTTTGATTTATCGAAAATCATATCAACAATATTGCCCCCAGCATTAGCAGGCATTCGGAGAAGAACGGATGTTGATGCTGTAAAAAGAAACTTGGTATTGTCTGACTCAGATATGTCGGTTCTTCATTATCATAATCCGACGTCTCAACACAATGGTTGCTGACAGAATAACGGTTGGATATCATAGGCCACGTAGCTATTAATGACAGGCGCACATCCTAAAGGACGCATTGAATTGCAGAATGAATGAGTAATGTCCACGTGTCCCTCTTTTTCCACTCCAATGGTTACTTTTAGGGCAAAGTATAAATAGTGCCCTATTACTCGAAATTAATTTACCTTTGATTTCTTTGCAAACTGTTCTTTCGATTTCTTGTACTCTTCGATTCATTTGCTTGATTATCGCTCAACCTTTCACATCAATTTGCTTGGACTCGCGATTTCCTTGCGTGGTAAAAATCTATTTTTTAAATTCATCTTCGTTTGTTTGAACTTCGTTGAATTGTTCAGTCATATGTCTGTCGTGGGCGTCATCAAGTGATAACGAGCGAGAGGTAATGATGATCAATATGGTACACTCCGGGGTAAAGGAGTTATTGGTCGAATATCATCGGTGGGATTCGGTGTTTGTTGAACACTTGGATATCCGATTGAACGATACAGAGGGGGATAAGAAGGTAGAAGAAAATTCTGTAGACCAATCAGAATTTTGGATGCGGCCTATTAGGGAAGGGCTGGAACCCGAGATAGACTTCCACAGGGAGACGAGCATATTGACCGATGCTGACGTCGTGATGTTGCGGAAAGATATTAAGGTTCATCCATCTGTGAGGCTATTTGCTCCATACCCCGGGGAAAGTATTACGTGCCCTCCACCGGGTGTGTAGGTGTTTTCGCCAAAAGCCTGAGATCGGGTTTGTGATTTCCTCTTCCCCGCCTGATTACCGAAAATTTACGGAACTAGTCAGTGTCAAATTGGCCCAAACACTTGGAAGTGTGTTATGGGTTTGTTAGTGCTCTTTGCCGAAAAAAGGTGGGACCTGCCCTCAGCAAACGATATGAGGAGCATATTTACATTTCGGGAGAATACAGATAGACAGGTGTCGATCCGCTTGTTACTTTTTCCATTTCTGGTAAACCCCAACCGAGAGTTAAAGTCGGTGAATTAATAACGGAGGTTCCTGATACCCTTCACGACTTTCAAGATGAAGGGTTATGGATTGGTGGAGACTGGCAGTGTGCCGACTTTTCCTCTGATCTCTTGTCCAATGGGATGAACATCCCGCCGGCTATTAAATCCGCTTATCGTAAGTTTTATTTGTTTTCTCCATTTATCCGAAGTTATTGATTGTCCTTCTTTGTCTGCGCTAACAGGTGGACGTTTTTTACCTTTGTAGCCAAACCACAAGGAAGCAAAGAACAGTGATTTGAATGTGAGCTTTATAAACGTGTTGATAAGCTGTTTGAGCTTACGAAGAACAAACAGAGATATCAACGGTTAGTGAAAGATTCTCAGTTTGACCTTGTTGGTTTATCGCCTGGAGTTCTTGATTTCTCATTCAACCAGGTATAAATACTTGATTTTCTTTTTATTTCTCGCTTTAACTAGCATTATAGTAACTCAAGATTTCTTATTGCGCAGTATATTATCCGTTGCTTGGGTATTTCGGCTTTCGAGACCTGTAGAGGCTGAAGAGTTTAGGAGACAGAATCCTAACTTCGACTTGAAGAACAAAGTCGGTAAACGCAAGAACTTGAGATCAACCGAGATGGCAGGATGTAAGAATTTGCTGAAGGCGTGGAAAAAAAATCCAGCAAGTTCTCAGAGTGTTGTTGGTGAATCATCGACAACCAGAAATGAACCGAGTCCAATTGTTGAAAGCAATCTAGTTGTGGAAAATCGACCGACAGCTATCGTGGATATTAGTGGCGAACTTGCACTGCAATCGATATTGAAGATAATTCTGGTAAACGAGCCAATTGCTGAAACTGAGATCGCACAAGATATACCAAAAGAATCTAGTGCGAGGTTGGTAAGTCGTTGTAAGAGACGGGGTACAAATCAAGACGAAGAGCAAGCCAAGAAGAAACAAGATGTCGGCTTGAGCAAAGATAAGGAGGAGGAGCCCGAGATAGTTCTGAGAACGTCGTTGATCAAAATTAATGAGAAAAAGGCCGCCGACTTGAAGTTGCCCGAGGACATATTTGAATCATGGTTTTCATTATTTCAGACGGCCAATGAGCTGAAACTGCCCAATCACCACCGTTTTCGTGAGGAGGCGATGGAAACTGCCAATATTCCTTTGATGTCATGGGATCCGAAAACTCATGCGGGGCTGGCATCTTTGCCCGGTGGTCAAAAGTTTAGCTATACGAAGTCCTGTTTGGGTCGAGCGCTCGTTAGTCTTGTAGTAGCTGAAGAGAGTTATCTTTCGAACGCCTCGAAGTTAAAGGAGAAATAGAACGAGCTCAGCCTGAAAGTAGGGACTGTGGCTTCACTGGAGGAAGAGAAATACCGCTTTGCAGTTTCGGTTTCAAAAAAAGATGCCCAACTGAAGGCAACGCAAGTCAACATCGATGCACTGAAAACCGAGAGGGAAAATCTGCTGTTGGCCCATGACATTGCATCAGTTCAGTTATCCAAGTTAAAGGAAAAAGTGAAGGAGCAAGAGGGACAACTCCAAAAAATAAGATTGGAGCTTCAGACGACTCGGAAAGATCGTTCCGAAAAGGACACTGAGTTAATTCGCAGCTGAGAAGCCCATTAAGCCGAGATGGCAAAACTTCGTGAGGAGATTACTGCCCTGGCGAAGGCCAAGTTTTAGGAAGGTCTTGAAGCCGGTAAAAATGCTGAAAAAAGCTCCAAAAACAAGTCGGATAACGAATCCGAGATAACGGAGAAGGATTTGGTGCTCAATGCTGCCTTGACCTTGCGTTGGGTGATTGACCGAGTCCATGTTGGGACTTATACCCTTGATGAGTTGCGCATCTTTTTACTGGAGAAACTGGAGAAGTATGGCCTTGATTCCGAAATAAATAGTGCACACATTCCGACTGATGAAGACGAGCGAGAATTTGCCGATAGGCTGCTCAAGCGGAGAGAGAGTCAGATGGTCGAGTCAGATATCGCTCCTTTGTCGGAGGAACAAAGAGCCGCCATTCGTCGTGAGAAAGAAAAGAAGTCATAGTTAGCCGATATTTTTGTTGACATCTTAGCTGAGGCTTTTGTTGAGCAAGAGCTCGAGGATCTATCCTCAGAAGATTAGATTAAAGCAATCACCGACTTTGCTTTGTGGAAGGTAGCCAAAGACGATGTTAAGGCGAAGGGATGGGTAGTCGGATATGTCTTTCCCGATGAAGATGAAGTGCTTCTTGAAGACGATGATGCGGTCTTGATTACTAAAGAAAATCTTCTCTCGGCGGTTGAGAGAAAGGAGAATGAGGCTTTTAAGCGTCTATGAGAGAGCTTGTTACAGCACTTGGAGAATGAGGACAAGGTTGAAGCCGAGACCGAGAGGCCTTCGACGTCGGCTGCAAGAGAAACTTCAACTTCGGGAACAACCAAAGAGAATACGGAGAAGACTCTTTGATTGTTTTATATATTTTATTTTTCGAGCTTTAAGGATATCGGTAGGAAACCTTAGTTTGTAATGACTCCATATTTATGTTTTGAATGAAAATGCTTTTTCGATTTCAATTTATCGTTTTCCCATTAAATTATTGGTCATGTTTAAGATACACGTTTAATGGGACAAAGTGAAACCGAAACTTGAATTATGGAGTTAAAGTATAGAGATTTCAGAGTAAAGGGTGTTTGATATTAAAAGTTATCAAAAGGTTACTCCAAATTATCGTATTTATTGTCTTACTCCATATTCATTTAAATCTAGTTCATAGTTGAGACGTCGGTGTATTTTGTTTCCGACATCTATGGACTTCAATGTAATATCACCAAATCAACTAGGGGATTTTTGGAAAAAAAAAAAAAAAAACTAGGGGATTTAGTAGTGACAATCATTTATTGTTAGCTCATCAAATCAACGTCGGGATTTGTAATTAAAGAGCATAAGCCTCCCCAAGCCATCTTCAAGGCTTGGAAGAATCTGGATTCATTGCGTTGGCTACTTTAAACCAACTTCAGGGCTTGAAAGAGTTTGGCTTTAGCAACAAGGACTTATTTTTCGAGAGTCCATTAGTCGAACAATTTCTTGAGATTCGACATATATTCGTTTTTATTGACATCAAAAGTGGCTTTATACAAGAGTCTTCAAAAGAGTGAATTTGTGTATCACTTCTTCAAAACAACGAACTTGACTTGTAAGTTTTATCTTACTGGAAGTACTTTTTGAGAAACGTCGCGTTCCAAGGGTATTGAAGAAGAACACCGTTTGAGTCTTCAAGTTGGTAAGTGCCATTGGAAATCGCACGATTTATCTTGAAGGGTCCTTCCCACTTCGGTCGCAACGGGCCGAGGTTGGCCCCAGTAATTCTTTTAAACGAGGTGTCCGACGATAAAGGATCGTGGTTTATATTTCGCATTGATGTACTTTTCACTTCGTCGTTTATATGCGGCGTTCCTGACTTTGGCTATCGTACGCAGTTCTTCGATCATGTCAAGGTTGGCTCTTAAATTATTTGAATCTGTTTCCTCGGAAAAATGTGTAACTCGATAGGTTGGAGACTCGAGTTCAACAGGAACCACAACTTCGGTTCCATAATTTAACGAGAATGGAGTCTCTCCGGTCGAATTCTGAGGTATGGTACGATATGCCCATAAGACATGAGGTAGTTCTTCAGGCCAAGATCCTTTCGCTGACTCAAGCCGAGTCTTTAGCCCATTTTTGATGATTTTTTTCATAGCTTCAATTTGCCCGTTAGCTTGTGGATGATATGGCGATGAAAAGAAGTGTTTAATGCCGTGATCTTTGCAAAAAGTTTCAAATCTTTTCCCTTAAAATTTTTGGCCATTGTCGGTTATGATGGAATTTGGCACTCCAAACCGACAAACGATGAATCTCCAGAGAAATTCGATCATCTTTTGTTCGGTGATGGTCGCTAGAGGTTCGGCTTCTACCCATTTAGTAAAATAGTCAACTGCCAATACAGCGAATCTAACACCTCCTTTCGCTGTAGGAAGAGGGCCGATGAGATAAATTCCCCATTTTGCAAATGACCATGGGCTGTAAACTGATTTGAGCAGTTCAAGGTGTTGATTAACGTTAGGGGCGAATATTTGACACTTATGACATTTTCGCTCCCAATTTGCAGCATCAACTTTAAGAGTTGGCCCGTAATAGCCTTGTCGCAGTAATTTGTAGGCCAAGGTTTGAGCTCCATGGTCGCTGCCACACACACCATGATGAACTTCTTCTAAGACACGTTGAGCTTCATTTTCAGATAGGCATTTGAGAAAAGGAGTAGAGTAACCTCGTTTATTGTTGTAGCACAAATTGTTATTTTTACCGTGGTACCGAATCAAATGATTCGTTTCCCGGGTCGATCTCACGGGGAAGGCGGTTCGGAATTTAACTTTGACGTTGATAACACATAAAATGTAAACAAATCCTAAACACTCTAATCAAATAAGGGGTTTGAATTATTACCAACTAAGAAATAAATTAAAAGCAATAATTTACCTAAAAATATAACGAAACAAAGATGGAGAAGCTAGGGAGTCGGAGATAATTAATTCAAGTTCTAGCAAAGTCGGGCAATTAATCGTTCGGTTCAAGATTGACACTCTAGCTTAGACATCTTGCGGTTCGCTCCCAATAACTCTTCGTAAAAAGGGATTGAACATAGACGTACAAGCTCGAGCATACAACACCAGTCAATTATCCCAATCCCAATAACTTTTCGTAACAAGGGACGGGTCATCGCCACGCACGTATTTCAATCAAAAACCTATAGACTATTCAATTACGAAATCATCTACCTCATGCGAGCCTAGGTCTACGACTTCTCCCCTTTCGATTCTAAAAGTCGCTAATTCAATTAGAAGGTGTTTAATCAACTAATCATTTAGAATCAACAAAACCCTAACTCGACTAATCAACATTCAATCGTTTCCAATTGCAAGATCGAAGTGTCACTCTTCGATTATATCAATCAATCAAACAAGGTTTCGTCAATTCCTAATCGATACAACTCACATAAGCATGAACAAATCAAGCCCGACAAATACACGTTAAACAAGAACAATCATTCCCCTATCCCTAGCAATAAGAATTAGCTACGTAAAACGAATTCAACACACATAATCATTCTTCTCAAATCAATCATTATTCATGAATTAAATAAGAGAAAGAAATTCTTACAATTAATCTCAATCCAAGTGTTGAATCCCAAAAAATACAAGCTTAATCCTTGATAATAATGAAAAGAAGAAGAGAAAAATAGAGAAAAGAAGGAAAAGAGAAGAAGAATATGAAGGAAAGTGAAGGGGGGGAGGTGATTTTTGGACCTAGGGTAGCTCCCCCTTCAAGCTGGAAGTGAAAGAATGGAGAAGAAACGAGTTTTTGGGGTTTTTATACAATTCTGGGACTTGCAGGGGGCCTTAGCGCCGCTAAGGGGGGTTAGCGGCGCTAAGGAATGAAAGCTGGTAGCCTCTGGCGTCGCTAATATTTCAAAGCGCCGCTAAGGTGTCTGGGCAGCGCGACTTTGCGTTTTTTGGCTCGTTTGGGCTCGTCCGAACTCAGAATTGAGTTTCGTTTTTTCCTACGCGTCACTAACGAACCCCTCTATTCAATGAAGCTTGAATGGACAAATTATTCTTAAAATACAACTCTCCCAAAGCTCTTGAACATCACACTAAAGGCGTGATTGACGTGCGACTTCACGAGACTTCGCGTTTTGGGCCCGTCTGGACTTATACAAACTCGAAATCGAGTTCCGATTTTTCCTATGTGTAGCCAACGAACCCATCTACACAACCATGGTTTTCCGGACTAAATATATTCCTCACGAGGCCTCCGACCTACACACCAAAAACCAGAAGAAAATGGGAAAAACACACGAAAAACACAAAGGAAACCAAAATAAAGGAAAACACACCATAATCAACAAAACGAACTACAAACCAACAAAAACACCTAAAATGGGGGGGAAAAGAATGACAAAACAACAATAAAAAAATGCAACAAAAATGGGACAAACAACTTCCACACACTTAAACCTTTGTTCGTCCCGAACAAAAAGAAAAGAAAATAAGACATGAGCATGGATACAGTTTCAAATAAGAAGAGTTTCAAAATGTCCAATTCAACTAGGTCGAATTCCAACGACCATATGACCATATGCCTCAAATATCAACTTGGCCTCGAAATGACAAACTCTCAAACGCATAGATTATAATATAGGCCTCACTCATTTTCTTACATGAATATGTGATAGGTACGCTCAAAATTGGTCAATATTCAAGTTTCAACATATGCTTGCCAATCGTTTAAATTACTTGAAACCAATCAAAGCTAAAAAGATGCGAATCAAGAGGACTTCATGGGTTGTAATGTGGGCTAAGGTAAATGTATCGATATATAAGGACAAGAAGCTCAAATAAACAACACAATTCTCGAGCAAATAAATTACTCGAGTTCTCCGCTACCAATCCTGAATAAACAATATAGCATATTCACCATCCACCAAACAACTCCACAAACAACACCTAACTGCTCTAATCGAATTGCAACATCACTTGACCCAATTTTTTTGTTTGTTTTTTTTAATATATCTTTTTTTTATTCAGAGAGTAACTTTTTATGAACAAGATCGAATCGAAAGGACAACATTCTGTAGGTGCGAACATTGGAGGTCATCCAAGTGTCCTATAGTAGTTTTCCAATGCTCATTACCCGCCAACATGAATCAACTAGTAAGAGGAGCAGAATCCATTCAATTTGTCCTGTAAGCTTTTATTTTTTTACTGGGTCAAGCAATATATCACAACTCAAATTTCACCTCATTAAAAAACGACACCATTTTCACCAATCATCACCAAATCAGTCAACAACATACATTTCATGTACGGCTGACAAGAAAAAGGCTCAAAGCTCAAACGGGCTACTAAGGAAAATAACGTTTAGGATCAAAGAACAAGGCTAAAAAGAGCTAATTGAACAAAACGCCTCAATCATATTCGCAATTTTAAACTCTAAATGATTCCTTTCAAACAAACTCAAGGCAAGTTCTAATCATTCAAGAACATGACCAATATCTCACAAGAAAGAAAAGTAAGGATCAAAACCTCACAAGGCAAATAGATGTCACTCAAAACAATCAAGCAAATACCGAGGCAATGACCAATACGTTCGTCATCACAACTTCCCAATTTCATCAAGCATTCATCAACAATTCATATAGTTCACCAATACCACATGCTCAACAACACAAAATCCTAACACTAGTCCGATCCACCACATAAGCATACAATGTCCAATTAGACTCCCCCACACTTAAAATGAGGCAACGACCTCATTGCTTCAACATAAAACCAGGAAGTCAAATAAAAGGACCTAGCAATTTCATAAAATGAACCAATACTAGCAAACACCACAAGAACACAAGACTCAAAAGAAAACACAGAAGAAGAAGAAAACAAACTCAAAAAGATAAAAAGAGAAAGGGTGTGCAAACCGAAGATGCCTCGAGGAGAATAACCACACGTGCAAGCCGTTCCTCTATGCGCAACCCAGAACCTCGAAACTCGTCTTTCAAACTCGAGCTCGCAATCATACTTGCCAAGAAAGACACAGAACTCCAAAACTCATATTATTCAAAGAATAAAACTAAAAAAAAAAAGTAAAAACGAAAATATCTAGAAAGCAGTAAATCACGTGGGTTGCCTCCCAAGAAGCGCTTGTTTAACGTTATTAGCTTGACAAAACCTGAGGAGAACTCAACCCGGATCTAGGAAGAAGTGATGATCGTGCCACGCCTTTGTATTCTCGAGAAGTGGCAGTGCTGGCACTAAGGCCAGAAGGCAGGCACGGGTGGCTCGAGTAGCAATATTCTTCTGGAACTGGGCATGGGAGCAAGGTGGGGTAACGAAGTGGCCTAGAGCTCTCTTCACCGAAACTCCATTGTCAACCAATGGAAGGGTAAGAACATATGTGGAGCATAGCAGGACCACTGGGACCTTCTCAATGGGGCATGACGGCTCAAATGAGGGACTCTCGAATGCGGGTTCAGAAGTTACCTCCATCAAAATATCACCCTTATCTGTTGGGAGCACATCCTCCTCTTCTTCTGTCTCGCCCTCGTAAATCCGATAGTTAGTGCTCAAGGTCTCATCGACTCGTGGCTTGACGGATTGAATGTGATCCATTATCCCATCGAGCTGGTCCACCATTCGGGTACATCCACCCTCAATCTCCTCTAATCGAGTTTCTTGGGCCGCCACACGAGCAAGGATGAGGTCGAGTTTTTAATCGCTCGTCAAGGTATCCTCTCGGAGTCTACCCATATATGTAAACTCGTCTTGCATGATGGACTCGAGAGAGAAAACTCGTTCCTCTATAACTTGAATGTGCTCCACTAAGTTCGCGATCTCGCTCTCAAGATTGCTCCTACGGGCTGCCTGAGATTGCAAAAGAGCGAGAGCCCGATCAAGTTTTTTATTGTAGGCGGCCTCTTTTTCACGAGCTGCTTTGGATTCTATAAAATTAAGAATCTGGTCGAGCTTCTCGTTAAACTCGTTCGACTCATGCATCTGCTCGATCGGAAATTGGTTCCAGCACTGCTCGGAAGAGTATGGGTGCAATTGGGTGTAGTACCCGACATAATAACTCGGCTCACTGTTCCAAGAGGGGTAGTGCGGGTAGGAATACTCGTGATTGAAATTCATAGCCCTGCACAACAGAACAAAACAACCCAACGTAGCCACGAAAAAGAGAGAAAAAAGAAAACACAAAAACAAAAACAAAGATGCACAAAAGAAAAAACGAAAACACGAAAAAATACAAAATAAAGAGAAACAAAGGAAATAAAATCAATACCAAAACTAAATATCCTACTTGCCCTCCCCGGCAACGGCGCCAAATTTGTTGTAGCACAAATTGTTATTTTTACCGTGGTACCGAATCGAATGATTCGTTCCCCGGGTCGATCTCACGAGGAAGGCGGTTCAGAATTTAGCTTTGATGTTGATAACACATAAAATGTAAACAAATCCTAAACACTCTAATCAAATAAGGGGTTTGAATTATTACCAACTAAGAAATAAATTAAAAGCAATAATTTACCTAAAAATATAACGAAACAAAGATGGAGAAGCTAGGGAGTCGGAGATAATTAATTCAAGTTCTAGCAAAGTCGGGCAATTAATCGTTCGGTTCAAGATTGACACTCTAGCTTAGACATCTAGCGGTTCGCTCCCAATAACTCTTCGTAACAAGGGATTGAACATAGACGTACAAGCTCGAGTATACAACACCGGCCAATTATCCCAATCCCAATAACTTTTCGTAACAAGGGACGAGTCATCGACACGCACGTATTTTAATCAAAAACCTATAGACTATTCAATTACGAAATCATCTATCTCATGAGAGCCTAGGTCTACGACTTCTTCCCTTTCAGTTCTAAAAGTCGTTAATTCAATTAGAAGATGTTTAATCAACTAATCATTTAGAATCAACAAAACCCTAACTCGACTAATCAACATTCAATCGTTTCCAATTGCAAGATCGAAGTGTCACTCTTCGATTATATCAATCAATCAAACAAGGTTTCATCAATTCCTAATCGATACAACTCACATAAGCATGAACAAATCAAGCCCGACAAATACACGTTAAACAAGAACAATCATTCCCCTATCCCTAGCAATAAGAATTAGCTATGTAAAACGAATTCAACACACATAATCATTCTTCTCAAATCAATCATTATTCATGAATTAAATAAGAGAAAGAAATTCTTACAATTAATCTCAATACAAGTGTTGAATCCCAAAAAATACAAGCTTAATCCTTGATAATAACGAAAAGAAGAAGAGAAAAATGGAGAAAAGAAGGAAAAGAGAAGAAGAATATGAAGGAAAGTGAAGGGGGGGAGGTGATTTTCGGACCTAGGGTTCCTCCCCCTTCAAGCTGGAAGTGAAAGAATGGAGAAGAAACGAGTTTTTGGGGTTTTTATACAATTCTGGGACTTGCAGGGGGCCTTAGCGGCGCTAAGGAATGAAAGCTGGTAGCCTCTGGCGTCGCTAATATTTCAAAGCGCCGCTAAGGTGTCTGGGCAGCGCGACTTTGCGTTTTTGGCTCGTTTGGGCTCGTCCGAACTCGGAATTGAGTTCTGTTTTTTCCTACGCGTCGCTAACGAACCCCTCTATTCAATGAAGCTTGAATGGACAAATTATTCTTGAAATACAATTCTCCCAAAGCTCTTGACCATCACACTAAAGGCGTGATTGACGTGCAACTTCACGAGACTTCGCGTTTTGGGCCCGTCTGGACTCATACAAACTCGAAATCGAGTTCAGATTTTTTCTATGTGTAGCCAACGAACCCATCTACACAACCATTGTCTTCTGGACTAAATATATTCCTCACGAGGCCTCCGACCTACACACCAAAAACAAGATGAAAACGGGAAAAACACACGAAAAACACAAACGAAACCAAAATAAAGGAAAACACACCATAATCAACAAAACGATCTACAAACCAACAAAAACACCTAAAATTCGGGGAAAATAATGACAAAAAAACAACAAAAAATGCAACAAAAATGGAACAAACATTTATACAGGGTCCCGTTATCCATCGTAAATCGAGCTGCACCACACGGAGTACGCGTGCTTCTTTCGGATCATTAGGCAGTGCCCTGGTTTTCAGGTAGGCTATAATTGGGTCCATCCACATCGAGCTTTCGCAAGAATGGACGATGCCGATCATCAAGACGTCGGTAATGGCTATTGCCGGTGTCGTTTGTTGAGTGACTTGTACAAATTCAATGTTGTTTAGGTCGGTAGAAGAGTCCAGTCATGATAAAGCGTCCGCCTGAACATTCAATGTCCGAGGTATATGTTATAGCATCGCTTTAAACTTCAACAGCTTATTTTTGACTAAATCTAAATAAGGGACCAACCGAGGTTCTCTAACTTCATAGGCTCCATTGATTTGATTTATGATCAACTAAGAGTCGAAAAATATCCGAAGTGAGGAGACATTCATAGATTCGGCAAATTGCAATCCTGAAATTAAAGCCTCGTATTTAGCTTCGTTATTGGTGATAGGAAATGTAAATGCTAATGTGTAGTAGAACAACTTTTTGTCGGGGCTAACCAAGACAATTCCACCTCCCGCGCGTATTGCGTTTGATGATCCATTAAACTACAAAGTCCATGTCGGATCTTCATTTGTTGTTTCAATTGTTGGAGTGAATTCAACAATGAAATCAGAAAGCACCTGAGCTTTGATAGCAGTTCTCGGCTTGTATTGGATGTCAAATTGTCCAAGTTCTACAACCCACTTAATCATTCTACCCGATATATTAGGTCGGTGTAATATTTTTCGTAAAGGGTAAAATGTCAAGACGATGACAAAATGTTCCAGAAAATATGGTTGGAGCTTGCGGGCCGCCGTGACTAAAGCAAAGGCCAACTTTTCCATGTGTGGGTATCGAAGTTCAGGATCGTGTAAAGCTTTACTAACGTAATATACAGGAGATTATAAGAGTCCATCTTGTCGTATTGGGACGGCGCTAATCACAGCATTACTTAACCCCGGGTATAGGTATAAAGGTTCATCAGGAGCAGGTTTCTGAGAGTTGGGGGTCGTGAGAGGACTTCTTTGATACTTTCAAAAGCATTCTGGCATTCGACAGTCAATTCAAATTGTTTTTTCTTCTTGATTGCTTTAAAGGAAGGTCTACAGTGATTGGTTGACTTTGAAATAAATCGACTCAGAGCGGCTAATCAGCCTGTCAACGCTTGGACGCCTTTAACTGAAGTAGGTGAAGCTAAGTCGAGTATGGCTTTGATCTTTGCAGGGTTAGCTTCAATCCGTCTTTGGCTCACCATGTACCCTAAAAACTTCCTTGACTTAACTTCAAAGGTACAGTTTTTCGAATTAAGCACCATGGAGTATTCACGAAGAATATTGAAGATGCCGGTAAGATGAGTGATGTGGTCGGTTGTTGGTTCTGATTTCACCAACATGTCGTCTATGTATACCTCCATTATGTGTCCAGTTAGGTTAGCAAACATCTTATTAACTAACCTTTGATACGTGGCCCTGACGTTCTTCAATCTGAAAGTCATCATGACATAGCAATAAAGGCTGCGAGCTGAGTAAAACGAGGTATGTTCAGCGTCGTCTGGATGCATAGGAATTTGATTATAATCAGAATAAGCGTCCAGATCAGTTGGTGGCCTGAAGTAGCGTCCACCATGTAATCAATATGAGGGACATGATAGCTATCCCAGGTGATATAACCATACTATCATAGAGTAGTTTATGTTGTCCCGGCTCGGACATTGTCGAGTCGACTCACTCGAAGTCGACTCCACCCACATGCCTCCTCGTGATAATACATTCGGTCGAAGGTCCGGATGCTTTTCTTAGTCGACTAACCTAAGTCGATTCCGTCTGGAAGGATGAATAAGTATGAGGATCTACTAGCGATTGGAAAATGACCCAGCCGGCTCGAATACAAGAATATCTCGAAGTTGACTGAGGTAATCTCGGAGTTCATGGACCCTTGACGACTCCAATACATTTCAATATATCAGGGGGAAGCTATTAATGGATAAGGAAGAATCTAGATGCTGACTAGGAGGTGGACAGAATGCGAACCAACCAGGGTATTTTGGACTTTTCCAGTAAGTCGGCCAGGGCATTTTGGGGACTTCAGGTAGATGTTTTACTTCTATATAAAGGAGCTGAGGTAACTCCAAAACCCTAACTCTCATTCATTCTACATTATTCTCTATTACTGCTGTTGCTCTCTCAGAGCAGCCCTCTTCATCTCTTTCACATACTGACTTGAGCATCGGAGGCTCTACGCCGGGAACCCCTCCGGCGTTGAGTTCTTGCAGGTGTTCTCGCGGTTCAGCAACGGTTTGGAGGCTATCAAGTCAGATCTGAGCTCATTCCCATCGGTTCATTCCAGATCTAGGCAGTTTCTCATCGGTTCACTCCAGATCTGAGAGGAGACCCATCACCAGGCTTTATTTAAATCTGAGAAGTCGATGCAAAGACGCCATAAAATGTTACTTTTCTTGACTAATACTGGATTCGATATCCAAGTCTGGTATTTGGCTTCCTTAATCAATTTGTTATCAACGAGCATGTTCACTTCTTCCTCTAGGGCCTTTTGGCGATCAGGTCCCAAATTTCCGACATTTCCGAATGACAGGTTTAACGGTTTTATCGTGGTTGAGTCGATGGCAAGCTTTCCGGGGATCGATCCCTTTCATAACTTCATATTTCCATGCAAATACGTCGGAATATGATTGAAGGAATTGGATTAACTGAGTACGCACTGGTTCTTGGAGATTGGCACCGATACGGAGAGATTTTTCACGAACCGATCCATCTATAAAGATAAACTCGGCATCTTCAACAGGTTCCCCCCGAATATATTGACTTTTTTCTTTAAGTTGTAATCTCGGATCCAAATCATATTGAGCTTGAACTATCTCTTTTTCGGGGTTTTTCCCCCGATCTTTAGTATGTTTTTCTTGAGGGACTCCGATGTCATCGGGACGTCGGTATTCATTAAAGGGAAGACGTCAGTATCGAAGGAAGGGTGAATTGTCACATCGGTTCGTGGTAATGTGGAACTTGAAACGTCCAACTGGTTATGATCAATGTGTGCATCAGGTTCAACCATGTGAGCATCGCGTGAGGCCAAGGTGAAAGCCAGGTTGCGCGCTTCTCGTTGATCTCCGTAGTGGGTTCCTTCTCCTTCTATCTTGGGAAATTTCAACGCATAATGAAAAATAAAAATAGCAGCTCGAAGTTTGTAGAGAGCAGTGCGACCCACGATGGCATTGTACTCATTCTGAATGTCCATGACTTTAAATCTCTCTATGATGATTTTTTATTTTGGTCCAAAGCCTCCAAACCGAATAGGGAGTTGAATTTCACTAGTGGGACAAGAAATGCTCCCATTGAAGCCTTGAATCTGATCATTGTAAGGCCGGATATCAGCTAGGTCCAACCCTATTTTCTTAAACGTACGCAGCATAAAGATACTTGAATAGGCACCATTGTCAACCATAACTCGGTGAACAGGGATTCCTCCGATTGGGGCAGTGATAATAAGAGCTTCTGAATGAGGATGAGCAAATAGATTAGCATCTTCTATGTTAAAGGTGATGGGACAATTTTGAGTGTTGATAGTATCCCTGAGATCAACATTTAATATATGTTTTCTGGCTTTCTACGCTTCTCGGGCGTATGCTTCGGCTTGTCGTCGGGAAACATCAAGTTGTTTGGTATTAGTATTCACCCGAGGTATAGAGTCATGATAAGAAGACCACGATGACATACCTAATTTAGCTCTCTTGCTTTCATCAGTCGAAGCTCCAGTGGTTTTGGAAGAAAAAGTAAAGACCTCCTTGTCGGTTGTTCGGGCCCTCTTTCTATTCATACCTCGGTCATCATTGTCTTCTTCATCCGAGGTGTCTATGGGCCTTCCTTTTCATCGGACATATAGGTTCCTGAATCTCTGAAGCTGAGGTTTTCCAATCAACCGAAAAAGAGCCGACAACAAACCGAGACATTCGTCGGTGTTATGTCCCGGAGACTTATGATATGCACAATAACGAGTTTTGTCAAGTTTTTCTTCAGGAGTCATGACAGGCTTTGGATCGGGTATGATTCCTTTTCCTTTCAACTCTTCAAAGATAGTCGCTGCTCCTGTTGAATAGACGGTTTGATAACCCGTTCTTTCATTTTCGGCGTATTGATCTCGTGCAGCCCTAGAATTCGAAGTATTAGCATTTTTCTTTGAATAGATTCGGAATTGATTCTTCCCGAAGTTCTTTTTGTTCTTCTTTTTGCCATCGAACTCTGTCTTGTCTTCCTTGATGGAAAAAATCAAATTTGGGAACCGACATTGATTCCTCAGTTATGATGAAATGTTGAGATCGCACGAGAAACTCTTGAAATGTGCTCAGTTTATGTTGACAGAGAGTCCACCGAAATACCAAATTCGGCCTCAGATCGACTATCGCGGTGACCAGCAAGGTCTCGGGATGACAGGGTTCCATGTTCTGGATACGCTTATTAAACCGAGAGACATAATCTTTGACAATCTCGTTATCTTTTTGTACGATATTAGTGATCGATTCTTTTGGGATGAGGCAAACTTGAGCGCCGATGAAATGTGACCGAAATGCTATCCTTAATTGTTGCCACTTCCATAATGAATGAGGCGGTAGGGTATAGTATCATTTTTGAGCTCGCGGTCCCAGCATAAGAGAAAACATGCGACAACATAAGGCGTCGGACGCGCCATGTAAGTCCATCCAAGATGTGTAATGACCCAGATGAGCATCTGGATCCGAGGTCCCATCATACATACCGATCTGTGGGATCTTAATTTTGGCAGCAAGTACTTCTGCGGTAAGTTCGGGTGCCAAAGGAGAATCAACCTCAAAGATTACATTACCCGAGGTTGAAAAATGTCGTGCAGATTTCTCCTGTGATTTTTGCCTGGTTTCCGATTCAGCTAATCTTTTTCGTAAAGCCTCCAGTTCCTCCGAACTCTGTCGTGACATACGATTTCTTTCAATTTGATGGCGCAAGTCTTCACGATCTGCTGGTAGAGGGGACACATGCATCGGAGGTATGGGAGTTCTATGATGATGAGCGGAGTGAATTTCGGCTGTCATTTCCTGATTTTGTGCCACATCAATATCAGGATTATCAATTGGTGGATTTGACATTGGTCGGGACAATTCTTCACGATGCTAGGATGTGCGACGTGGCTGCGAAGTAGCGTGTGACGCTGCTGTGTGAGTTGTCTGATTATGCATGAGAGAATTCGGCTGTGCTACTGCAGTTACTGGCAAATGAGTCTGCAGATGAGTAGTACGGTACTAGGTAACGCTCGTGCCATGAGTGACGATAGTCCTTGGATGAAATTCGGATTTTGGAAAAAAATTGTAAAATCCACTGTGACAGGTGCTTGTGTCGTGTGTCCAGCATAATAGTTTGTGTTATGGCTACGCCCAGCGTGCGAAGTACGATCTCGTCCAGATTGAGACATTGTGAATAGTAACGAAGTATTCAGTAACCACGTTTATGCAAGTATTGGTTGTGAAAGCGAAGATTAACCTCAAAATATATATGAGGCCCTCCTTCTAGCGCCAAACTGTTGTTGTATGCGAATTAACAACGATATGTAGGCGAAATTATAGCGTAAAGATATATAATTTGATGAGTGGACAACAGAAAAGACATCGGTTTCATGTATTGATGACGTCGGAATTCATGCATTTTCATTGTTATTAAATATTTTGTACAATATTTCTGAAGTTCAAAAAGTCCCTTTTCTAAGGGTCAAGCCCGCTATTTATAGAACAGTTGTAATATCCCGATATTTTATCGGTATAAATTACGTTTTAGTTCCGATATAATAACGTTATCAAATATTATTTTCGGAAGTAATGATTTTCAGTCGAGATTACCGAAAACTATTTTCGACGTACCGTTTACGTTCGAAATAATTTTTGGTAATTAAGTATTATGTTTAATTATTAATTAAACATATTATGAGAGATTAGTTGAGTAACTAATCATGAATAATTCATCAAAGCCGTAGCTATATTGAATTCTTCCAAGAAAAAGAAAAAATTTTATAAATGAGGGATATTTCACTAAGGCCGAAACTTTTCTTCATGCTTAAGGATTCCATCCATTCTCCTTCTTTAAGATAGTACACGTGGCCAATAAATGGGGAGCTTAGTCATCTTGAAGATGGTTAGTGAGCTTCCAAATGTTAAGACCATATTAACCCACGTATGGGCTTCATCATCACCCTTCACGCCTAGGTTATATATATAAGCTTAAGATGGAAAATTTTTTCCCATTTTGCTAAAAGACATGCGTAGCATATATATATAACTCATTCAGCAGCCTTCAAGAGTTAATCAAATTCCCTAATTTTTCCCATCTAAACACACGGCAAAAGGGAACACAATTGCACGGCAAGAGCAAGAGCCATTGTTCACGCCCTATTTTCGATTTTTTTTCCGTCGAGCGATCGGAGAGGTAAATCCTCCTTCAGCTTATATCCCTGTTTATTAAGTCATGATAAGGTTTAGGGTTCGATTTATAATTGTGAAATTTTAAGAAAACTGTGCATATAGACGAGCATGTTTAACTAAGATTATGACCGAACGATTTTCGATTTCTTCTGGCAACTCTCGAACCATGATCGTTTATATGTTCAGTTTAGTCTATTTCGGGTTCAGTATGATCAGAATTGTTGAAGGAAAAAGGGAAGTTTGTCGATGGATTGACCCACGCCGTCGCTAGCGCCTATCGCGCGTAGCCACGGGTGGCCGTAGTCCATGACCTAGTGAGTTTAGCATCTATCATGTTCGGTCCGTGTGTTATGCTTTAAATTGTTTCAGTATAAAGATCATGTTGAGTTGTTCTGAAGTTGTCGAGTAAAAAGGTCTTTCGGCCGAGAGACGGCGTATAGCCGTCGGCGGCGCACGACGCGTCCGCCATGGTCCTTTTATGTTCAGCGTGCATCAATTGTGTTCCCAGGTCATGATATTCACATTAAAGCATGTATTGTTCAGTAATGTTAAATTGGTCGAGATACCTTTGGATTTGGTCATGGGTTGGCCGAAGGCCGTAGGCCTCGCACATAGCGAGCGCACCACGGCCGAGTGTTCGGTTCGACAAGTCAGATCAGCCATTTCTGTTTAAGTTCAGTTTATTGTTCATAGTAGGTCATAAAACGAGTTAAGAAATCAGTATGGTCGGAAGAGTTCGTCGGACGGTCGACAATGGGTCGGCCGTGGTCGCGCTGCCGCACGTAGCGGCAGCAGCGCACCGGCCAGCAGTTAGCGTGCGGGCGACACCAGCAGAGCGCCAGTTCACCCCGCATGCGTGTCAGCGTACCCGCGCGCACAGCAGCGTGCGGTACGCGTCCAGCGATAGTCCGCA
>CACSLK010034598.1:25832228-25862519 GCA_902706635.1 Striga hermonthica
GCTGCGCGCTGCACGCGGCAGGCTGCTTGCCGAGCCCAGCCTGTGACCGGTTCGGTCGGACCGCAGCCGGTCCAGACCGGTCTAGACCGGCTGACCGGTTTAGCTTCATTTTAAGTCTGGTTCAGTCCTAATTTAGTCCGGTGCGTTCATGTTCAGCCCGGTTCATGTCTTAAGGTCATTTTTAGTTAAATTTCCGGGATTATTTCAGTTCAGTAAATTCATGTCCAAATCAGTTCAGATTAAGTCAGTTCCGGTTAATCCGGATAAGTCTAAAAAAAAAATCATGTTAAGTTAAATAGAGCATCTTAACGAAAATTAATCAGTTAAGTTAACAGTCTGAGCATAGTCAATAGTAATTGTTTATATTATTTTCAGTTTAGCAGGCATCAGCACTACCTTTCAGTTCAGCAGTTCAGGTGGGGACTCAGACTAAGTACTACATTGTTTATAATTACGCTACCATGTTCGAGGTATGTATTTTCAGTATCCGCTCGGAATGGTCGCCGGTCCATTCTGGGTTCTAGTGGCCTTAGTCTGCCCACTAGAGTGTGCACATGGTGTCCGGTTCGCCGGCAGATGTTCAGTTCAGATGTGACTTATGTCACTACGTGGCCTATGTCACGAGATCAGTTATCAGTTACGTGACTTATGTCGCGAGTTCAGACCGGTATCAGATTCAGTTCAGTTATATATGCTTAGTTCATGATATTGTTATTATTTACGATGTTTTACATTAGTACGGGTTTCCACGGAGCACAGTGCCTTAGTGCTTACTCCCCAGTTTTATCATGTTTTCAGGTCAGGATGTCGGGCCGGGAGCGTGACGTGACGTGAGGGGACATTCAGGATATTTATATATGTTTTGGACTGTATAAATATGATTATGACTTACGCTTCCGCTTATATTTTGATAACTTTTGACGATGTTTGTTGTTTTGACGAACTTTTAAGAAAAATTAAGTTTTCAGTAACCAGATGTTTTTATTGAATTAAAACAACGGTTTTCTAAATAAAGTCACGACTTTTCACGGTAGCAACCCGAATCAGTTTTCGCAAAGTAAAAAGGTTTTATTTTCAAAGATTTTGCGAATTATTGCGCTACTCTGATTTTTAGTAAGGAGGGGTGTTACAACGGTGGCCCACCGCTATTTATAGAACGGTTGTCTGCCAGCTGGACGACAGTCATAATGAGCAAATGGATTATCACCGCCTTAGATGTCGGTAGTTAACTCTTGTAAACATCGGTTTATTGGGGTTTCGACCGATAGGAGACCTTGGTTAGCAGAACAAAAGTAACGATATGTTTCTGTTTCATCAAGGAATGATGTAAGTTCTTATCGACCTCCTGACCGACGTGTCCATACTTTTGTTGTGGAAGCAGGATCGCAGGACTTTAAGCTCTTGTAATTCTTGCTAATTTTGATTTATCGAAAATCATATCAACAACTATATTTAAGGTAAAAGAAAAAAAATGTCAAATAAAAAATTGATACAAATGGTGAGAAAATAAAATTTAAACTTAATTTTTACAAAACAATAAAAAAATAATTTTTTTCTAATTAAAAATTAACTAAATTTTAAACATAATTTCGTGGTGGATAGAATAATGAAGTAATAAAATATTGGTAAAATTGCAAATAAAAGTAACTAAAATTATGTTCTTTCATGTCAATAAAACCCACAGAGTCGAGTTACTCACAGGTTACCCACTTTTTTTTGGTCGGGTTAACCCGCGATGATTGAGTTTCGGATAAAATTATACTACCCGAACCCCGAGTCGGGTTTGGGTATAGTAGAAAAACTCGCTGCCCGACTCGATTACCCTACCCGTTTACCCGCAAGCAATTTTTATCACACACACATACATGTGCTATCAATACTAAAAATAAATATTTATTATAATTTTGGTTAATGGTTAAATTCTATTTTATTTTTTCTTATTTTTTAATATATTAGTTATATAATAAAAAAAGTTGAATACTTAATTTTAATGTTATATTATTAACTAGACTATAAAAGATAAATAATTATATCTCATTATTTATTCTAAAACAATATAGAATTTTTTTATAGTAATTTTATTGTCAAACTTAATTACTAAATTATTAGTTACATTACAATTATTTGTCATATTATCTTATTATTTTCTTATACATGAAACGGGTCGGGTCAGGTTGGTCTAGGTAAAACACAAATTTAAGAATTCGGGTTACCAGTTACCCATTTACCGACAAAGAAACGACAACCCATTTGGTAAGACTCGACCCGAACTTGAAGATTACTAGTCGGGTAACGAATCGGGTACAAGTATGATAAATTATATTTGAGTCGGGTTTGGGTTTGCCAAACCCCGCCCTCGACCCGACCCATTTACATCCCTAATACTAACTACTCATAACAAGTCATAACCGTACAAAATTTATGGAGGCAAATTTACAATTAAGCTGATCTAGGAAAATGACACTACAAACATCCAACAATGTCCTTTATGGAGCGTAGATTGTCCGAATCTAAAGTCGCGCATTTTCAAACTCTAATCAAATTAAATTTGCATGGTCCAACCCCAACCTAAAAAAGAAAAAAATAGAAAATAGAGGCACATTTAATTTTTACTATTATATGTACGTGGATCATTGATTATTAAGTCCCATCGAAAAAAAAACAACTCTATTAGTTTTTAACAAATTAAATTGGTGTAAGAGTAAAGAAGATAACAATTTATAAGATACACGAGTGGAATAATACCTATATTTATGTTATAAACTTCATGCATGTTTCAATAATTGCATATTTTATTTACTATTCATATGGCAATTCAGGGGCGGACGCAGACTTTAAGGACAATGGGGGCACAAACTACGGTCAACGGTCAATGTCGGAAGTCAAACTATCAAATCGATATTTAACCAACTAAAAAAATAAAAAGGTGACATTTTGACAACACCTTGTTTCTTATTATCTATAGCTAGTTGAGTCTCTTATTCCAGATTAAGATTAATAGAGACACATTTGATCCAATCCTCATATAGTATATATATTTATGTATAATATTTTTTTATGTATTTTAGAAGAGAAAAAATAAATAAACAAGAAATTGAGTATAGCATAAACATAAATTCACAACTTAAAAAATAACATACTATTGAAGGTTAAATAGTTCTAAACATTTTTTTATTTTTTATATTGAAATAATTTTACATAATAATTAATAACATGTATTTTTATGTCAAGATAATAATACATTTATACATATATAAATATATATATTTATATTATTACACACAATTCTAAAAGGGCTCGTGCCCTTAGGGGCCTTGGCATATCATAGCATCTCTTAGGGCTTAGGGCGTGATTGGATATGAGTTACGACTGATTTTTATCCGGTTATGACCAGTTGAATTATTTTATATCCAATCATCTAATTTAATATCCAACTCGACACAACTCTTCTATTTTTTATATATAATAAATATAATTAAATAGGGTAAAATACTTTTTCCCATCTGAACATCACGGTTTTGGCGCATCACCATATAAACTATTTTTTTTTACAAACTACCATATGAACTATGCAAGTTTATCAATGTGCCCCCTAAACCAGATATAAAAGTGGTTTTGACTGAAAAAGCTGTTTGGTCACCATATGTGCCCCCTAAATACTTTTACAAACCACCATATGAACTATCACGGGTTTGTCAATTTGCCCCCTAAACCACTTCTATATCCGGTTTAGGGGGCTTATTGACAAACCCGTATAGTTCATATGGTGGTTTGTAAAATAAAATAGTTTATATGGTGATGCGCCAAAACCGTGATAGTTCGGATAGGAAAAAAGTATTTTACCCAATTAAATAATATCAATTAGTCATTCTCATATCACATCAACTTTAATTCACCATTTATCCACTCACATAATTTTAATTATCTATCACTTCCAATAATCTCTCTCATATTTTTATATCATATCTACTTTAAACATTACATTTTAAATGTTATTTCTTTCTAATTCAAAAACATCCACTTAATCTACTTATTCAAAATAACTCACTTAAACTTACTTTAACCAAACAAAACCGGTCAAAATCGATTGGATTCATATCCATCGCGCCCTTAAGATCTCGCTCGATCAGAGGTAGCTTGTTCGGTTTAGAAGCAACTCGTGTGGACTGGGGTTAGGTCGCTGGGACCAAGGAGCTCCTGCGAGCTTAGAAGAGTTCTGAACCAGGTCGAGTTAAAATCCTTGGATTATCTTTCGGCTCTCGACCTAGATATTTTGTGCAAAACAATAGACTTTGTATTAAATATGTACAAACAACCAGAAACAACAACATCAATCAGCTACCTAGCGAATCTAAGAGAGGACTACTCTAAGGTAGCCTAAGAAGCCGATAACACAAACACACACACATACACATACACACACACACACAAAAGGCTTAGGTGGTTAGTATATAAAAAGTCTTAGGTGGCTCGGCCTAATGGCAATCTAATCATGGAAAAACCAGAGTTTTTTGGTAGGCCAATCGTGCATAAATGAGTTCCCGTGAATCTCTTAAGATCTCAATGAATCTGTGGCTACTAAGTTTAACAAATTAATTTTATATAATTAATAATGAGCGACATGAAAATTTTAACAGTCAATAGCAGTATTCTGCACGTCGTATACTAGATACTTTTTTTAGGAGATTCTGACTTGTGATTCAGAGACAATGTCAAGGCCCTTTTTGACTCGTTTTTCAAGGTAGAATCGAAGTAGTTCGAAGGACTGTTCATGCACCGTCAGAACGGATTGAAGAGTTTTTACACATATCTAACTACGTTTATAAACTTAGATATTTTTATGTTATGAGATCAATTGTCAGGGCCTCTAAAACTTGGTCTTTTTAATTATTTGATATGATATGTGTAACAGAATGTATGTTGTAGCTTGACCTTGTTGAGTTGGTCAACCTCTGGCAATATTTTGACCCACATAGACTAGGTGTGTATGTGTAGTATTTGTTGGTCTTGCAATGAGAAAGATTTTTGAGAACTAGACATTCTTGTACGAGACAACTTAATAGTTAGATGAATTGATATTATTGGTGATATTACTTAGTTACTGAGTTAAAGTTAGTTAAGGTTAGTAATGTAATTAGTATTGCAATTAGTTACAATAGTCAAAGTTGTTGGATAACAGCTCATCAAGTGAGCTAAGGGTTTTCTAATCCTTGAATATATATGATCATGTAATCTCATTCACATTCAGTAATGAAATCAGTCACTCAATTCTCTCTTCTCTTGAGCTTTCTAACATGGTATCAAGAGCCACATTCTTCGACACTTGTTTTTTTTCGATCAATGCTTTTCTTCAGCCATGGCCGATCATGGTTCATTGTTGTCGGCGCTGAGTTCCCTACCTCACCTGACTCCACTGTCGCTTCATTTGGATCGCTCGAATTTTTTCTTTTAGAAGGCTCAGATTCTCTCCACTGTACGAGTAAATGGATTTGAGGATTTTTTGCTCGATTCTACACATCCGACGAAGTTTTTGCCTGTCGCCGATGATTCCTCTCTCCGCTTCTCAATCCGGCCTACACTTTTTCCAATGCGCACTGATCAGCTCATTCTCAGTTGGATATTGGCTTCAATTTTCGAATCCATGCTTGGCCATCTCACACGGTGCTCTACCTCCACCGCTGTCTGGTCGGTATTATCCCAACTTTTTCATACACAGTCAAAAGCACGCATTCTGCATCTAAATTTCAGCTCATACCCTAAAAAAGGGTGATTTGTCTATCGATGATTATGTTCTGAAAATGCATACGTGTGATGATGATTTGCTGTATGTTGGTCATCACATCTTTGATGATGAGCTAGCTATGTATATTCTTGGTGGTTTAGGTGTGATTATGAGGTTGTGATAGTTAATATGACTTCTCGGTTGGAGTCTATTTATATCTGAGGTTCACTTCTCATTGCAAACTCATGAGATGCATCTTAAAAGTCAGATTACTTCATCTCCATTTGCCTTTCCGACCACTTTCTCTACTGTCTCTAGTTCTGTGCATTCTGCTAACTATGTTTACTCTCGTGGTTCTTCGTCCTCACATGGTAATTACAGAGGCCGTGGTTGGCAGTCTCGTGGCCGTGGTGGTCGGTTTTACAAGAACACTGACAGGGTTGTGTGTCAGTTATGTGGTAAGGCTAATCATGTTGCCTTAAAATTCTTTAAGAGGTTTGACATCAGTTTTACAGGACAAGAGGCAATTGTTGGGATCTATGAGGATCTTGTTATACACAAATCACGAATTCAATAGCAAAACGTAAACATATGCGCAACGGATCTGAAGGTTTGCATAGAGAACTTACGGCTTAAAATTTATGGCGATCTAGCTTATCTTCTGGATGCCCGTACACAACACATCAATGAATTGTTGACTGCAAATCGCGTCCTAGGATTGCACGAACAAGATCGGATCGAAAACTGGATCAAACGGGTGCAAAACGGATGAAGACAAGTTGCAGTCCTGGGACCTTCCGACGGCACATGCGGGCGCGTGAGTGGACAGAAAGTTGTGATCTTGGCAGCGTTGGAAAGCTCTCGTCGAGACGGTCATCTGGGTATGCTGCACGTCTTGATCGGACCTCCGGTTAGTTCTGTACGATAAAATATATTTCGTCTCGCTTTACCCAAAGATCTTCTACTGTATATCTCAAACACCTCTTAATCTTGTACCGGTGGAACAATAAGAAGAAGATAAAGCTCGAATGGGAACTGAGAGAGAGAAGAGAGGCGTTGGGCGTGATTTCACAAGATGTGGAATTCTCTCCTCTTCCCATGAGCTTAATGATGTATATATAGAGCTACATTAGGGATCCTTAGGAGATTAGGATTAGGGCTTCTTAATTAATTAAAATACTTGTGGACCAAGCCACTTATTTTAATTAATTAAATAATATTAAATGGGGCACCAACATAATATTATTGCACTCCCTTTTCCTAACCCAATTTACAGTTGAGACTCCAATAATAATTACTCGATTTATCTCTCCATGTTTAAGATATAATGTCCATTAATTAATTCGATTACTGACAATCAAGAATTAATTAATTTATTATTATTTTCATCGAAGCTAGCGCTCGTTCATCACATTATTACTATGCTGGAATTTAATCCACCTGCAGGGTTTAGTATAACAATCCTTCATGAACTCACTCCGGGGACATCATCAAACTAACGCACATGGTGACCGTAAATTTCCTAACATCACATCCTACATGTAGCAGTATTACCCAAGACAACGGGTCTATTGGCCCAATTCACTAAGCCTCACCCATGTGAATCAAAGTAATAAGTACTACACATATATGCCTATTTAATATCTTACGGGTTAAGAGTACGCAGTAATTAACGAAAGTCTAGTTCGTTTACGACGATAAGTATAAAACGAACTGCTCCTCTCTGGGATCCTGTTCAATACATAAATGTACTAGTGCAACTAATCAGTTAAGACAAATTGTACAGTTGACACTACAACCGTTCACAATGGGGTGTTCATGTCCATCTGGGTTGTGAACCACTTATTCTTTGTTTCGCAAGTAACTGATAGTATGATCTTCGGTTTGCCCGATGACGACACACACTATCTAATGCAAAACAACAGAATGTTGAACTTGTTTAATCTAACATGTTTCTCATTCATAAAGGGTAAAAGTGTAATATCATCCAAATCCAAGCTTTCAGTATATAACACTAACAATCTCCCACTTATACTTAAAGCTTTCGCTTTTACAAGTATAGTCCTATCAATTTGTTATTATAAAAGACCTATGTCGATCCAATCGCCATGCACTTGACTCCCATTCCTATCACGTGTTTGGCGAAGACCTTCTCCGACAAACTCTTCGCGAAGGGATCAGCTAGGTTGTCCTCAGATGCAATCTTGGCAACATCAACGTCTCCTCTACCAACTATCTCTCAGATCAGATGGTACTTGCGCTCTATGTGTTTGCTTGCTCTGTGGGCTCCTGGTTCCCTTGAGTTTGCTACTGCTCCCTATAATCACAGTACACGGTGATATCATGTGGCAAACTCATAATCACCTCTAAGTCCACTAAGAATTTTCTGAGCCAAATTGCCTCTTTCGCTGCCTCTGAGGCTGCTATGTACTCAGCTTCCATGGTGGAGTCCGCCACGCATTTCTGCTTAGCACTTCTCCATAAAATGGCTCTACCTCCCAAGGTAAACACATAACCAGAGGTTGACTTACTCTCGTCCCTATCTGACTGAAAATTAGAATCACTGTAACCCAAAGGTAACAAGTTGTCTGCACGGTAAACTAACATGTACTCTTTAGTCTTTCTCAAGTTCTTGAGTATATGCTTCACCGCAGACCAATGTTCCCTACCCGGATTACTTTTATATCTGGCTACTAAGCCAACAGCGTAGCTGATATCTGGCCTGGTACAAAGCATATCATACATAAGACTTCCTACTGCCGATGCATAAAGAACTGTCTTCATGTCCTCAATCTCTTGAGACGTCTTAGGAGACATCTCCTTAGAGAGAGGGATTCCTTTCCTGAAAGACAAGGTACCTTTCATGGAATCTTGCATGCTGAACTTAGACAAGACAGTATCTATGTATGATGACTGGGATAAGCACAACGTTCTCTTCTTACGGTCTCGAACAACCCTAATACCAAGAACGTGTCCTGCTTCTCCTAAGTCCTTCATATCAAACTGCTTAGATGCTAAGAACAGAACGTGTTTGACGAAGACCTTATCCAACAAACTCTTCATGAAGGGATCAGCTAGGTTGTCCTCAGATGCAATCTGGGCAACATCAACATCTCCTCTACTAACTATCTCTCGGGATCAGATGGTACTTGCGCTCAATGTGTTTACTTGCTTTGTTGGCTCGTGGTTCCCTTGAGTTTGCTACTGCTCCACTATTATCACAGTACACGGTGATACCACGTGGCAAACTCATAATCACCTCTAAGTCCACTAAGAAGTTTCTGAGCCAAACTGCCTCTTTCGCTGCCTCTGAGGCTGCTATGTACTCAGCTTCCATGGTCGAGTCCGCCACGCATTTCTGCTTAGCACTCCTCCATAAAATGGCTCTACCTCCCAAGGTAAACACATAACCAGAGGTTGACTTACTCTCGTCCCTATCTGACTGGAAATCAGAATCACTGTAACCCAAAGGTAAAAAGCTGTCTGAACGGTAAACTAACATGTACTCCTTAGTCTTTCTCAAGTACTTGAGTATATGCTTGACCACAGACCAATGTTCCCTACCCGGATTACTTTGATATTTGGCTACTAAGCCAACGACGTAGCTGATATCTGGCCTGGTACAAAGCATAGCATACATAAGACTTCCTACTGCTGATGCATAAGGAACTGCCTTCATGTCCTTAATCTCTTGAGACGTCTTAGGAGGCATCTCCTTAGAGAGAGGGATTCCTTTCCTAAAAGGCAAGGTACCTTTCTTGGAATCCTGCATGCTGAACTTAGCCAAGGCAGTATCTATGTATGATGACTGGGATAAACACAACGTTCTCTTTTTACGGTCTCGAAAACGACCCTAATACCAAGAATGTGTCCTGCTTCTCCTAAGTCCTTCATATCAAACTGCTTAGGCAACCACACTTTAACGTCTGACAACTCCTTCCTATTGTTTCCAATAGGAAGTATGTCATCTACGTATAGCACAAGAAACATCAGCACGCTCCCACTGATTTCCTTGTACGCACAGTGCTCATCTGGACATTGAGTGAACCTGTACGACTGGATCACCTCATCAAACTGAATATTCTAAGATCTCGAAGCTTGCTTCAATCCAATGGACCGATTAAACTTACACACTAGATGCTCACGACCTTTTGCAATGAATCCCTCTGGTTGCTGTATATAGATGTCCCCTTGAAGATCTCAGTTAAGGAAAGTCGTCTTGACATCCATCTGTCAGACCTCATAATCCATATGAGAGGCTACAGCCAAGAGAATCTGAATGGACTTAAGCATAGCTACTAGCAAAAAGGTCTCATCATAGTCTATACCCTCAATCTGGGTATAATCTTTCGCAATAAGCCTAGCTTTGTGTTGGTGTTATATACTTAAGCTGTGCTTTAGTGGATATTACACTTGTTATTCCTTGATGAATGAGAATTATGTTTGGTTAAATAAGTTCCACGTTCTGTTGTTTTGCATGTAGATAAGTGGGTCGTCATCGGGCGTACCGAAGATCACTATATCAGTTACTTGCGAAACAAGAATCATTGGTTCACAACCTAGATGGAATTGAACAACCCATCGGAACGGTTGTAGTGTCAACCGTACGGTTTGTCTTGACCGATTAGTTGCACTAGTACATTTATGTATTGAACAGGATCCCAGAGAGGGATGTTCGTTTTATACTAATCGTCGTAAACGAACTAGGCCTCAGTTAATTATTGTGTGCTCTTAACCCGTAAGATATTAAATAGGCATGTGCACATAATTGTTGTTGCTTTGATTCTTTGGGTGAGATCCAAGCCGGATCGACATACTTAATGAATTGGGTAATAACATTATGTGTTCGATGTGCTATTAGGATATTTACGGTCACCATGTGCGTTAGTGTGATGATGTCCCCGAAGTGAGTTCATGAAGGAATATTATGCTAAACCCTGCAGGTGGATTTATTCCGGCATAATATGAATGCTATGAGCGAGCGCTAGCTTCGGTAATATAATATATTAATTAATTCTTGATTATTAGTGATCGAATTAATTAATGGACATTATATCTTAAACATGGGGAGGTAAATCGGATAATTATAATAAGGAGTCTCAAATGTAATTTGGGATAGGTGAGGGGAGTGCAATAATATTATTGTGGTGGACTTTAATATTATTAATATATTAATTGTGGGGTTGCTCCACAGTATTAATATATTAGAAGCCCTTATCCTATTCTCCTTAGGGTCCCTACTGTAGCTCTATATATACAGCATTAGGCTCATGGAAGAGAAGAGAATAATCCCATAACTTGGGAATATCGTCCAGCCCCTTTTCTCTCTCTCTTCCAAGGAGTTCTTCTATTCCTTGTGCTCCACTGATACAAGATCTAGAAAGCTGTTTGAGAATACAGTAGAAGATCTTAAGGTATATAGAGATTCCGATCATACATCCAAACCGGAGACCAAAACCAGCAAGTGACCATACCACGACGACCAGGACGACGAGATGAAGAGATCGCCGTCGAGATCGCCGCCAACCGCCGCCGGACGCGCCGCCACGCGCCGCCACAAGGAAGCAGTCGCCGGAGTTTGTCGCCGTGCGTGAGAGCGCGTGATAGGGCCGTTTTCCGATCGGTCAACGCCGTTGACTTCGCCGTGACGTCAGCTTTCTGGATTGGTCAAGTTTGTTCGATTCCGAGAAGATTTGATTTGCGGTCAACTGTCCGGGCCAGCCAGATCTACATAAATTTTAAGCAGTAAGTTTTCTTCATCAAACCTTTAGATCCGCTGCGCATAGGTTTATGTTGAATGTTTGTCTGTGATTTGTGCATATCGAGATCCTCGTGGGTTCCAACACTTTGAAGGTTTTCACCTCCCCATCCGATCCTCTCTTTCTCTTGTAGATCCACTTGCATCCAATGGGTCATACCCCATCAGGTGGTTCTACAAGATCCCAGACCTGATTAGAGTCCATTGACCCCATTTCGGCATTCATTGCAACATTCCATGAATCTGCATCTTTATCTTGGAGTGTCTCGTTGTAGGTGCTTGGGTCCGATTCTAGGTTTCCTGGAACTGAGCCCTTAGACTGTCCAAGACCTATCCATCGGTCGGGTAATTGAGAAAACCTCCCACTACAACGAGGTACTGTCTGCATTGGTACACTCCAAGTGTGCCGTGTTGCAGTATTATGTGATGTATCTACTTGCGCACTCGGTGGGGAACTATTGACTTCACCCCTCAACTCCTCTAAGACTAGTCTATTCGTGGGCTTGTGATTCATAATATAGTCTTCTTCCAATCTAGCGTTCATGCTAACGATCACCTTCTGATCCTCAGGACTATAAAATAATCCTCCTTTCGTTCCCTTGGGATAGCCTACAAACACTCGTGCTTCCGTACGTTTCTCCAATTTGCCAGCTTCCTGCACTAACACGTGTGCAGGACTACCCCATACTCGAAATTATAAAAAACTGAGCTTGCACCATTTCCACATCTCATAAGGAGTAGTTTCTACCGACTTTGAAGGAACCATGTTCAGAATATACGCAGTTGTTTCTAAAGCCAACCCCCAAAACGAATCTGGTAACTTTGAATAACTCATCATCGACCTAACCATTTCCATAAGAGTCCTATTTCTTCGTTCTGCAACCCCGTTCTGTTGGGGCGTGTCGGATGCAGTCAATTGGCATCCCAGCTTCCGATAAATATGTCATGAACTCTCCAAAGAGGTATTCGCCACCTCGATCAGATCGAAGCGACTTGATACTTTTACCATGAAGCTTCTCCACAACTATCTGATGCTCCTTGAATTTTTCAAAGCATTCGGACTTGTGGTGCAACAGATAAATGTACCCAAATCTCGAGTAATCATCTATAAAAGAGACAAAGTACTCAAAACCTCCTCTAACCTGGATCGACATAGGACCACATAAATCATAATGAATCAATCCTAGCACTTCTTAGCTCCTATACCCCTTTGCCGTAAACGGCCTCTTGGCCATCTTACCTTCTAGGCATGATTCGCAACTTGGATAGTGCTCTTCCAATGGACCGAGAAGTCCACTGGCCACTAACTTTTGAATTCTCCTAAGGTTGATGTGCCCAAGTCTAAGGTGCCAAAGATATGCTTGATTCATACTCGAAGATTCCTTCCTCTTATTAGATTTAGTCGTGACATTATTCAATTCAGTTTGTTGCAGTGTGGGGAGAGTTTGGTTTGAGAACATATAAATTTCCAACTAATGAACCACAACAAATGAAACGCTTTCCATAAAGAATAACAACCATGTCATCAAACGTAAATGAAAATCCATCTGTCACAAGTTTAGAAACTGAAACTAGATTCTTTCTAAAACTAGGAACATAAAGGCAATGCCTCAAAACCAAAATACTACTATCAAAAGATAAAGTAACGTCTCCCACTGCAACAGCTGCCACTTTCATAGCATCGCCCATGTAGACGGTGATCTCTCCCTCCCTAAGGCGCCGAGTTTCCTGGAACCCCTGCAATGAATTGCAAACATGATTAGTGGCTCCAGTATCTACACACCAGGTTCTGGTAGATACAACCACTAAACATGTTTCTACGACATTAACGAGAGAGTTACATTTCTTGAGGAGAGGGCAGTCGACCTTCCACTGTCCTGACTTGTTGCACTTGTGGCATCTACCTTTCGGCTTCTTTGCCATAGACTGAGGGGGCGGTCGCTGTACCACAAGGGCATCCTGCACATTTGCCTTTCCTGCAGACTTCTTTCTCTTCCTGCCCTCGAGGCCTGGAAGGTCCAGCCTGCTCGGCAACCAGTGCGCAAGGTGCCTAAGTGAATAAGGCCTCTGCCGACTGAAGCTCTGCTAACAGTTCTGGGAGAGCCATATGCATCTTGTGCATGTTGTAGTTCAACCTGTACTGATCAAAGCTCTTCGGCAGAGATTGAAGCATGATATCAACCTCGGTTTCTCCGTCAATAAAACCTCCCATAACCTCAAGCTCATTGAGTAGCGCCATAACCTTGAGAGCATGCTCCCTAACCGGTATGCCCTCTGCCATGCGCTTAGTCATCAGAGCACTCATAGCCTCTTGTCTAGCAGCCCTAGACTGGTGTCCGAACAGATTCCTGAGATTGAGAAGTATGTCTGCAGTGTTCATAGACTGATGCTGATGTTGAAGAACATTTGACATAGATGCCAGAATGTAACACTTCGCCATCTCATCGGCCTTTTTCCATCGGGCATACTCCTCTTTCTCCAGCTCAGGAGCATCAGTCGCGGGCTCTGCCGGGCAAGCCTCAGTGATTGCAAACTTATAACCCTCAGCAGTCAACACAATGTCTAAGTTCATCTTCTAATCAATGTAATTAGGCCCAGTTAGTTGATTTTCTTTTAGAATGACAGATAACAGATTGAACGACATGATGAATATCTGAGAAACACGAAAATAATTTTACAGATTAAACACTTTTAAATTTAACTGCTAATATTGATATCCTCAAAACAATATTAACTTAAATTCACTGACATCTTAAACACCGAGAGTTAATGCATGATGCGAGGGCAACTCTACACAACTCAACATTCGCAAGAGAAGGGCTTTCAAAGGCCCATTAATTTCCATAAGTCAAAACCAAATTCATGACGAACGAAATTAATAGTCGGTCTCAATTTGACCATGCAATAAATTCAGGGACCCCGATGGGAGTTATAAATAAATCGCATTCTAAGTGAATCTCATTTCTCGATCCTGAGTTCATACGAATTCGATTATACGTCATCCGAGGGGAAGCCCGTACTCTCTCATAAGACTCCCTCTAATCGTCTAAATAGAAATTCGTCCTGGTAATTTCCTAAAATTAATTTTAGCGATGTTACCCGAGGGAGAGCCCATAACCGCAATTAATTGATTTACCGACAAATTAGAAACGGAGGCCTTAGGAATTTTACAATTAACTTTAATTTAAAATCCATTCTCAAACTTAGTATAATTTAAATGAGGATTTTTACTTATTTAAATATTTATGCAATTCTAAATTAATCCTATGTAAATGCAATAATTAATTAACATGCATAAATAAATATACAATTCTAAATTAATCCCATGCAAATACAATAATTAATTAACAATTTAACATGCATAAATAAATAAATAAATAATGGCATAATGAATTTAAATAAATAAGTCCACTATTATGGCCATTAAATATTGAGTTCTCATAAACAGCGTAACCTTGTATATTATTTCCCTATTCAACTAGAACTCCTACTGCAGTAGAATCCTTGTAGATCTTGTACTGCTTGGACACCAAGTAAACTTCTCCACCGCCGACAGCCCGCCGTCGCCGCCGCCTTGCCACCGCCACCGGTGGTTGGAATTTTTTTTTATCCGCTCATGTCCGTGGCGCCTCCGGGCTTCGTCTCGGTTGGTTTTTCGAGGCTCGTTGATCTCTTGTGATCTCCCAGAAATTAATCCACGATCACAACACAAAAAATATAATTTACAAAATTACATAATCCGATCCTAGTTCCAACGAATGGATGTACATGTTTTCTAAACAAATAATTAAATCTATCCGGTCAACCCCCGGGCGAATAATTATTACAAACATTCATCCATCAAATTCCTCGACATGTCCGAGGCTTTAAAAACAAATTTAAAACCATACATCACATTCATCAACATTCATCAAACACACAATCAGCCATAATAGTGGATTAAACTAATTCTTGCAAAACCGAGTTATGCGAATATAATCCAATATATGTTTGCGTCTGAACACATCTTGACAAATAAAGCCGTAAGAATTCAAACTTGTACACGACGAATTAAATCAAGTGCTCTGATACCACTTGTTGGGATCTATGAGGATCTCGTTATGCACAAATCACGAATTCAATAGCAAAACGTATACCTATGCCCAGCGGATCTAAGGTTTGAGTAAAGAACTTACGGCTTAAAATTTTTGGCGATCTGGCTGATCCTCTGGATGGCTGTACACAACACACCAATTAATTGTTGACTGCAAATCGCGTCTTAGGATTGCACGAACAAGATCGGATCAAAAACCGGATCAAACAGGAGCAAAACGGATGAAGACAAGTTAAGTCTTGAGACCTTACGACGGCGCGTGCGGGCGCGTGGGTGTCGGACGGTTGCGATCTCTGTGGCGTTGGAAAAATCTCGTCGAGACGGTCGTCTGGGTATGTTGCGCGTCTTGATCAGACCTCCGGTTAGTTCTACGAAAAAATATATTTTGTCTCGCTTTACCCAAAGATCTTCTACTGTATATCTCAAACACCTCTTAATCTTGTACCGGTGGAACAACAAGAATAATATAAAGCTCGAATGGGAACTGAGAGAGAGAAGAGAGGCGTGGGGCGTGATTTCACAAGATGTGGAATTCTCTTCTCTTCCCATGAGCTTAATAATGTATATATAGAGCTACAGTAGGGATCCTTAGAAGATTAGGATTAGGGCTTCTTAATGAATTAAAATACTTGTAGACCAAGCCACTTATTTTAATTAATTAAATAATATTAAATGGGTCATCAACATAATAGTATTGCACTCCCTTTTCATAGCCCAAATTACAATTGAGACTCCAACAATAATTACTCGATTTATCTCCCCATGTTTAAGATATAATATCCATTAGTTAATTCGATTACTGACAATCAAGAATTAATTAATTTATTATTATTTCACCGAAGCTAGTGCTCGTTCATCACATTATTACTATGCCGGAATTTAATCTACCTGCAGGGTTTAGCATAATAATCCTTCATGAACTCACTCCAGGGACATCATCAAACTAACGCACATGGTGACTGTAAATATCCTAACAGCACATCCTACATGTAGCAATATTACCCAAGACGGTCTATTGGCCCAGTTCACTAAGCCTCACCCATGTGAATCAAAGTAATAAGTACTACACATATATGTCTGTTTAATATCTTACGGGTTAAGAGTACGCATTAATTAACCGAGGCCTAGTTCGTTTACGACGATCAACATAAAACGAATTGCTTTTCTCTGGGATCCTTTTCAATACATAAATGTACTAGTGCAACTAATCAGTCAAGACAAACTGTACATTTGACACTACAACCATACGATGGGGTGTTCATGTCCATCTGGGTTGTGAACCACTTATTCTTGTTTCGCGAGTAACTGATAGTATGACCTTCGGTTCGCCTGATGACGACCCACACTATCTAATGCAAAATAACAGAACGTAGAACTTGTTTAATCTAACATGTTTCTCATTCATAAAGGGTAAAAGTGTAATATCATCCAAAGCCAAGCTTTCAGTACATAACACTAACAACAATGTCTTCCCCTCCACAAGCTCATCTTGGTGAATCCACTTCATCCTCTCATGGCTCTACCAGTTCCAGCATCTCAGATCCCAATTGGTACTTTGATAGTGGAGCTACCACTCACCTAACTACTAATCTTGAGAATTTATCCCTGACTGATGCACCATATCAAGGTAATGAGCAAGTTGTAGCTGAAACTGGCTCTAACCTTCCTATCTCTCACACTGGTACCTCACAGCTTTTCACCGCACAATCTTATCCTGTTCTCCTTAATAATATCCTTTGTGTGCCTAACATTGCCAAAAATCTTCTAAGCATTTCACAGCTCGTTAAGGATAACAATATTTTGATTGAGTTTCATGCTGATTTTTGTCGTGTGAAGGACAAGACAACTCCACAATTGTTGCTGAAAGGAATGCTTAGAGATGGTCTCTATCGGTTGGATCTTTCTCAAAATGTTGCTCTACTTCATCACTTTCTTCCTCAGCATTCTTCTCATTTACATAACTCTTTTTTGTCTTGTAAAAAAACATGTTCATGTTGTTACTGATGGTATGTTACTGAGTTGGCACAAGAAGCTTGGCCATCCTTGTGAGAATGTGTTTAGAACAGTTTTAAACAACATTCATATATTTGTACCTTCTTCTTTACCTTTTTGTGATGATTGTAAACTGGGCAAGCTGCATCAAAAATAATTTATGTCTCAGCCCACTAAAACATCCAAGCCTTTTGAGCTAGTTCAACTAATGTTTGGGGGCCATCTCATGTTTTATCTGTTGATGGCTATAGATATTTTTTCATATAATTGTTGATTTAACCAGATATACTTGGATATGTCCCTTAAAATCAAAAGCTGATGTTGCTACTATTTTTAAACAATTTGTTCAATTTGTTCAAACTCAGTTTCATACTTCTATTCAATGTGTTCAATCTGACTGGGGGGTGAGTACAGACCCTTGGTTCCTTTTCTAAACTCTCTGGGCATAAGTTTCAAACATCCTTGTCCCCACACTCATCAACAAAATGACAGGGCTGAGAGAAAGCACCTCCATATTGTTGAAATGGGGTTCTCTCTTCTTGCTTATGCCAAAATTCCTCTTAAATTCTAGTGGGATGCCTTTAACGCTGCAGTTTACACAATCAATAGACTTCCCACTCTTGTTCTTAAGCAGCATTCTCCTTTTCAATTGCTTTTTTAACTCTTCTCCAGATCTCTCCTTCCTCAAGCCCTTTGGTTGTGTCTGTTTTCCCTACCTCAGGCCATATAACTCACATAAATTTCAATTTAGATACTCAAAATGTGTTTTTCTTGGATATAACCTTCATCACAAAGGATACAAGTGCCTTAGTACTGAGGGCAAGACTTATATTGCCATCACCGTTTCATTTAATGAAAATGAGTTTCCATTTCAGTCCATGTTTGCTTCTCCATTGTCACTTCCTCATCTGGCCAGTCTTCATTATCTCCATCTACTTTCACTGTATCTGCCTTTCCTCCCCCATTGTTGTCCTCCTTCTTTTTCTCTACTCACATTCCTTCTCCTTCATTGTCATTAGCCTCAACATCTTCCTTTTCTATGCTTGTTATTCCTCCCATTGTTCAATTACCACCACCTTCTTCTTTTCCTTCTTCTTCTCCATCCACATCACCTTCTATTTCTCCTCCTCATAGTTTTTAAACCCGGCCCGGTGATTGACCCGGGAAGGTCTCCGGGTCACCGGGTCACCGGTTCAACCGCTGGGTCACCGGGTCAATTGCTGAACCGGATAATTAATTTTAACATTTTTAAAATTATATATATATATAGTATTTTGTCATATAAATATACATAAAATAACAAAATTAAATGTTTTGTATGTAAAATTTGTATATTAAAGTGATAATAATATTTTTTTTAATAATAAATATTTACCATATAAATATATATACATAGTTTTATTTTTAAAAAAATAAAAATAAAATAAAAAAATTTAAAATATATGTAGGGACCGGGTCAACCGGGTTGACCCGGCCGGGTCAATGCCCCGGGTCGCCCGGGTCAAGGCTGGGTTGACCGGGTTTTGACCGGGTTTGACCAGTTCATTTGTTATCCGGTCTAATTAGCACACCCGGACCGGTTCTGGCTCCGGGTCGACCGGGTCCCGGGTCGACCCGCCGGGCCGGTCCGGGTTGAAAAACACTGCTCCTCCTCCACAGCTTTCTCATCCCATGGTTACTAGATCCAAAGCTGGCATTTTCAAACCAAAATCCTTTTTTGCTCAACTCACACATATTCCCCTCTTGGATCCTACTTCCACAACTGATTCTCTCTCTAAACCTGAGTGGTATGCATCTAACACTTGAATTTTTGTTGACCCTTCTCCTGACATGATAGTCATCACAAATAAATGGGTTTTCAAAACTAAGCAAACTGGATGGTTCAGTTGACAAGCTCAAGGCTCAGTTGGTGTCTAGAGGCTTTAAGCAGATGGCTGGTGTTGATTTTCTTGAGATATTTAGCCCAGTTGTCAAGGTCAGCACTATCAGATTGGTCTTTTCCCTTGCAGCTACTTATTCTTGGTCTATTTAGCAAATAGACATCAATAATGCCTTCTTAAATGGTGACTTGCATGAGACTGTATTCACGGCTCAACCTGAGGGTTTTGTAGATTTTAACCATCATCATGTTGTATGTAACCTCACCAGATCTATTTATGGCCTTAAACAGACTAAAAGGGCCTGGTCAACAAGATCAGAGGGTTAAGAAAGAGCTTTCAGTCACAGGGTTAGGGAGAAGGAGCACCACCTCTCACTAACATTCTTCACGCATCTTAGGGCCCGACACTCTTTGAGCTCAAATCTCTTGAATTTCAGTTGATTTCTTTTTGAATACCACCTACCATGAATTAATACACATTGTTTCGATCCTATTGATCCTAATTTCACCCACTTCAAGCGTGATTTTAAGCTTTTCCAAGCCAGCATTTACTTGCGCAGAAATAATATAATTCGTGTTGTTGCTGCTCATTGGTGCATTCTCAAGCAATCCAAGGAGTCACTTTAATTGATTTTGAAGTGCTGGACATCCTCAATTTTGAATTTAATTACCCAATGCCATTTGTGTTCTTATTTCAATATTGAGGCATTAGAAGCTTGCGGCTACAGTATTTCATTTTCATGGATAAATCCAAGAAAAAGCTCAAGTACCAGAAATTGACCGAGGAAGAGTGCTTTTGCCACTCTAATGCACTAGAAGATATCTCCAATTATGACGTATCCATAGAGGGATCGGATAAAGAGCAGCCAAACGAAGATGAAACGGCAATGGATGCTTGTAAAATGCCTAATGAAGATATTAATGATGAAATGCATGTGGACTTAGCTACTAATGTTGATGTTAGTGAGAAAATAGCTGGTGCAAAACAGGGTGGGCAAGAGAAGGAACAAAATGAAGCCCACATTCAACCTTCAAAACCCACCCACAACGTGTTTGATAAAATGACACAAAAGAATCCGAACTCAATGAAGAAGAGGCCATTCTCGGCCCTCTTCGCCAACAATCGCAAAGCCTCTCTTGGTCTCAAATTGAAGTACATCCCACCGAATAATGAAGTGGACCTTGAAGATGACGACTTACTTGATGTAGCAAGCACGTGGGGCTATTGCCTAGTTGGGTACTTTACCCAAAGACACCAGGGCAAAGAGGTATTGTGAAGACTTGGGAAGTCCAAGATGAATACATCCCTAATGTCAATGGATGGATCGTCTTCAAGTTTAAAAATGAGGAAGATAGAGAAAAGGTCCTTCAATGGGGCCCCTACTCCATCTACGGTCGAGGGCTCATCCTCAAAGTACTCCACAATTGGTTCCAATTCGGCGAGGATGACATCAAAGTCGTCCCCGTTTGGATCAATCTCCCCATCCTCTCATGGGAATGTTGGAGTACCAATGCCCTTAGCAAGATAGCCTCTTGCGTCGGTAGGCCCATCACAACCAACAAGCTCACAGCTACGAGGGACCAATGCAATTATGCGCGTATTTTGGTGGAACTCGGCCTCTCCAAGGAAAGAGTCTATAGCATCCCCGTCAAATCCAAGGAGAAATTTATGTTCGAGCAAAAGGTAGAATATGAGTATGTCCCACAATAATGCAATCATTGCAAATTCATTGGACACTCTACCTCCAATTGTGGAAGCATAAAGCCCACCTTGAGAAAAAAGCCGAGGGCAAAAAACCGGTTGGCGAAGCCGAAACTTTGGCGACTACCAAGAAAGCGGTATTACACCACCCAAAAGAAAAAGTGCAACAAAACAAGAAAGGGCAGAACACCAACAAAGAGCAAGAGGAGCGACACAATACCAAAGAGGTGGAGGTCGTAGAGGGAAAACAAAACAAAGGTGATCAAGCGAAAGAGGGTAACAGGGATTGTGATACAAGGAAAGAAGCGGTGACCTTGGATGCCGGTTCTACCTCTTCTCCAACCGGGGACTTGGAGCCTTAAAACTACGAGAACCCTCCTCCGGATAACGAAGATGACTCCTTTCAAGTGGTAGGGAAGTATAACAAGATTCTTACCCGTAGTGCAGTCGCGAGCCAAGCCCTCGCAAATACGGGTCAAAACTCCATGCTTATGGACAACCCAAGTGGGAAGAGAGACGGAGGCAAGATGAATTCGATGAAGAAGGGGGGGCCACCCCTCCTCCTATCAATGATTATCGCCTCATGGAACATTATGGGATTTAACGGGCCCCTAAAACAAGATGAGGTGGTAAACCTCATCCGAAGAAATAATATTGATGTTTTGGGACTTTTGGAAACAAAAACCGACACTTGGCGGCTATCTCTCTTTGTGAATAGAAGGTTGCCGGGTTGGGCGCGTTTTGCGAGAATTTTGACGTTGTTGATCGTGGGCGCATCGCCATCCTATGGTACCCCATGAAGGTTGACATGATGATGGAGGTCGCCTTGCCTCAAGTCATTTTTGCTAAGATCCGTTGTAAGGTTAGCAACCACTCATTTATTGCAAGCTTTATATATGGACTTCACACGAGAGGAGACCAGAAGTTGTTGTGGAATGATCTTAGGGTCTATCGGGGGAGGATCACCTTGCCTTGGTTGCTTCTAGGGGACTTCAACGCTATCCTCAAACCGAAAGAGAGAATTAAGGGGGAAAGGGTCACTAACCGGGACACCATAGACCTCGTGGAAGTTTGTGCCGCCTTGGGACTGTCGGACATTCCCTCAAGTTGTTTCTACCACACTTGGACCAACAATCATGTTTGGGCAAAGCTTGATAGAGCAATGGTGGATACTCAATGGGAGAATGCCGATTTATTCTCGCATGCGACCTTCCTTGCTCCAGGTATTTCCGATCACTCTCCATGCATAGTTACTATTTTTGAGGCGAGAAACACTAGCGGGTCACCGTGGCAGTTCTTTACTATGTGGACAACCCACGAGAAGTTTTTACGAAGTGTCCAAAACACTTGGAACCATGGTGGCGAGGGCTCGAGGCAATTTTGCCTCGCAACTAATTTGAAGAACCTTAAGAGCTTGCTTAAGGATCTTATTGAGGAGGCCTTCTCATATATTTTCTTTCGGGCTAAAGAAGCGAAGAATGCCCTCAAGAGTGCACAACAAGTGCTCCATGATCAACCCGAAGACCCCGAAACCAAGGCCAAGATGCCTTCGCTTAGACTTGAAGCTCTTAAATTGGCCAAAGCGTAGAAGCTCTTTTATCAACAAAAAGCCAAATGTAACTTTCAAATCAAGGGGGATAAATGCACCAAGTTCTACCACGGCTTGGTCAAAAGGCAAGCAAAACAGAATTTCATCGCCTCGATCAACCGGGAAGATGGTATCGTTACCGAATCCATGGAGAAAGTTGCCAAAGTGTTTGTCAATTATAACAAGGCTCTCTTGGGAACCGGAGTTCAAATGGAGGATGTGGACCCCCAAATCATTCGGTCGGGACCGTGTGTCAGAGTAGACGATTGTAGGGCCCTCATTGCTCCGATTACCGAGGAAGAGATCAAGAATACACTTGAAGATATAGATGGTGGTAAGTCCCCAGGTACGGATGGCTACACCTCAACTTTCTTTTTGAAGAGTTGGTCCATTGTTGGAGGTGATGTGGTGGCGGCTATCCAAGAGTTCTTCTGCTACGGTTCACTCCTTAAGCAATGGAATCATACGGCCCTCACGCTTGTTCCGAAGTCCTCCCACTCCTCTCAAGTTATGGATTTTCGGCCTATTGCATTTTGCAACAAGGTGTACAGATTTGTTCCAAAATCCTTGCTAAGCGAGTGAGTGAAGTCCTCGACTCCATCATCGACGAGGCTCAAGCCGCTTTCGTGAAAGGGAGGAGCACCACCGAAAACATACACCTAATGCAACAACTACTCTCACTCTACATAAGGAAACGGGTTTCCTCTAGGTGCATCATCAAAATTGAACTTCGCAAAGCATTCGACTCCATCTCTTGGTCATTTTTTAAACAAGTGCTCGATAGGCTCGGCTTCTCCTCGATCTTCACAAAGTGGGTCATGGAGTGCGTCACTACTTCGTCCTACTCTATATCTATCAACGGGAGCCTCAAGGGCCACTTCAAAGGCGACTGTGGTCTAAGGCAAGGGGACCCCCTATCGCCCTTCTTTTTTGTGATGTGTATGGAGTACCTTACTCAGCTTATCAAGAGCAACATGGCGGTCAGCACGAACTTCAAATACCATCTCATATGCGAGCAATTAAAAATCTCTCACCTTTACTTTGCAGACGACTTCATGCTTCTATCTCGTGGGTACCAAGCGTCTATTCAAATTCTCATGGATTGCCTCAAGGATTTTGGAGCCAAGTCGGGGCAGGAGATGAACATGCTAAAGTCCAATATATACTTAGTCGGTGTCAAGGACGATAGTCGGGCTACAATACCTCGACATTACCAACTTCTGGAGCAGATCACTGCTCTTTCGGTATCTCGGCGTCCCCCCCCTCCGCGGACCGAATCACGGCTAGGCTTTTCGATGATATGATTGAGCAAATTGAAGGGCAACTTAGTATGTGGAATGGGCACACTCTTTCCTATGCCGGAAGATTGGAACTCCTCCGCTCGGTGATCCAAGGTATTGTTTGCTTTTGGATGGGAATCTTTCACTTGCCCGGCATAGTTCGAACAAAAATCACTCAACTATGTAGAAGGTTCTTTTGGGGATCGAAGAGCGCTCCCGTGGATTGGGATATGTATGTCTACCGCGCTTGGAAGGTGTTTTGGGGCTTAGGGATTTGAATGCATAGAACCAAGCGTTTCTCACCCGGACGCTTTGGAACATGTAAGCAAAGAAGAATACCTTGTGGCACAAATGGATCCATAACATCTATTTAAAGGGGAGCTCCATTTGGAATTGGGAAGTTAGACCGAAAGACTCACCTCTCTTCAAGTCCCTCTTCGAAATCCGACAAGGCTTGGTTGATAGAGCGGGGAGTGAACAAGGAGCGGAAGCCCTTCTTCGAGTTTGGAACTCCCGAGATAGACAAGACGGGTCTAGTAAGTGTTATGACTTCCTACGACCTAGAGGACCCACGAGGCCATGGAGTGGGGTTGTTTAGGGGGCTTGCAATGCCCCTAAGCACTCCTTCATTCTATGGCTTGGAGTGCTTAATCGGCTCCGGACAAAAGATCGTCTTGAGTTCGTTGATGAAGACCCGTTATGCCCTCTACGCGGAGTTATGAATGAATCTTCGAGCCACTTATTCTTTGAATGTAACTTTAGCTCGGAGATTTTAGGGGGGATTCATACTTGGAGTAGCCTCCGACATAGGCCGACCACGCTTAAAGGATCTCTCAAATGGATCAAAAAAGAGGCGAAAGGGAGCGGTTGGCAAACTAAATTGAGGAAAGCGGCGCTGGCGGCTACCGTCTATTTCATTTGGATGCTAGGAATCGGTTGGTGTTTAAGAATGAACACCAAGCCCCGAGTTTTATAATCCGCAAGGTAAAAACCGATGTTTATCGCACCATTTTCGCGACTTACCCTAATGTTTTTTGTTGAACTTGAGAGGAAGTGCCTTGGGCTTTGAGAGACATTTTAGATGCTCGATTATCGGAGTTTTGAAGTGGCCGGACACAATAGCAGATTGGCTAACTTGGAGTGGAAAATCAGCTAGCTACCAGGTCGGATTTCGCGCGCGCTGATTTTCTTTCGCAGGGTATGCCAAATTCACGAGTAGACAAGGTCGGACAGAGTGCAGAACTCGCGCCCGCAAACAGCTGCTACCGCGCGAGTCTCAATTTTCGCGACCAAGGACCAGCCAGAGGCTACGTTTCGCGCCCACGAATTTCATCCCTCGCCCGCGAACTGAGGCTACCTCGCGAGTCCGCGAGTCCCAACCAACACCATCTGCCCGCAAACCACCCCACCTGAGCCCGCGAAATCCCTGTACGTCGCGAGTCCCTTCTGCCCGCGAAAACAGTATCCTCTTAATTTTTGGTCTCGATTTGGTTTGAGTTGAGCAACCGGCGTGTGGTTCGCCTCTCTTTATTTTATTTTGAGTAGCGAGTGTGAGACTGGATTGCGGTTCTCTACCTTGCTCTTGTATACCGTGAGACGGTCGATGTAAAATCTTCTTTGATATATTAAATTTATTTAACGATAAAAAAAAAAAAAAAAAAACAAGATCAGAGGGTTTCTACGCACTTTGGACTTTAGGGAATCTGTTTCTGATTCCTCCTTGATTTACAAAAGAGTAAATGGTGCTTTGCTGCCAATGTTCTAAAAATCAGCCTAGGCACTAGGCGGTGTCTGGATGCCTCCGATTTGCACAAATCGGTAGAAAAAATCGGCCAGGCGGCTAGGCGGTGCCTAGGCGGGCCTAGGCGCTCCTAGGCGGACTTGGCGGGCTCGGTGGCCACGCGGTTAAGCTGCTCCTAGGCGGGCGTAAGCGGATCTAGGTGCTCCTTGGCGGGCTCGACGGCAATTTTTTGGTTTTTTTTATTTTTTTAAATACTAATTACATTATTTTGTTCTCGTGTTTTCTTTATACTATATTAATTTTATTATTTGGACTTAGGTGTGTCGATTTATTATAATTTGAGATAATTTTATTTTGTAGGTAGTTAAAATAAATAAAAAATAAGGTATTTAATATTAATTTCTAGGCGCTGTCTAGGCTCGGCCTAGGGGCTCTAGGGGTTAGGCGCTAGTCGAGCGCCTAGCGGGCGCCTAAGGACTTTTAGAACACTGTTTGCTGCTTATTTTAATCTATGTTGATGACATACTTATCACTGGGGATGACTCATCTGCAGTTCAACAAATTATTTTTATCTTGGTCAACAATTTGCCTTGAAAACCATGAGAGAAGTAAATCATTTTTTTTTTTTTTGGATTTGAAGCTATTAAGACTTCTCAGGGTTTTGTCTTAAATCAGCAAAGTATGCTTTGGATATTCTTGTCAAACAGGGATAGTTTACAGCAAGCCTGTGTCTACACCAATCTCACCATCTCAGAAGCTTCATCTACATGACAGTGCTCCTTTCTACAATCATACATTGTATAGGAGTGTAATTGGTGCTCTTCAGTATCTCACAATGTCAAGGCCTGACATCTCCTTAAAATCACTGGCTTGCTTGCAAACATCTCCTTATGTACATTAAGAGTACACTTACTCTTGGTCTTCATTTACTGTTGTTCAGAGGTTCACACTAGAGGTTTACACTGATGCTGATTGGGCTAGTTGTGTAGATGATAGAAGGCCTATTGGTGGCCATTTTATTTTCTTAGGTCCTAATCTTCTTAGTTGGAGTTCCAAAAAGCAGCAGGTGGTATCTCGCAGTAGTGCTGAATCTGAGTACAGGTGTCTTGCCACTGCCACTTCAGACCTACTTTGGATGCAGTCTTTATTTCAGGAGCTTGGGTTGTTTTTCGAAGTTCCTTCTGTTCTTTGGTGTGATAATGTCAGTGCTGCGACGCTTGCTTCGAATCCTGTTCAGCATGCACGTACTAAGAACATTGAAATCGATGTTCATTTTGCTAGGGAGAAAGTGGCTGCCAAGCTTGTTGAGGTTCGCTATGTGCCCTGAAACCTGCAGCTGGCTGATCTTTTGACTAAGCCGCTGCCTCCTGGTCGGTTTCACCTTCTTTGCGCGTATCTATCTCTTCTTGCCAAACATGTTGCAGATCCTGGCTCGGTTTCAAGGGGTGTATTGGTGATATTACTTAGTTACTTAGTTAAAGTTAGTTAGGGTTAGTAATGTAATTAGTATTAATTACGCAATTAGTTACAATACTCAAAGTTGTTGGATAACAGCTCATCAAGTGAGCTAAGGGTTTTCTAATCCTTGAATATATGATCATGTAATCTCATTCACATTTAGCAATGAAATCAGTCTCTCATTTCTCTCTTCTCTTGAGCTTCTAACAATACTAATTACATTACTAATCCTAAGTTCCTAACTAACTTTAACTAAGTAACTAAGTAATATCACCAATAGATTCATCATGTATTTCTTCTTTCTAGTAAAAAAATATACTTTTTGATATGAAATACATATATATATAGGGTTGGGTTCAAGTGAGAATGATATCCAGTGAAAGAAATAAGAATACATCACAACCGTCCGATCGGATCATCCAACGACTTAAAAAAAGCTAAATATTTGTACTAGTTAAGGATAAGTTGGACATTTTTCAATTATACCCAACAATGGCCTACCCCATCAGAACCCACACCACCCAACTCACCCTCTCTCTCTCTCTCTCTCTCTCTCTCTCTCTCTCTCTCTCTCTCTCTCTCTCTCTCTCTCTCTCTCTCTCTCTCAACACACACATTCACACAATTCGTCGTCACAATTCCGCCCGTCCGCCCACCGCCCACCGCCCCCTCCTTCCTCATCCACCCCCGTCTTCCCTCCACAATCGCAATCTCAAATAACGTCGCCTCTGCAAGCTGGGGAGAACAACACTGAAATGAGAAATAGACCTTTGTCACTTTCTTCTTCGCCGCTCGCTTCTTCACCGCCGTCCACTCCGCCGCCCGAAATTGACTTGTGTTGAGAGCCCGACGATCGAAGATGGGTCCATCGTCTTCATCGGCCGCCACTCCCTATCTCACTGAATCAAACAGGCTTAATCGTCTTCATCGCCGCAAATCGCCTCGGAACCCTAATCAATTGTTCGCCGCGACCGGCCGTATAGCATATCCGCCTCCGTCAAAATTAGATAGGTTGAGTATTGCCTCGGCGCTGCAACCGGCCGTACAGCATCGACGTCGCGTTCTCCTCTGTGAAACTGCATGCAATTGAATTGGGATTGATATTTTTGAAAATTAAATAGGTTTGCGGGACCTAATTGAAATTTTATAAATTTTAATTATATTATAAATTAGTTCATGGGTTAAATATTTAATTTAATAAAACTTTAACCATTACACTTTAACGTACATCGCATTGCACTTTATCGCGTTCGGAATTGTACATTAAAAATAGCACTAAACATACTGCACCATATGATTACAAACTGCACTTTAAATCGACTGCACTATATGGTTATACAAACTGCACTTTAAACAGACTGCACCATATGGTTATACAAACTGCACTTTAGTGCATGTGATATTGCACTTTATCGAAACAGTACATTTTACACAAATGACTAAGCATTTTGCGCAAATTACTAAAATACCCCTGCGTGAAAATCAAAACTTCACTTATTTACTGAAATGCCACCGCGTGTTTGACTAAAGCTGGACCCTTTGACCGCATCTAGATCGTTGATATATCGCATCCAAGGGCTATGATTCATTCTTATTTCTTTCACTATGACTCTTTCTCGTATGATCCTTTCTATATATATAGGAGGCATATCAGATGAGGCCAGCTCTTAAAATGCGGACACTAACCTAGCACAATCAAACAACTAACCTAGCACAATTAGACAACTAACCTAGCAGCATCAGACAACTAACCTAGCAACTGCAGAGACTATGTATTTTCTAATTTTTTCCAATTGGTACATAAAATAGAGGTTGAGAGCATTGTTATGAAAAAAAAAAAATTTCGAAAAAATGAGTCTCGATTGGGGAGATATAGAGGTTTAAAAATACAAAAAACGTATTTTTTTCTTAAAAATGGAACTAAAGCAAGAAAAAAGCGTTTTTTTTTTTTAAAAAAAAATTTGAGCGGCCAAACCGCCTTCGGCAGTTTCCAGCAGCGTAGATCTCGTCGAGCTACCCCAAATCAAAAAAAAAAAAAATCGTCCAAAACGGAGCTTTCTACACAAAGTTATTGCCTTTCAAAGTTTTTCTATGTGACCTTGCAAATTTTCATCATGTAGTTGCAACTACAAACAACTAACTTAGCACCATCAGCCAACTAAACTAGCAGAATCAGACAACTAACCTAGCACCATCAGGAAACTAACCTAGCAAATACTAACATAGCACCATCAGACAACTAACCTAGCACAATTAGACAACTAACCTAGCACCATCAGAAAACTAACTTTGCAACTACTAACCTAGCACCATCAGACAACTAACCTAGCACAATCATACAACTAACCTAACACAATCATACAACTAAGCTAGCACAATCATACAACTAACCTAGCACCATCAGAAAACTAACCTAGCAACTACTAACCTAGCACCATCAGACAACTAACCTAGCACCATCAGACAACTAACCTAGCACAATCATACAACTAACCTAGCACAATCATACAACTAACCTAGCAACTACTAACCTAGCACCATCAGACAACTAACCTAGCACAATCATACAACTAACCTAGCACCATCAGAAAACTAACCTAGCACCATCAGATAACTTACCTAGCACAATCATACAACTAACCTAACAACTACTAACCTAGCACGATCATACAACTAACCTAGCACCATCAGACAATTAACCTAGCAACTACTAACCTAGCACAATCATACAACTATCCTGCACAATTATACATCTAACCTAGCACCATCAGACAATTAACATAGCATGCTAGGTTATTTATATTTAATTGCAAGTTTAATTGTCAACGGTCAACGCCGAAAGTCAACGGTCAATGCCGGAAGTCAATGGATTTTCGCCGGAAGTCAACGGATTTTCACCGGAAGTCAACGCCTGAGTCAATGGGTTAAAATAATATTTAGATAATTAAAATAATAAAATGAAAGATTAAATTTTGGCCACACATTATGTACCAAATCTTGTGGCTAGAAATGAGCCTCATGTCCTCACTTTAAGAATATGGATGCATTGGAACCATTTCCTATATATATATATATATA
>CACSLK010034598.1:25876780-25908006 GCA_902706635.1 Striga hermonthica
TTTTTTTTGTTTGCTCGAGCTTGGCTCGATTAATAAACGGGCGAGCTTTAAATTCACATACGTTTCGTTTCGTTTACAGCTCTATCGATCGGTATCCCGTTTTCACAACACGAGCCGAATATTGATATGATGAAAATGCGATGCCAAGTTTTTTTTTCAGTAGGTAGAGCTCTCAATTGCAACTATAGCTTCAATGAACCATCTTTTGTACAGAATTTTTCACACGTTAATTTTATACAAGACTTTTCCCTTCCAAACACAACAACATAAACCAAACAAAAAAACATATGAACAAACAAAAATAAACAGCAATTAGCCATCTTTTGTCTTAAACTCTGTGTTTTAGCTTTGCAAAAACCCGAGCGTAGTTCGTCTGAACGACTCGTTTATTTTTTATCGTGTAACGTGCAGTTCACGGACATAACGTACAAGGTGGTCCTAAAAAGCGTGACTTCAACCGTTGAGCGAGACATTCTAAACGGGATTTCGGGTTTGGTTGACCCGGGTGAGGTTTTGGCCTTAATGGGCCCATCGGGATGCGGAAAAACGACGCTGCTGAGTCTTTTGGGAGGCAGAGTAAGCGAACCAGCTTTCGGTGGCTCGATCACTTACAACGATCAACCGTATTCCAAGTCTCTTAAAAGCAAGTAAGAATCTACAAATATCTCAAACTTTAAATTTCATTAGCATGAATGTGAAAAAAATAAAATAAACAGAAAGCAAATGATGACATGGAGACACATGGCAGGATAGGATTCGTTACGCAAGACGATATTCTGTTTCCTCACCTCACGGTGAAGGAGACTCTAACTTATGCGGCTCGACTGAGGCTTCCGAAAACACTAACGAAAGAGGAAAAAGATCAACGAGCCATGGACGTGATATACGAGCTCGGACTTGAGAGGTATTTACTAAAGTTTCTCTCTTACACAAACAAGAAAATGTAAGAATATAGACCCATTAACCAATTATGGCCGTAGTAAGGGTAATTGTGTCATTTCACATAGCAAAATTACTATATTTCATCTTTTGTAAAAATGATAAGGTTATTTAGCAATATTATTACATTCTTGGAATATGTTTTTTCAACCAGCTGCCAAGATACCATGATAGGCGGCTCGTTCGTGCGTGGGGTTTCGGGTGGAGAGCGAAAGCGTGTGTGTATCGGGAACGAGATTATCATCAATCCGTCGCTATTATTCCTAGACGAACCGACGTCGGGTCTTGATTCCACAACTGCATTGAGGATAGTCGACACGCTACATGATATAGCCGAGGTAACTTGATCAAATAGTCGCACAATGCTTGATTTTGATCTATTCATATAAACAAAACATTATCTGTTTTTTTCACTAATTTTTGTTGTGCACGAAAAAAGGTGGGGAAAACGGTGATCACGACAATCCACCAGCCATCGAGTAGACTCTTCTTGAAATTCGACAAGCTGATCCTTCTCGGAAAGGGCAGTCTTCTCTATTTCGGGAAAGCATCCGAGGCAATGATCTATTTCTCGTCAATAGGTTGTTCGCCGCTTATAGCAATGAATCCGGCCGAGTTCATGCTCGACCTCGCTAACGGAAACGTGACCGACATTTCTGTCCCATCCGAGTTAGAGGATAAAGTTCAGATGGGAAACTGCAGGGACGAGACCAAGAGTGGAAAACCGGCTCCTTCACTCGTTCAAGAGGTAAAAAAAAAAGGATGTAATTTAGCACCCCCCGAAAAACAAAAACTGTAAAAATCTTCCTAGGATCGAGCATTGATAGGGAAAAAGTCGAACTTTTTTTCGAAATGAAGTACGATTAGCAAAAATGATATAACTTAACGCCCTCGAAAAACAAAAACTGCGAAAATCTCCCTAGGATCGAGCCTTGATACGGAAAAAGTCGAGCTTCCTTTTAGCACCCCAAAATATGAAAAATAGCGAAAACCTCCCTAGAATCGAGCCTTGATACAGAAAAAATCGAGCTTTCATTCGAAATAAAAGATACCAACAGCAACAGCCACTTGAAATTTGCATCCACAACAGAGGACCCCTGTTTTCACTATTCACTAGGGAACACTGATTTACGATTTTCACAAGATTACCCGATTTTATGTGACCATTTTTCAATGCAGTATCTCGTGGAGGCCTACGAGACGCGTGTAGCCGAAAATGAGAAGAAGAAACTCAGAAACACGCTGACCATCGACGAAGAAATTAAGTCGAAAGTTTGCTCGAGCAAAAGAGAATGGGGTGCAAGCTGGTGTGAACAGTACTCAATACTTTTCTGGAGAGGCCTCAAAGAAAGACGACATGACTATTTCAGCTGGCTTAGGATCACTCAGGTTCTTGCCACCGCAACTATTTTAGGACTCTTGTGGTGGCAATCGGGCAGTAACAACCCGAACGAATTGCAGGATCAGGTAACCAAACAAAGAAAAACAAAAAAACCAGAAAAATCTCGATTTTTTTTTTTTTTTAAAAAAAGAGAGAGATAGTTTAAGCTTTGGACTTATTTCGCAGGCGGGTTTACTCTTCTTCATAGCTGTTTTCTGGGGATTTTTCCCGGTTTTCACGGCCATCTTCACTTTCCCGCAAGAGAAGGCTATGCTGTGCAAGGAACGCGCGGCCGATATGTACAGATTGAGCTCGTATTTCATGGCACGGACAACGAGTGACCTCCCACTCGACCTCATACTTCCTGTTCTATTTCTTCTCGTCGTGTATTTCATGGCGGGCCTTAGAATGGATGTCGGCTCATTTTTCCTCACTATAGTTACGGTTTTCCTCTGCATTATAGCCGCACAAGTGGGTCCTGCCTCCCATTTTCTGACATCATCGATTTTTTTTATTTTATTTCGAAAAATGGAACAAACTTATTGAGGAAATGCATGCATTACGACAGGGTTTAGGGCTAGCGATTGGCGCTACGCTAATGGATTTGAAACGTGCGACTACGCTTGCATCGGTCACGGTAATGACGTTCATGCTTTCCGGGGGCTTTTTCGTGAAGGTAAAGTTCGAATCTTTATTTTCGCAAAAACTATATGTACTAAGAAATAATAATATCCACATTTTTTTTTTTTTTTTGCAGAATGTCCCGGTTTTCGTATCGTGGCTCCGTTACCTCTCCTTCAACTACCACACGTACAAACTTCTCCTCAAAGTTCAGTACGAACACATAAGCCACACGGTAAATGGGGTTAAAATCGACAGTGGGTACAAGGAAGTCGGAGTTTTAGCAGCCATGGTTTTCGGCTATAGATTCTTGGCTTATTTGTCCTTACGAAGAATGAAACTCCACTGAAAAAAAAAAGGCTTTTTAAGCTATCGAGCCACTCGAGAGCCAGGATTAGCGTGCTAATTATATTTATAACTAGGGTCTCTGTCGAGACAAACACATGCATGGTCCACTCAAACGAATCGTGTTAAGAGCAGATCTCCAAGAAGTTAAAGAAGTGGTGTGTTGAAGTGTGTTTGTCCTTTTCGTTTTTTCCATTGCGAGGCTGTTTTTAGTTCTTGGATTCTATCGAGACGAAACAAAGGCACTAAGGGCATAGTTTCCTAACCTGAAATGACAAAGTGTACCATCGTTCGATACTTCTATTATTACTCCCCGACTAAAGAACACCGACGACTGATCGAGCACGAAAAATCTGTTTTCTAAAGTTTTTTTCTCAGCTAATGTGTTATAATGTGTTGATTCTCTTTATGTTTGCACAATGTAGCGCAACTCTCGGTTTTTAGTACACTGTACATTAGTAACTGGACCAACATTTCCAAACTTTGAAACTACAAACTATTCGTTTAATAGCTAAAGTTGTCGCAAAAGTAGACGGTTTTTCTATCGGCATTTTAACAACATTCGACAACGGGATCTTTTGCCGATGTTCACAAATGTGGAGTATCCCATGTAGATCGGTATCAGTGTGTTTGTTTGGCTTGAGACGCGTTGTTTTTTCGATCGGTAAATGTAAATTTATAAATCAAAACTGGAGTACAAACGACAGAAAATCGGCATCAGAAGCGCAATGGAAAGCCATATCACTCGTATATGAACGGTCTATGAAGGCAACAACAAGTGGTAGACATGGCCAAAAACCAGCCGGGTCACGACCCGGCCCGGCCCTCTGGGCCACCGGTTGGGTTTCGACGACCCTAAACCGGCACGGGCCTAGGTCGTGCCGGGTCCATGACCCGGCGGGCCGGACCGGGCCCTACCCGGGTTTGGACCCTGCCACATAAAAAAAATAAAAAAATAGAAAAATAAATTCAAAAGCAATGTATTTTTCCGTGCCGACACGGACCCGGCTCGGCCCGCCGAGTCAAGGTCGAAAAAACATGACCCTTGACCGGCCCGTTTGAAATCCGTGCCGGGCTCGGACCCGTGATCAACGGGTTTGACCGGGCCGGGTGACCTGTGGCCATGTCTACAAGTCGGTTGTTCACTCAAGTCTCTAATAAGACAAAAGGTGTCAAGACACTAATGCTACACGGCGCTATGCTCGGCTCGACTCCCTCCGCAGCCATGGAGTCGCTCGATATGCTCTTGCCTTTACTCTTGAGCTCCTAATGCAAGAGATAAGTCTATCATAACCCAAGGCATTTCCTCTCAAACTCGGCAAGTGCATTCGGATACACCGCAAATATTGTACGATAAACATGTGTTTAAATCATACGTATCACAAGACTCGTAAGTTGAGATTTGTTTTCAAAACTCAACCCATTTCTCGCACTCCAAATGAAATAAATGTTTGCCGCGAGCGCCGTTGTCAATTGAACTGTTCACGAACACAGTTGGAGCTAAACTCGTTCGCGTAGGCAACTCGTTTGATTTTCTTAATAGAGTTCGAACGAATAGCCGTGTCGTACATGCACAATCGTGTTTACTAATTGTTCACAAAATTTGTATTTGTAAAACCAGTCGAGTCAATTCGAGATTTTTACAAACTTAAACGAGTAGAACTTTTTAACTCGTTTATAAGACAAGTCTAATCGAATCGACTCGATTATTTAACATTAACAAGCAAACTCTAATAGTAATTGCTCAACTCAACTCAATTTGACTTACTCGACTCGGGAAAAAGTACCTTTTACCTTTACGCTAAAGTATAAAAATTTCAAAAAAATAAAAATAAAACAAAAAAAAAAGATGCATTTCCCCCAAACTAGTTATCCAAATCGAACATTGGGAAAGGCATTAATAATGGCATATTCATTTTGATTTTTGATTCATTTTTCCTTAATTCTTTATCATATTCTCCCTTCTTCATCTGAGCTGACACTCTTCTTTCCACCACCACCGGCCACCGCCATTGCTATTTCTCAGGTACGATTTGCCCCTTCATGCGTATGTTCTTACATTTATGCATCTGTGGAATCGAATCTTTTGGCCGGGAGGTTTCAAAACGGTTGCTGGTGATTTTTTCAAGAAAATTCATAATCAAGGATTATAATTCTTATCTGATGAGTGATATTGTTTGCTGTGTGGTGAATTTTTTCCCATTAGATCGTTAATTTTCTGTGCTAAGTGCTGAAAGACAAAAGTTGCTTAATCTAAAATCTACGATTCTGACCTAATTGTTTCTGGGCTTTTTGTATTTGTTCGTTTTATTGCCTGCCCATGATCATCGAGTGTAATAAATCTCCGTTTGGGATTTGAAATGGACAAATTTTCATCATTAAACCCGGCGTTTAATCATTCCCTTTTGATGCTTGCATCAGTTAAATCTTGTTGTGTCAGATGGTACTCTTAATCGTGGTAATTGGAATCAGTCAGTTGTGAAGCCTGAGTTCACCCGGAAAGACGCCCAATTAGTTTTATTTTCTTGATATATGCTCAGAAATTTCTTGAGCTACCGTTGTTCCTTCTCGACCCGTGAAAAAACCCGATTAAGGTTATCATTTACTTATTTAGCATTTTTCTTAATCATTTATCACAGTACTTATATGGAGATAGAGTGAAGCTGACGTTCCAGAAACCATGGATCGGCTTCTTAGTAATGCACGTCTCATGATTGTCTCTGATCTTGACCATACAATGGTGGGTTGTGATCATCTTCTTCTCATTTTCTTTTCTCTCTGTGTTTGTGTCTGCGAGTTGTGATCGGTGACTGACCTCCTGTAGGTTGATCATCATGACCCTGAGAATGTATCTTTACTTCGATTCAATGCCTTGTGGGAGTCCAAATACCGGAATAATTCTTTATTAGTGTTCTCGACTGGGAGGTCACCTACTCTCTACAAGGAGTTGAGGAAAGAAAAGCCTATGTTAACCCCCGACATAACTATAATGTCTGTTGGAACCGAAATTACATATGGTAACTCAATGGAACCGGACAATGGTTGGGTCGATTTTTTAAATCAGAAATGGGACAGGACTGTTGTATGCGAAGAGACAAAAAAAATTACCGAACTTACTCTTCAGGTACCATTATAGGAATATTCTGTGACTCTTTTTGTACTCTTGTTTGGCATTTGATCTGAATTCTGAACAGTGCCTTTTGATGCATGAAATTATAATATGTTCTTCTTCCCCTTAATGATATGAATTATATGACATGTTCTTGGGGTTATGCAGTCGGAAACTGAACAACGGCCACATAAGGTAAGCTTTTATGTGAATAAAGAGAAGGCCCACGACATAATGAAAGCTCTCTCTGTACGCTTAGAAGAACGTGGGGTATGATAGATCTTTTTTTTCCTCCTTTTTCTATGACGATGAGCAAGTGCTTTTTTTTTTTGGGTGATCTCTGTACTCACTGATCTATATACTATATTTACAGTTGGATGTGAAAATAATATACAGTGGTGGGATGGACCTCGACATCTTGCCACAAGGTGCCGGCAAAGGGCAAGCACTTGCCTATCTGCATAAAAAATTCAAGGACACTGGTAAATTACCGATTAACACCCTCGTTTGTGGCGACTCGGGAAATGATGCTGAACTGTTCAGTATTCCCAACGTATATGGTGTTATGGTTAGTATCCCAACAATATTATGTTTCATTTTCTCGTTTGTTGATGGAATTCAACCACTTAATGCCTTAATGGAATGGAGTTTCTAAGCAAAGATTTTTTTTGAACTTTTGACAGGTCAGTAATGCACAGGAAGAATTATTACAGTGGCATGCTGCAAATGCGAAAAATAATCCTAAAGTAATTCATGCGACCGAGAGATGCGCGGCTGGTATTATACAGGCCATCGGTCAATTTAACCTGGGCCCAAGCACGTCCCCTAGAGACATCATGGACTTATCCGATTCCAAGATGGAGAATTTTGACCCGGCTTACGAAGTTGTGAAGCTTTATTTGTTTTTCGAGAGGTGGAGACATGCTGAGACTGAGAATTCTGAGGTTTATCTTGCCATCCTGAAATCTGTCTGTGTAAGTTGAGGTTGAACTGTTGAGTTTCTTACAGCTTCGACTTATATGTACATGATTTGGCGTATTGTAGTTGTTCCGTTCATCTTTGTTATATGTGGATCTTTTTGTTCTTGTAAATTTGGCTGCTGGATCTATTTACGTACATGCCATTAACCTGAAGACATTTCCTATTGAACTTTGGAAAAATCCATTTTACATGCTTAATCTTTAACAATCTGCTCTTTAAACCTCTGGGAACTGAGTTGGACTTATCATGAGATGACATGTGTCAACTTCTGGTTGGTATGCTTTTCAATAATCATTGGCCAACGTGAAATTTTTTCGACTGCCTGCTCGAATTGTATTTTGCAGCCTATATGTTTCACTTTCTATTTATCCCTCTGGCAGTCTGAATCTGGCACTTTTGTTCACCCATCTGGAATAGAGAAACCACTTCACGAAGCCGTAAACTCGCTAAAAACATGCTATGGGGACAAACAAGGGCAGCACTTTCGGGTTTGGGTGGATCAGGTTTTGCCTGCCAAGATTGGTTCGGACTCGTGGCTCGTGAGATTCAAGAAATGGGAACAATCTGGTGAGGCTTTATGAGACCTGTGTATGGATCGACGTAAATGTAGAGTGATTTCCTTTCTTTCAGATTAATAAATTACACCATTTCGTCTTTGTTCTCCAGGTGACGAACGGCAGTGTTGTCTGACTACTGTTTTACTAAGCTCAAAGGTACACAAAAAAAACCCCATTGCCGGTTTGCCTTTTTCTTTCAACAAAAGTATTAGTCTTGTACTGTAAAATAACATGCTTTCCAAATTTAACACGAAAAGTGCAGTGTCTTGCGCAACGAAACGTTATACTCTCCGAAAAAAAAATACACAAACCAATTCATTAACCTGTTTCGAAATGCAATATCGTCCAAAACTGTGATCGGCGAGTCAATATCCATCCGCCAAATCAACTTTTATCGTCTATTAAGTTCGACTTGCATCAGCATTTGTAATGATGTTTTCGTGTTTTGTGTGCCCAAGGGTGTGAGTGTTGCAGAAGGTTTGACTTGGGTCCATGTGCACCAGACATGGTTGGATGGGGCTGGGCCAAACAGCCACACAACAGCATGGCTATTTTAGATTAATTTGCTATTCAAGGTCTGGCATTTTTTTTTATTGTTTTCAGTCCTAATAGAATAAAGTTTCTGCCAGATTGTATGAAGTAACCTACATGATGTACCCATTTTCAGCTATTTGCTTCTGTAATAATTTCAAAATTAGTTTTTTTTTTTTTTTTTTTTTTTTTTTTTTTTGTTTTTTCCTGAAATTAGGTCAGACCTCAAAATCTACTTATTTTGCAGTTTCAGCCAAATATTTCTGAATTTTAGGGATGGATAATTTAATATTTTTTATAAAAAAAACTACATAATTAAAAAATTCAACCAAATATGGTATAATTTTAACTAGTCATCACTGCAAATTTTTCAGTGTAATTAAAAATTAAAAACTAATCATCACTGCAAAATTTTCAATAAAATTAATTGGTATAATTTTAACCAGCAATAATTTACATTCATTATTTTACTATAATTAGCAAAAATTTACATTCATTATTTTACTATTTTCTAATTATATTAACTTTAATTATTGCATTTTATCTCATGTAGATTCATACCTTAAAAAATTCCTTATTTTTCACTAAAAATAATTTTTCCTCCCCTTTAAATCAATTTTAGGATTACAATATTTTTTGTTTCAAAACAACCAATATAATGTCCAGAAAACAAAGAAAATCATACGAACCAATATAATCAAAAGGTACTTAACTTAACCCACGATCATCCTTCAAACACTTCAGACAACATATAACTATAAACCCAGAAATACAACCAACACTATACATAGGAACACAACAGAAAAAAAAAAAATATATAAAAAAAAGGTAGGACGTTTCATGTTTCCCATTTCTTTTGAATCAAGCAAGTGATTGTCATAATTCAACCTTCAACAGAAACTCCGGCAGCCATCGCATTCGAAGCAAGATTCGACCCATCAGAAAAAGACAAACTTTTTTCGACCCCATCTTCAATTTTCTTCTCCACGAACTCAGGTTGGCAAATGGGCCGGTCTTCAACATTTCCGTGCTCAGGAGTTTGCTTCTCTTGGGCCCCGGTTTTCGCTCCAGCATGGGATTTGGATAAGGAGCTCTTGACGGGTTTCTTTAAGGCAGCACAATGTGCCCGAGGAGTCTTCGGTGACTTGCAGTTACTGTCATCACTCACTCGTGGGCTGACACATGGCACGACGTTATCAACAGGATTGCTTTTGTTCCTCCCGAGCTTGGGAGAAATTGGCCGTGTGGTTGGTATCTATAATAATTTCATACGGTTTACGTATATTCACTAGTTAAATGTAGGTTTATGTTAACAAGCAAAGGGCTTTACCTTCTTTAGCTCGACTTTCGGAGGTGGTTCTTTGTAGAAGCTCGGCAAGGGTGTAGCTTTGAATGTCAAGCTCTTCCTAAGTTGCTTTATCTCCTCCTCTTGATTTTCCTATTATAAAAAATTCAAAAAAATATGAAAATAACGATATTTGGCAAAATCGAGCAAATATTGGTGGTGATGTGAGTGAAAAATACCAAGCACCTTCGATTTTGCTTGTATGTTATTCTTCTCGACTTCCTTGGCATGTACCTTCTGTTCTATCTTCGAAAAAAACTTACGTGCGAAGTATATAATGTCAATGATTGATACATTTTATTCAAGAATATTACATAATTCATTCATATTTAGACAATATTCGTGTACCTCTTTTCGCTTTTCAGCACGTTCCTCCAGCCTGAAGGAGAATGTTGTAACATTAACCCTCTGCTGAGTCCTGTGAGTGAGATTTCCGATTAAAATACAATATTTGTTAAGATTTCTTCATAACATAAAATCAAAGTTAGAAAAAAGAAAAAGAAAAATGTGTTTAAGGATTGATTAGTACGAGGAAGTAGTCGATCGGGCATCCTCATCCTTAACAGACAACGAACTGTTGCTCGGCTCAGACTCTTTCGCGACCACTCTGCATTTGTGATTAAGTTTGTCAAAAACTCACATATAACCACAAGCAACAAAGCCTTAAAAGGAATAGACTTTCAAAGTCTCCTTATGTTATTTTTAGAAAAGAAACAAACACTCCGGGTCGGTTTTCCAATTCATATTTGCCTAACATAGAAAATAAACACAACATCAACATTAACAAAGATACATACAAATCAGTTTCAGGGCCTGTGCCGGTTCCACTAGCAGATTCGCATTTTCCCGACTGAAAACACACAAAACAAACACAAGTAAAAATGTTAGAGGTACAAAAGTAGAACTAAAGGAGATAAAGGAAGTGAATTTTTACTTTTTCTACCGAGGATTGTTTAAGGCTCGGCATAGAAGATATAGTTGCACGCCTGCCATTTGGCTTTCCTGTAGATGAACTGACCCCAGGAAACGGGCCACGGACAACCGAACCTATTCTCGGGCTCGAACTCCCGTTCGAACCTCGGGACGCGATTTTCGAACTGTTTTTCTGAGACTGCCTGATGTCCAATTTAGAAGGGTAAACCTCGATGCTTCTTTTCATCACATCCGAGTGGCGGCTGCCTGGGCTTGGAAAAGAGAGGCTCTGAGCCAGGCTCGGCCTCTTCGTGCTCCGGCCAAACACAACCGATACTTTCGAGGCAGACTGATTCTTGGCCTGTTTACTGTTCTTGGGGCCACTGGTATTGGAAACTTTTTCAAGATTCGATGTTTTGGCCTTCGACACGGTTGGAGAAAGAACAGTTTTGGGCTCGGATGGGCTCTGACTCTCTTTGTCGGTTTTCGATTCTTTACACGCTTCGTTTTCGACAGGAAGTGGATCATCATGGGTTGATCCTTCCTCATCAGGATTCTCAGTGATGACCTTCTTTTCATCTTCAACTGGAATTCCATTTTCAGACTCCATTTTTTTTTTTCTCAGATAAACTGTCCTACAGAAAAATCAAGAAAGAAAAATCCCTATGTCCATAAAAATCCCTTTAAAGAGACAGTAAAACAATATGCAAATATGTAAATGTCCATTTAAAAACAAACAAAACAAAAACAAACAAAACAAATTGCTCCATAAGGCAAAAAAGTTCAACCTTTTGCTGGTTAATCTCTGTTTTTCAGTCACACAATTCATCAAACACCATTAAAGCAACCCAAAAAGATGAATAATACAAAAGGGTCATAACCAAATAAGCTCTCTGCCCACACACACACACGCACACACACACACAAGCACAAACAGAACAAAAATCACACACACACACACACAAGCACAAACAGAACAAAAATCACACACACACACAAACAAACAGAACAAAAATCACACACACACACACACACACACACACAAGCACAGAACAAAAATCACACACACACACACACACACACACAAAGATCCAATTTTTAAAGAACAGCAGCAAATAATTTCAAGAACCCATCAAGAAAAAACAGACCAAACACCTTGAATTGAAAACAAAACAAGAGGGAGTTCAATCAATTCATGAAGGTAACAAAGAAACTAAAGATTTACTGCAGCACAAGATTAAACTGATGTCTGAATGAGATAAACATCAAATTCAATACCTTGTTTTTTTTTTTAAAAAAAAAATAAATGTTTTCTGAATTAGTGGGCTGATGGCAATTGGTGAACAGCAAAACTGTTTTAGTGGGGAGTTTGAATGTCTGCTCTGTATGAGGTGATGTGCACAGAAGAGAGAGAGAGAGGTTTCTATTTTTCATGGATAATTTCTGCGTCAGTTAGAAAGACTAAACTGCCCCTACCTTATTAACTTCCTTGATTAAACAATTAATTATTAATTATTAATTAATAACTGTCCCTCTCACAGCCTAATCCACTTCACACCTTATAAAATAAAACTGATGTATGGAAAGGGTAGTTATGACTTGTGAGCAACTAATAATTGATCCAATTTTTGTAATGAGAAATCTTGGAGAATCTTGAAGAAGGAATAAAATAAAAGGGAATAAAATCTTTTAAAAAAGGGATAAATAATCACAATGGTGAAAATTCAGTGTAAAATTGGATGCATAACATAAAATATTTCACACCATATATATCATTAGCAATTTCAGTTAATTTTATTAAGGAATGTGTGAATCACATGACATAAAATTTGATACAACAACTATTAAACATCATTTTTAAAATTAACTAAACATATACATTATTTTTTATCACCCAATTATTTTAAAAAATTATACCAAAATAACTTTTTTCAATTAATAATATTCTCAAGTATTTCATTAGATGTATACATGTGGAGCACAAAGAAGACACATCCAATAATAATTTAATACTAAGACTATGTTTAGTAAAACTAGCTGATAAGCTAGTTTATGATTTATTAGTAATTTTCGAGCTTATAGCTTATATCTTATGACTTATAGCTGAAAAGCTAGCTTAAATCAGGAAAGTGTTCGGTAAAATTAGTTGATAAACTAGATGGATAAAAAATTCAACTAGCTTATTTGAAAAACTACCTAAAGAAGCTTATCAAATATAAGTTCGAGCTTTTTAAAAAAAGTTCGTCCTACCAAACGATACTTATTTGAATACAGAGAACTTATAAGATAACCAAATAAGCTATAAGCTATCTTATTTGTCTACCAAATATAACCTAAGGTGCATATCGATGGTCCAACAATTATACTATAATATAGTCGTATTTTTTAAAAATAAAAATATATACTTATATTATTAATGATAAAAATTTATTATATTTTTAAATATGTCATTTTACTATGAAGTATGTGTATTATTAAATAAACACCATCATTTGTTTTTCATCATATCATTGTAATGAGATAAAATCTTATATAATATTTCCCTATGGAGTGATGATTGTTGTTTATTTTTTTCTTCATGTATGACATGTTCATCAAGGTCAACACATGTTTTCTATTCAAATGAAATACCACTTTATTTTTTTTTTCCTAAATATTATGCTCATTTTAGTATACATATCAAACCGTATAAGTTGAAAGAGACATGATTTTTTGGGTTGTTGGATAAGAAATCAAGAAAGAAATGAAATTAGAGAAGTATTGTATTGGGTCAAAACTTGAATCCTGATTAGTGATGGCAATGGGGAATTCCCCATCGGGTATTGACTCTCCATACCCATCCCCGCGAGAGAATTTTCTCCCCATGGGGATCCCCATTTATGCTTTCGGGAAGGATTTTCTCCCCATCCCCATTACCCGTGGGGATAAATCCCCATCGGGGATCCCCATACCCGCTAATTGTTATTGATATGTAATTTATTTATACTATGTAGGTGGCATAACATCACATTATATGATTTCAATTTATCACATTACATACATAATATGATATTACGTTTACATATTTAATATATTCTCATGTAATTACATCATCATTCATGTGTATGTATAAATATATTGGAATAACTAGCATGTATACTAGCTTAACGGGTCCCAGCGGGTAAACGGGGACGGGGATTGGTTCCCCATCCCCATACCCGTTTACCCGTCGGGATGATTTTCTCCCCATTAGCACCCCCATGGGGGAAGATTTCATCCCATCCCCATCCCCTAATAGAGGAATTCCCCACGGGTAATCGGGGATCGGGTCCCCATTGCCATCCCTAATCCTGATTATACAATACACACTTATAAAATTGACATTTGCACACAACAAATAGTAACTTTTTAATTAACCTTAATTTATAAAGTACATATATATTTTTGAACAAATATGAATTCTTTAATCCTAAACGTCATATTCTAAAAATCGGCATAAATAAATTGTGACATTCTATACTATAAAAATACATTTTTTTTTTTAAAAAAAAGAAAAGTATAATGGTCAACCCATTAATTAGTTAGATTGCCTCATACAATAAAACTTCTATAAATTAATAATGGTGGGACCACAAAGTTTTATTAACTTAGAGATATATTAATTAATCAATAAATTAATAATTTATTAATTTAAAGAGTGCTTTCACGATTTAGCAAATATAAATTTTGGCAAATGTGGTTTGTACTTGGTGAGCAAGTATACTTGTTAGAAAATAGCCTAAATTGAATTGGGAAAGAAATTTACAGTTACTAGAGCAAAAAATTTATTAGGAAAAGGGTTCCTTGGTTAACGACTATTAAGTAGCTATAAATATGTAGTTTATGTTTTAAGGTTTACATGTTGGGTGTAATTATCCAACAATGGCGTATCATTTAAAAGGGGTCCAAAAAACAATCATGATTGATCAAATACGAAAAGCATTATGTTAGTATAGGAGAGATCACCCCACAATCATTCAAAGAATTACAACAATGACTTGATGAAAAATATCATTTGAAAGTTAGTCAAGGTAGAAAATCAAACACTATCAAGAGATCAGCTGAATATCTTTCAGCTAACTTAGAAAAAAGTTGGGATGTTAAACGGCACAAACCAGCTAAATTTGCAGAGATGAAAAAGGTTATTCATGAATGGTTTCTCCAATACCAAGGCCGTGTAAATATTATTGGAGAGCTTATTTTGGAGAAGGTAAAGGAGACAATGAAACTTTTATACCCTCAACAGCCTTCTGAGCACAACCCTAATTTTGTTAGGTTGGCTTGAGAAGTTCAAGCTGAGACATGGTATATCAAGTTATTTCGTTGTCTTGGAGATAGGTTCGGTTGACACACAGGAGCATAAATTGGAGTATATAGGGGAAAAAATAGACCAGTTATGGATGACACTGGTTTGTTTACATGTTACAGATGATCATTCTCTTGCAACAAAGAAACTCGAAGAAAGAAAACAAGACAAAAAAAGACTTACAATTGTTATCTGTTGCAATGAGGATGACTCAGAAAAAATTCCCCTATGGATAATTGGAAAGTATGCAAAGCCACGTTGCTTTAAGAATGTGAATATGAATTGCTTGAATTTTCAACATCGTACCAATAAAAGAGCATGGATGACTAGTGTGCTTTTTGAAGAATATGTTTGTGGCTAGACCAGAAAATGCATAGTAGAAGGACTGCAAAACGTGGAGTTTATTTTTTTTTTTTTTTTTTTTTTTTTTTTTTTTTTTTTTTTTTTTAATGGCATCCAAATCCAACCATATGACACTGGAATAATAAGAAAATTCAAGATGTATTACCGCAAGCAATTTTACCGGAAGATATTGGAAGACTTTGAGATTGGACAATCTGATCTACAAAAGATTTTTTTTTAGATGTCATCATTCTTGCAGTATCATCTTGGACGTAAATGTCCAACAAGAGACAATAGCAAATAGTTTTCGACATTACAAAATTCGTTCGAGGAATGAAGCAACCTTAAGTAACTCTAATAAAGTGGCTTTGAAGAAAGCATTTGTGAAACTGAGAAAATGATTAAGGATCTAGGTTGCCACAACAAAATTAATGCCAATTACTTATTAGATTACCCTAGGTGAACATGATGGATGTTTAGAGGTCCAAAGCTCACAAGAGATTGTGGATAGTGTCATTTGAAATTTTGAAGAGGATGAAGTTGATGATTCAATACCTTTGGAATCAATCACACGAAAGGAAGCACTAATGGCAGCCACAACTCTTCACAACTTTTTTTTTGCGCTTGAGAGTATGACACCAGAGCTTTTGAATGCAATGTGAAAAGTTAAGGATGAAATCAATTTAGATTTGAATTTCATGAAGATAAAAAATAGATTCATATTTTACTAAATTGCCTTAATTATATTTGTAATTTTAGAGGATTATAATTTATGATTTTGATGGAATTATATATTTATAAAAGGGGCATTTCTAAAAATTATTATCTTATTATTTTATTAAAATTTACAATTTTTTACATTGATCCAAGTCGGGATCGGGAAAAAAATATTATTTTAGAGAGATTATTAATTTATCGAGTATCAATTTATAGAGATTCTAGGGTATAAGATTCTATATGTTGGGTATTTTGTAGAAGATGGAGATAACCAATGAAGCCAATATATTGTTGTCACACTCATCTTTTTTTTTTTTTTTTTTTTTTTTTTTTTTTTTTTTTTTTTTTTTGGTTATTACTAGTATTAGGTAAAATTTATGTCCCAAAAATTTGTCATGCATGGCTCAATAATTAAAAGTTGTCAATTACCCACTCAAGTGTCCATAATAATGTTTGGATCTTAATATGAAAGATGAAGGAAAATGGTAGGATTCTTGAATTATAACAAAGTGATCATTTTTTGAACATCAATTGTGTCTTGTAGTCAAGTTTAAGAAAGCCCATGAAAACATTACATGTGCTAATTCAACCTTACTTTGGACTCATCTTACAATAGGTTTTTGTTGGTATTGGCTGCTCTTTTCCCAAATTTGCCAAACTCAGACTAAAACTAAGACAACCTTTAAAACCAACAGTGTGAATATATTCATATCATATCATATTATGTTGATTTCTATCATAAATAGAAGATGTAGAAATAGATTTTCAGAGGAAAATTTTCAATTTTTGTTGCAATTTGTATCATTTTTAAAGTCCCCAAAAACCGTAATAAATACGAAGGGGGGTCCTTGAAAATAATTCTTCATTAAGTTACGATATGAATAAAACTACTGTAACCCCTCTCTTCATTAGATCAACTTTATTATCGTTACGTAGAGGAGAAGAATAAAAGTTGTATTAACCCACACGCTCTCCATAAATTTTCTTCATACGTCTGGAAGAGAAGAGAATTCAATATTGTTTCATGGCCTTTTGGAAGAACGCAAAACCCCAATATTCAATTCAAGTCTAGTATAATCAATCAATACGAATCAATCAAGTACAGCTTCCGCTATCATGTTTGATTCTTGATTATTCGATATGAACGCTCCTGGGGTTAAGCGATTTCAATCACATACGGTTAAATTCAATTCTATCATTTTTAACAAAAGTACTTAATTATTAACATAAAAATTCACACTTTTTAATAATACTGTATTATTTAAATCCAATCCAAACATATGTTCACTATTAATTTTAATCAATTATTTTAAAATAATCTTTAATAATGTTCACTTATAAAATTTTGATCCCTGCCCACGGTGGGCAGTGCCCACCACTTTATTTTACATGAAAAACGTATTCTGAAAATACGTTTTTCAATTAATTTAATTGAAAAACGTATTCTCAAAATACGTTTTTCATGTAAAATAAAGTGGTGAGCATTGCCTACCGTGGGCAGGTGAGCGGAACTATTCACTTATAATGTCAGTTTGTCACTATTACAACCTGCTTTTGGTCTATATGTATCTACTAAAACAAGACAGTCTACCAATTAAATAAAATTTGTAAAAAAAAAAAAAAGACATATTATTTAGACAAAAATAAATTAAAAAAAAAACATCAGGGGCAAAACGGTCAAACCATCACTAACCCAGAAAACTGATAGAGAAGAACGTGGGGGGCCCACAAAAACGGATGATGGAGTTTTCTGACGTGGCGAGAAGGAGCCAGCGTGAGGGGCCCCACTAATGAGGTGTTTATGACCAACCAACCATTGATCGTGCGGCTGATATTCATCACCGGGGATAATCCGAACCGTTTTCCTTTATGAATTTATTCTTTTTTTTTTTTTCTTTCGCACGCTCAAAAAATGAACCGAAGGTTGGTTTGTGAGGAGTGAAATAAATAAAATGTTGATTATAATTAGATGCCGGATTTTGATACAAATTTTTTTATTTAAAATTCAATTTAATTTTAGGAAAAAGCTACTTGTACAACTCTTTTGTACAATATTTAATGACAACATGATGTGGCACAATGTGGGTGGTTGAGATGCAAATAAATGTATGGTTAAAATTTAAGTTAATGGTACTTTTAACTATGTTGTCAAATAATGTTGTAAAGTATAATTGTACATGTAGCATTGCCCTTAATTTTAACCTAACTCACTTACAAAAAAATGATAAAATTTCAACGGAAATCTATTCCAAAATAATTATTCCAACGACAATTCTAACGGATATTTCAATACTATTATTTCCGTTGGAATTTTTCAATGAATTCCAAAGGTAATTCGAAAAAAATATTCCGTTGGAATGAGTTTTTCATTAAAATTTTCGTTGGATTTTGACGCTTCCAACGGTAGATTTTCCAACGGTGGTGGAAATAAAAATTCCAACAGATTTGCATATTTCAACGAAAATAACTGCGGTAAAAAGTGGTTGGAAATATAGCCGTTGGAATCATCAAATTCCATCTAAAGTTTCAATGAAAAACACATTCCAACGGAATAATTCCGTTGGAATTTTCGTTGGAACCATTCCAACAGAAGCTATACCACTGGAATATTCGTTGGAATTTCCGTTAGAATATTAACATAGAATTTTCCGTTGAAATATGACAACTATTTTGTAGTGACTTAATTTATGTATTATTAATATAATTAAATAAATCATTATCACACAATTTTCAACATAATTTATTATTTATCTAAGCACATACTTTTAACTAACTGTTATCGAACCGAACTATTCGCGAACTTCGTATTCGATAACAACTTGTTCGTTTAATAATCGATCCGAACTGGAATATAAAATTATGTTTGTAGTTATCAAACGAACGAGCGTTCATGAATAGAGAAAGTATTTTATAATTTTATATATTATATATAATATATATAAATATATATAATATAATATAAATCTATGGATATATATATTAAATATTAAATAAAATAATTTGTATGGTATTAAAAAAAAAATTGTCAACAGACAAGAACACAAATAAACTTGTTGAAATATTCAAACACTAACTTGTCGAACATTTCAAACAGTTCAGGAACAAGTTCGACTGTACAAACGAACGAACTCGAACGTGTTAAACTTATAAACGAACAAACACGAACAAAATTTTTTTGTTCGATTATTAAACGAATGAACACGAACATGTTCAAAATTTAGTCGAACTCGAGCTCGAAAACCTTAACCTCGGTTCGATTCGATTCAATTCGATAACAACCCTACTTTTAACCATCAATCATTTTTAGTTACACTTATTATACTTGTTCACCATATCAACTTCGATCATTTTATTTTTACTTATATTCAGGCACAAACTCAAAATCCAATTCAAATTATTACTTGGTCATATTTTTATCAATTTTATCTCACTTTATCGATAAAAATCCAAAGTCAATCCAATAAACTTATGTCCAATCACACAATAGCGTATGAATCCATCCTAAATGAAGCATTTTGTCGTAGTTTTCTGGTATGAGGTTTCAGTTTATAGCTCTGTTGGGATTCTATGATGCGGAGTTGGCTTGGGTGTCGGATTGAGTCGTAGTGCGTTTTGTCTGCAAGGTTTATGGGAGGTTTTATTCTATATGTTTTTTGGATGTGTGTTTTAATTATATATATAACTAATACAACACCTGTGTATTACACGGGTGTTTGTTAAAAAATTATTCTTAAATTTTAAAATTAATGAGAAAACTATATTAAATTTAGTTTACTTTTTTATAAAAAAATATATTACTATATATTTTAGAATAATATGTGTTACTTATGACTTACATGTGTTATATTATATTAGTTTTTATAACTTATATCATATAACTACTTGAAATATAAATATATTAGTTGATAAATAACTTTATTTTTCTAATTAATGTTAAAAATAATTTTATTATTGTTATAAAGATAAATATATAAATTATTTTTTTTATACATACAATATGGATGTTAAATCGAAGCTCATTAAAAGAAGATTAATTTGATATATTACATATGTAAAACTGACAAAAAATACAAAAGTTATTAACTTTTAAAATATATATACAATTCAATAGTTATAATAAGGAATGATATTAAAATACAATTAATACATGTAACATGACCATAAATAATCAACATATTTATGGTAATCCGAACCTAATTATTTTTGGTTTGGAATTAAATTAAAATTTACCCAAGCCTAATAACGAAGCATGTAATTTTGCCAAATAGGATTCCGAAGCACCAGAAGCAGCCATGTAGGCTCAGCGCGTTCTGTATTAATATATAGGGGGAGGGGATTAAAAAAGAATTCGATCATTTGTTAGTTAATGTGCTAGAAGTAGAACCATTGCATTTTATAGTAACTAAATGTAATCATATTTTATTAACTACTAGTACGTACCCCGTGCGATGCACGAGACATAAATATTAAATGAGTTATTTTCACATGCTATGTTCGTTTAAGTATATAAAGTAATAAGATTATCATCTATTTTCATCTCTTTTAGTCAGCGTTAAGTATAATAAACAATAAGGTTATAATATATTTTGCACCTCTTTTAATCAACATTATTTTTTATTCAAAATATTAAAATAACTAATATATTATTTCACTAACATATTTATCCTAATTTAAATTTGATTTTAATATATATTTATATTTATATTTATATTTATATTTATATTTATCCCTTGATATAAGAGAGAATAACAATTTTACTTATTCTTGTTCACCATATAATACTTAATTATTATTTTATTATACACGTTATGTCATATAATGTCATTTTTATTTATAAGTCTTTATTTTATTTTTATTTTATGTAATGAAAAATATTTAATGCATGTTGGTATTATTTATTTATGTAATCAATTTTAACTATGTGAACAAATTTAATATTAAATAGTGTATAAATATTTTACAAAATATACACATGTTTTTTTAGAATTTAATATGGTATGCTAATTAAACAACTTTGATTTAGAAAATCCCAAAAATTTGATCCCCTCTATAATCAAGATTTTTCTAATTCGCATTATAAGGATTTATGGTTTATTTAACGTACTCGGCAATGAAAATATATTTTACAAAAAATTAATTATAGAAATAAATCAAAATAAAAAAAATGAAAAAAATATAATTATGGGTGCCAATAATATACAAATAAATTCTAAACAACAGTTAATATGTTTCAATTTTAATTTTTTATTAGTAGTAAAACTATTTATTGTATTTGGTCATTATCTTTTAAATTGTAAATTATAATAATTTGAAGAACGATTTATTTTTTATATTTAACAAAATAAAACTTAAGAAACAAATATTGACAAAGATTAATTCACCAACTTGATTTTGTCTGATTACTTGGAAAAAAAATCTACCTAATCTGTTACGATTTTCCATAAATATTTTTGGATAAAAAATGAATATTGGTGGGAAAAAAAACTTATATTATGGTTTGAACTTAAAATATGGTGTAATATTATCTTGACCAAAATATTATCAACATGGATCGTAGAAATCAATCTTGTAATTTATTATAATGAATATCAATGAAAGTATTACAAATACTAATAAAATAATATTTATCTTGACCAAAATATTATCAACATGAATCACGAAAATCAATTTTGTAATTTATTATAATAAATATCAATGAAAATATTGCAAACATTAATAAATTTATTTAAGTAATTATTTGATCATATGTTATTTGATCTTATTTGAAAACGTGTAAATAGAAGCAATTAATGCATATATTAAAAAATTTCCAACAATAGTATGCATTAAATGTTTCCTAAATTTTTGCTACTATTTTTAGTAAATGGTAATTCTTTATATATATATATATATATATATATATATATATATATGTATATATATATATATATAGATTCTATCATGTAATAGTAATTAAAAAAAAACTAATTATTGTTCACACTAAATAGTGAATACTATATGGGGTTATGTAATCATAAAAGGAATTGCAATAATATAAAAATAATAATATCTTTATCAACTTTGCTAAGAAACAAGATGGTTGGTTCTCTTATGGAACCAACCACCAATGAAACAGTGCCATGTATTATTCACAGCCCCATGTAACACTGTCTCATTGGTGGTTGGTTCCATAAGGGAACCAACCATCTAGTTTCATAGAAGAATTAATATCTTTATTTTCGCATCTCATTAAACGAGTATTTAAGAAATCATCTAATTAATTTTAATGGAATAGTCAAACGCCTTAAATAACACAACAACAACAATAATAATAACAATTATTATTATTATTATTATTATTTACAAATTTTTGTAACTAATTAGCGGTTGTGATCCCTCAAGATTACAAAAATTATATTATTTATATCAAATCAATATACTCCCTCTGTTTTCTTATAAATGTCGTTGTATGATATCAATTTTTTTTGCAAATTAGTTGTCATTGGAAACATTTATCCATTCTTTCAACTTTATCCTCTTTAACAAATCTTAAAAAATCACCTAAAAACTTTTTCTCTTATCATTATCTTTAAAAATAACCTATTAATAATTCAAACACTAAACTTAAGGGGATTAGTAGATAAGATAATTACATAACCCATAAAAATAGTAATTTAGAAGTTTTAAAATAAAAAGACATTTAAAAAGAAACAGAGGGAGTAGTAATTAATGTGTAATTAAATAATTTATATTTATACTACCCATTTACTGATCAAGTTTAAAAAATATGATATGTTCATTATCTATTGACTATTGTACAACTTTAATATTATATATACATATTATTTATAATACTTCATAATTTATATTTGTGCATGTGCATAAGATTAGTTACTAGTACATGATAACATCTTGTGTTTATTTAGAAAATGTAAAAATTAAAATAATCGGGTTAATCTTTTGTAAAATCGAACTGATCAAAGTTTTGTCCGAAACAGAACTAAATTTTAGCAAAATAATCGGTCTATTCTGTCGGTCAACTAAATTAACTTAAATAAATTATAATTTAAAAAGATAGACAAATATATTTAATTTATTATTTTCTTACTTACTATTTTATAATATTTTTGAAGAAAATAAGTATATATATATATATTATATTAATTTATAAAAATAATGTTATTTAAAAAAAATAAATCAAAACCAACCCAAAAAATCAAATATTCAAAAATAAAAAACCGTTAACCGAGCCGACATAAAAAATCGAACATGAATTTTATTTCCGGTCGGTTTTTATTTTGGTCGAACTTATAAACCCCTATTCACTATTTTGGAGACATTTGTAAATATAGTAAAAATATATATATATTTTTTATAAAATAAATAATTGTCTAGCGATTATTGTATTTATTTTCCCCAATTGAAAAAGAAGTTTATGGGTACTCATGAGTTTTGTAACATGAGAAAGCAATTTACTGTGGCTCATTAATCATAAGATATTATTTGTCCTATTTTTGCAGATGCAAAGCCTAATTCTGAACTTTTGATGAATGCCAGCACATGTAATGTTATGGTATTTACATCCAAATTTGTTCCATCTCTTGTCTCCCTATGGAGTATCCTAGGCATTACAACTAACTATTTATCATTGATGTTTTTTTTTTTTTTTTTTTTTTTTTTTTTTTTTTTTTTTTTTTGGGTGATGAATAAGAAGAAAATCAAAATAAGCTTTAAAGGTGTAAACCAGCCGATTCGAAGTCGAGTTTGACCGAGAATTTTTTTATTTCTTTTATTTCTTTTTATTTTTTTATTTATTTTTATTTTTTTATTTTTTTTACCGCAGTTTGTTAACTAAATGAGTCGAGTTAAAGTGAACATTTTCTGTACTGGGCAAAAACCCTTGACGGCGACTGCTACCCTATGTCATCGACGGCGACTGTTCGCACCCCGCCGGACGACCCGAAAACCGACCCTCCTGATCGGCGCATCTTCGAGTTCACAATGCTGCATAAGGTCGCCTCTCCTCTGTTGGAGAACACACAATTGTTAAAGCGTTCGAGGGTCCATGAAACCCTTGACGGCAGTACGGTGGAAGCTAACCTAGAAGAACCCAAATCAACAATGACGCCGGGGGCGCTGAGTTTCCGAGATATGCGCAATCGGGATCGGCCTCATGTTGACTTGGTTTTCGATGATGAGGGCGACGATGCCCTAGACGATGTGGTTATTGATCGCCAAGGATCGTTACCGGATATTCGTCTCAAACCAAGCTTTTATGAGACGTTGCTTCTTTCTTGGAGGAACGTGGTAGTGGTCAAGGTGATGGGAGCGGCTTTCTCTCACTCTCTCTTATATAATAAGTTATGTGTGATGTGGCCTTTTATGAGTGGGTGTGACATGGTTGATTTGGAGAATGGTTACTTTCATATTCGTTTTAACACTCTGGCAGATGCCGTTTCCAAGCAATATTAGAAATACTATCTCCACGTTCAACCGTGGACTGATGATTCTGATGCCTCGTGTAATCAAATCCAATCGCTGGTGACGTGGATTCTTTTGCCGGGTATGCCAATGCACTTGTATCATAAGAAAGTTTTTCGTACGATTGGAGATATAGTCGGAAAGGTGGTGAAGGTGGATCGTCAAACGGCGGCCCAAACAAGGGGCAAGTATGCTCGTCTAGTGGTGGTTTTGGACATCCGTAAGCCATTATACGCAAGTTTTGCTATCCGTGGGAAGGTCCAGCGGGTGGAATACGAGTTTCTCCTGAACATCTGCTTTCATTGCGGTATCTACGTACATGCTGCGGCGCTGTGCTCAGATCGTTCCAGTTCAAGTACGGGAGAGGGGGAGTCTTCCAATGGTGCGGCTCAGAGGAATAGTAACCGAGACACTAACGGTGTTGCTGCTGGCGGGTCGACTAAGAAGGCTACGTATGATGGGGGCAACTCAGGGGTGTATGGACCGTGGATTGTGGCAAAGACTAGGAGCCGGCCGACTAATGGGCGTAGCAGAGGAGACAAAGGGCCTGGTACGAAGCAGCCGGGAAATAGAGGCGGTCTCGGGTCGAGGTTTGATGTTCTTTAGGAGCAGGAGAGAGAGGATCCTCATTCTCAACGGGCAGCCGAGCCCACACCCATTTTTGGTTTGGAAAAGAATCTGTCGGGCTCGTCATCGGGTGCCTCTGGGACGGATAAGGGGAAAGCAGTTGCATGGCGGGGGCTCTCGGGTAAGACTAAGAAAGGTCAGGGGAATGGCAATCAGCGCGTGACCCGAGGGGGTCAGGGGGAATCTTCGGGTACGCGTGTGTCGCCGCGGGACAAACTTGTTACGGTTCCTTTGGTGCACGGTCCTCAGGCTCTGCCAGCACAGAGGTCGAGTGTTCTTTGTTTCTCGTTGCAGTCCCCTCCGGGGGAAGGCACCCAGCCACTTTCTGTTCTGAGTGTGGTTCCGGTGTTTTCTACCTTAGATTCAGCTAGACATCAGGTGGTTCATGTGGTGGACTCTCTGTCACATTCTCATCTGCCCGAGGCGGTGGAGATATTAGACCCTGGAGATCCGAGTATGTTAGTTGATAGAGCGACCTCCCCCCAGGGGACTACATTCGGTTCGCCTCAGCATCGCTCGGAGGCCCTTGGAGGTCAGCAGGCCGCTGACCAAGACATGGACTTTGAGGAGGATGGCAGGACACAGGTCCCTAGTTCTATTTAACGGATGTGTTTATCCGGCCTTTGTATCGCTTGTTTCCTTATGAATTTTGCTTCATGGAATGTGCTGGGTGCGGCGTCTGATGCTTTTAGGCGATCTTTTCTCACTCTGAAACAACAATCTAATTTGGATGTTTTTGCGTTGTTTGAACCACGGATTAGTGGTATGAATGCCGATAAATTTATCCATAGGTGTGGTTATGCTCGGTCTTTCCAGGTTGAGGCTTAAGGGTTCTCGGGAGGTATATAGGTTCTCTGGAAGGAGGATGTGGAACTCGAAGTGGTGGACTGTAGTCGCCAGTTTGTCCATGCGCGGGTTAGAATGGGGGAGCGGTCGGGTATGGTCTCCTTTATTTATGCTAGCCCTAACCCTCGTTTACGTCGTACTTTATGGCCTCATTTGCAAGCAATGGCGCGGCAAGTGCGTTGTACATGGATTGTCGGTGGAGATTTTAACTGTCTCCTCCGCATCTATGAGAAGCAAGGAGGGTCGGTTAGGAACTGCAATGTTAGCTCAGCTTTCGTGGACTGGATTTTTTATAATAATCTTCATGAACTTAGGACGGATGGGGCACAGACGACGTGGTTCAGGAATGGGCTTGTAGAAAAACTGGATCGGTGGATTGGCAACAAGGCGTGGGCGGACATGTGTCCCGATAGCATGGTATTTCATCTGGCCTGGATGCACTCTGACCATACTCCTCTTCTAGTTCGCGCAGGAAGGAAGCCCAGACTGCCTGGCTTAAAACCTTTTCGCTTCCCGGCTTCTTGGCTCACGCATGAGAGCTTTGATTCTTTGGTGGGAAGTGCTTGGTCAGAGGAGGGCTCGTATGAGGCTAAGGTGGCGGCTTTTTCTTCCCAGGCTAGCGATTGGAATGTTCGTATGTTTGGGAATATCTTCCGCCGCAAACGCCGCTTGCTGGCCCGTATTGGAGGTGTTCAACGACATCGGGACTATGGGAGAAATCCTTTCTTTTCATCTTTGGAAGTACAATTACAGAAGGACCTGAACACTGTTCTCTTACAATAGGAGTTGTTTTTTTTACAAAAATCCCAAAGGGACTGGGTTTTATTTGGCAATCGTAATACCTCTTATTATCACCGGTTGTTTAAGCATCGGCGTCGGAAAAACAAAAATGTTGCGCTCCAAGATGCGAATGGTAACATTATTGACGACCTGAAAGTGTTGCAAAGGATGGCTGTTGAGTTCTTTAAGAATATTTACTTGGGCCCGGCGAATGGGCCAACCGGGATTAGTCTGCCGGGCTCTTTTTCAGCGTTGGAGGGCGGTCACGTTCAGACTATTGCGGCTGATATCTCGGATTCAGAGGTGATTACGGCTCTGAAGTAGATGGCACCTCTTAAGGCACCGGGGGTCGACGGGTGTTGTGTTCATTTTTGTTGTAATTTTCGTTATTGTTTTATCATTCTTTTTCCCCCATTTTAGGTCTTTAAGTTGGTTTTTAGTTCGTTTTGTGTTTTATTATGTATTTTGTTCCATTTTGGTTTTCTTTGTGTTTTTCGTATGTTTTTCCCATTTTTCTTCTTATTTTTTGTGTGTAGGTCGAAGGCACCATGAGGGAAATACATAGACCGGGCAATCATGGTTATGTAGATGGACTCGTTGGCTACACATAAGAGAAAACGGAATCTGATTTCGTGTTCGGATGAATCCGGACGGAACCAAAACGTGAAGTCGCGCAAGTTACCGACCCTTTAAAGATTAGAAATTCTACATAATTTGTACTCTGGGCAAAAAGTGTGGTTTGCAAGCATCATTGGATACAGGGGTTCGTTAGCTACGCATAGGAAAAAACGGAACTCAATTCTGAGTTTGAACGAGCCCAAACGAGCCAAAACCGTAACGTTGTGCAGTGTAATTTTTCTTAGCGGCGCTAGTGGGCAACAGAGACTTGGTTAGCGGCCGCTAAGGTCCCTTAGCGGCGCTAAGGACCCTTAGCGGCGCTAAGGACCCTTAGCGGCTCTAATGTCCCTGTTTCAACTTAAAAAATGTGTTTTTCTTGATTGTTTTGACCTTGGTACATGTATTGGCCGACCATGGAACATTGGTGAGCTATTTTTGCACCACAAAACACCATTTCTTCTCATTTTCTTCACCAATTTTCCTCCATTATCCTACCTATCTTCTTCTTGTTCTCTTTATTTTCTCATCTTCTCTCACCAATCCAAAGTTATTCTATTCTTTTGAGTTCTTAATTCATCATGGAGTGATCATTGAACACTTTCATATGTCTTGTTGCAAGAATTCATTAAGAATTAGTGTTTTTCCATCTATAAATACATTCTTTTGTATCCTTCATCTACATCCCTCAGAATCCAAATTATCCTCTCACAACTACCATTACTTTCATATTAGTGTGTTTCTAGATTAGTTTTGTTCTTATGTTGAAGTTTGGAGGTGTTCTCCAAAAACGTTTCGATATTCGATTTGGCTTGTACTTATTTCTCGACTTGGATTACTTGTAAGTTTTCCTTCTTTTAAGGATAATTTACAATGAATCTTATGTTGAGTTTATTTTTGATATGAATAGCTAAATCATTTTCTAGGGATAGGGATGGATATTTGATTTCGTATGTGATTATCATACTCGTCAATTGTTCATTTTGTATGAGTTAATTCTAAATTCGGTTTTTGATTTTAATTTGGAATGACATATTGTTGAAAAGTGACAATTCAACCTTGCAATTGATTTCTAAGTATTGAAGAGTGACACTTCAATGTTAAACTTGTTTTCAAATTGAATATGATGTGTTTTATAGTGACGATCATGATCCGAATAGACTGGACGACTAACAATCTTATAGTCTATTTTAACTGACTCTTGAACCCAAAGGGGAAAGGTCAATCGATCGAGACTCATACAAAATAGACATAATCCGAAAGGTATTGTCTATGTGTTAAACAACTCGTTAATTTACCGTTTATGTTTATTCTCATAATCCGAAAGGTATTGAGGATGAACCTTTAAACGTGTAGGTGACTCGAACTCTTTAACCGAACTATCACGAGACGATGATTGCATTTCGATTCAAAACATTTATTCCCGATTCCCTAGCATCTTTATCTTTGTGTTATTTATATTAGTTAGATTATTGTTTTATGTTATTATTTTAGTTAATCATTTTCCAAAGCTATCAAGATTAGAATGTTTAGGTTTTATTTTCCATTCTTGTGATTTTGACACCAATACTAGATTCCGAACATTCTTCCTCGAGAGATCGACCCGGGAAACAAATAATTCGATTCGGTGCTTGGTAAAATAAAAATAATTTGTCTACAACAAATTTGGCGCCGTTGCCTGGGAAGGCAAGTAGGATATATAGTTTTGGTGTTGATCTTATTTTCCGTATTTCTCTTCTTTTTGTGATATTTGCTTAATTTCAGTGTTTTCTCTTGATTTTGTTATTTTTTATTTCTATTGTATTTTTTTTTTGTAAAAATTGTAAAAAAAAAATTATATATTTTTTGTTCTCGTGTGCCTTGGTTGTTTGTTTTTCTTGTACGAGGTGTTTTACTTGAGGGGCTCCGATGGACCCGTACAGCTATTCTTATGCCGGAAGCTCATCTCGTGGATACCCCGACAACTACCTAGAGAAGATGCACTCATATGGAGGACCACCCTATCCGTATACGAGTTATTCAAATTCCTATTGCTATGACGGATACTCTACATCACAAGGGTATGACCCGAGTCATTCTTACACGACATCTCAAGGCGGATACGATTCTTACACTTCAAATCACTACGAGACGCCTTATTACCAACCTTCATCTCCCGACTATCACCAAGAGGTTTTGACGAACACTCAAGAGGTACTTGCGAGCCTCCTATCAATCATAGAGGAGTTTCATAATTGGAGGATCATTCTCGTTCCATCCGTACTTCAAACTCAACTCACAAAGTTCGACTCTACCGTAGTTGCTTTCCTCAACTTGGACACATCTCATATTCCGCTTGGTAGATATTCTTCTCTATCGGCGAAAGTGTGTCGAGAAAGTGCACGGTTAGAGGGCGAATTTCGAGCTATGGTGGAACAGTTTGCTTCTCTCAAAGAGGCAGGCCTCACTCTCGTTTATGATGGAACACAATCTCTCGACACGAGTGAGGACATCGACGATTTGTATGTTAGAAGAATCTCCTCTCATGACGATTCGGGATTACAAACCACGCCAAACCTACATTTCGGTGATGGTGCGATCACTATCGATGAAAGCGAATGTGTGGATTCGGAGGAAGATACGGTGCATGGTGTGGGGAATAATTCATTGGAGGATTCGCTTATGCGGAGTGAAGCTGAAGGGGCTCGAGATGATGATTGTGAGGAGAAGATAGTTCATGATATCGTGAACGAAGTCGAGGAGGACGTCGAGTCATTATATGAGGTCATTGACCCGAAATATGCATTGATGAATGACTTGACTCATAATGTTGAGTACACGTCCGAGATGGCGTTGGTGATGACCGAGATGGATTCGATATGCTACACAGATATGTTCATAATTCCGGAGGTCGATCATAGGGCCATGATACGTAAACAATTACATTTTCTCTTGATAGGTGTTGATATACATGCTCGGATTCACAATAACGTGGCCACGAGAATCTACTTTGCCCGCCTCTGTTCCATACTACCAACGAGACTACTGTTGGAGAATACAAAGGCTTGGCATGATCGTCACTTCTTTTTGGACCCCGGTTGATTTGTACAGGTTTCGTCAAGCTAATGACGTTAAACAAGCGCTTCTTGGGAGGCAACCCAAGTTTCATTTACTGCTTCTTGTGTGTTTCGTTTATGCTTTTTATTTTATTTTTGAATAATTGGAGTTTGGGAGTTTGGTGGTTTTCTTAGCAGGAAGTATCGAGGATCGGTTAATCATGGGCTAACGGTTTGCACGTAGATGCTTATTTCATCGCGGCTACTTCGGTTTGCACACTCTTTTCTTTTTCTTGTTTAAATTCCCAGTTTTTGTTTTTATTTTCATTTATGTGTTGATGCAATGGGGACATTGCATTATTTTAAGTGTGGGGGAGTTGGCAACTCCGCCGTAGATTTTGCATGTTTATGTGGTAGGTTGTCGTGTTTTGCGAGCATGTGGTATTGGTGAATCATATGATTTGTTGATAAATGTTTTAATGAAATTGGGAAGATGTGATGACGAACGTATTTACCGTTGCCTCGATATTTACTTGATTGATTTAATTGACATTTATTTACCTTGTGAGGTTTTGATCTTTATTCTTCTTTCTTGAGAGATATTGGTCGTATTCTCGAATGATTAGAACTTGCCTTGAGTCTATTTGAAAAGAATCAGTTAAAGTTTTGAAATTGCGAAAATGATTGAGGCGTTTTATTTGTTAGCTCGTTTTGCCTTGTTCTTGACCCTAAAATTACATTTTCCGCTAGTATCCCGTT
>CACSLK010034598.1:25908034-25922404 GCA_902706635.1 Striga hermonthica
CAAGTTTTGAGTTACAATTGGTGAAGTGGCGATATTTTTTGGTACAAATTGAGTTGTATTTGATGTGCAATTAGACAAGGCGATCCAATTTCCCCATATCTCTTTGTCCTATGTATCGAGCGCCTATCTCACTTGATTGATGCATATGTGGCATGTGGCGAGTGAAAACCGATCTTGGTTTGGCGGTGGTCAGGTTTCGATTCGATATTTGATGTTCGCCGATGATTTGCTCATATTTATAGAAGCGGGCCTTAGCCAATCGACTCTCTTAAAGGCCATCCTGCAATGTTTTTGTACGGTCTCGGGCCTAAAAGTGAGCGAGCCTAAGACCCAAGTGTTCTTTTCTTCTAATGTTGAAGGGGCTGTTCGGGATTCTCTGACGCTTCGGCTAGGATTTCAGGTTGTTGACAATCTTGGTAAGTGCTTGTGCATGCCGATTATACATAGTCGGGTGAATAAGTCCACTTATGTGGCGTTATTAGAGAAAACGGAGACGAGGCTTGCCGGCTGGAAGGCTTCGTCTCTTTCAATGGCCGACAGGGTCACTCTGGCTCAGGCGGCGATTAGTTCTTTGCCGTATTTTTCCATGCAAACGGCTTTCTTATCGTATGGGGTTTGCGATAGTTTAGAGCGAAAGTGTCGTAATTTTATTTGGGGAGGGACGGATTCTGCTCGTAAGGTCAGCCTTGTTTCATGGTCGGAAGTTTGTCGGCCAAAGAAGGATGGCGGATTGGGAATGAAGGATCAATGGCTAATGAATATAGTTTTACTCATGAAGTTAGCCTGGTCCTTTTTGACACAGCCGCAGTTTTTATGGTGTCGGGTGCTTCGGGCTAAATATGCGCTCATTCCGGGAGAGATGGGCGACAATTATGATTTTTCTAAAGGCTCGACGGTCATCCGGTCGCTCCGTTTTGCATTGAAAGACACTTTGGCCGAATGTGGATGGACGATGGGTAATGGGCGGCAGGTCCGCTTCTGGTGGGACAAATGGTTGAACTGCGACACTCCATTGATTTGTTCTGCAACGGCTCTGGTTACAGAGGCTATTCTCTTTGCTTCGGTGCCGGCGGGGGAGTGGCTTTGGCCTCTGTTCCAACACTTGTGTCCCGTCACATGTGTGTTGAGGATTGCCGCCATTCCGCCGCCGCAGGAGGATGGTGGGGACGACGAGAGATTCTGGGGTTTTTGCTGCGGATGGCCGCTTCTCTACAAGGTCGGCTTATTAGGCATTGTCCAAATCTGCCGGCGAGCTAAAGGACCGCTTGTGGAAGACAATCTGGCATTGGGTGGGCTAGCAGTGGGTGCGCACTTTTCTGTGGCTCACAGCCCGAGATAGCCTTTTGACGAATGTTTCCCGGCATAGGCGGCATATGGCAGAGAGCCCATTATGCACGATTTGTTCAGCGACTGCTGAATCTACATTACACGCGCTAAGGGACTGCTCGGAGGCGATCCATATGTGGAAAGAGCTGCTACCTCGCCGCTACTGGACTTCTTTTTTCGCCTTGGACACCCGACGTTGGCTTTTGGACAACCTTGCTGGCGACTTAAGTCGGGCCCGAGATGATTGGTGTTCGTTATTTGGCCTTACGGCATGGAGACTATGGCATTGGCAGAATTTTAAGCTTTTTCAAGATTCGGACGTTCCCATGGATCGCCAGATTGGGGAGGTTTTTTCTTTTATGGAGATGACGCATTGTGCCTCCGTTGGGGCATTGAGCGTAGGGGTGCGCGGTATTCAGGAACGGCGGTTGATTTCGTGGTCGGACCCAGCGGTAGGAGAATTCAAAGTCAATTCTGATGGGAGTTTTGACCCGTCGACGGGCATGGCTAGTGCGGGTGGAGTTATTCGCGATTATGGTGGGAATTGGGTACACGGATTTGTGATGAATATTGGCTTTTGTTCGATTGTTGGAGCGGAGCTTTGCGGGTTATTCCAGGGCCTGCTTCTTTCTTGGGATGTTGGCGCTCGTCGAGTTACCGCTGAGGTTGATAATAAGAGCGTCGTTGAGATGATTACCCACGAGCGTTATGGCAGACCGCATGGCGGTTTGGTGAAGGGTATACTGGAGCTTCTACATCGTGAGTGGGAGGTGCACATAGTTCATGGGTATCAGGAAGCCAATTTTGTGGCAGATTACTTAGCCTCTTTGGCGGCAAAGTGTCCGGGCGGGTTGCAGAGGTTGGAGTGTTAGTGTTATATACTGAAAGCTTGGCTTTGAATGATATTACACTTTTACCCTTTATGAATGAGAAACATGTTAGATTAAACAAATTCTATTTTATGTTGTTTTGCATTAAATAGTGTGGGTCGTCATTGGGCGAACCGAAGATCATGCTATCAGTTACTCGCGAAACAAGAATAAGTGGTTCACAACCCAGATGGACATGAACACCCCATCGTGAACGGTTGTAGTGTCAACTGTACAGTTTGTCTTTACTGATTAGTTGCACTAGTACATTTATGTATTGAACAGGATCCCAGAGAGGAGCAGTTCGTTTTATACTGATCGTCGTAAACGAACTAGGCCTCGGTTAATTACTGCGTACTCTTAATCCGTAAGATATTAAACAGACATATATGTGTAGTATTTATTACTTTGATTCACATGGGTGAGACTTAGTGAACTGGGCCAATAAACCCTCTGTCTTGGGTAATATTGCTACATGTAGGATATGCTGTTAGGATATTTACGGTCACCATGTGCGTTAGTTTGATGATGTCCCCGGAGTGAGTTCATGAAGGATTATTATGCTAAACCCTGCAGGTGGATTAAATTCCGACATAGTAATAATGTGATGAACGAGCGCTAGCTTCGGTGAAATAAAAATTAATTAATTAATTCTTGATTGTTAGTAATCGAATTAATTACTGGACATTATATCTTAAACATGGGGAGATAAATCGACTAATTATTATTGGAGTCTCCATTGTAAATTGAGCTAGAAAAAAGGAGTGCAATAATGTTATATTGGTGGCCCATTTAATATTATTTAATTAATTAAAATAAGTGGCTTGGTCCACAAGTATTTTAATTAATTAAGGAGCCCTAATCCTAATCTTCTAAGGATCCCTACTGTAGCTCTATATATACATCATTAAGCTCATGGGAAGAGAAAAGAATAACACATATTGTGAAACACGCCCCACGTCTCTCTTCTCTCTCTCAGTTCTCATTTGAACTTTATCTTCTTCTTGTTGTTCCACTGGAACAAGATTAAGAGGTGTTTGAGATATACAGTAGAAGATCTTTGGGTAAAGTGAGACGAAATATATTTGGTCGTACAGAACTAACCGGAGGTCGGATCAAGACGTGCAGCATACCCAGATGACCGTCTCGACGAGAGCTTTCCAAGCCTGTCGAGATCGCAGCCGTCTGACCACCCACACGCCTGCACGCACCGCCACAAGGTCCCAGGACTGCAACTTATCTTCATCCGTTTTGCACTCGTTTGATCCGGTTTTCGATCCGATCTTGTTCGTGCAATCCTAGGACGCAATTTGCAGTCAACAATTCATTGGTGTGCTGTGTACGACCATCTAGAAGATCATCCAGATTGCCATAAATTTTAAGCCGTAAGTTCTCTACGCAAACCTTTATATCTGTTGCGCATAGGTTTATGTTTTGCTATTGAATTCGTGATTTGTGCATAACGAGATCTTCGTTGATCCCAACATGGAGAACCCCCTGCGGGGGGTTAGCATGTGACTGCAGCATGATAGGATGGGTGTTGCCCTTCCTAGGACCGTATTGAGTAAGACCGTCCTTTCCGGCGCCGATTCAGGGTAGTGGCTCCTCGATTGGGTGGTGGTAGAGCCGTGGTGATGTTCCGGGGGTGGGAGGCATCTCGTTTGGCCGGCGACTTGTTTTCTTGGGCGATTGGGTCGTTGCTGCTCTCTATGGTTGTCTTCCCCAGTTCTCGGCCTTTGTGTCGAAGGGGTCGTCGCGCCCCTCATTCTGTCAGTGGTGTTGTTCGGAGTGGTGGTGCGGCGGAGAGGTGGCTTTGGGCAGCTTTCAAGCATTTTGGGGTTGGGGCCAGGGCTGTGACATTCTTTTGTCCTTTCGAGGCAATCCAGTGTTGTGGTCGTGGAGCGGGGTGACTTGTCTTAGCTCCGGGGTTAGGGTTTCGACACCGTTAGGCAACCGAGTGGTATGGGCAGTTTCGGGGTCGGTTCTTTTAGCTGCGGGTCTCATAGTTGCCTTGTTTTTCGCTGGTTCGGTTTGATGGCGCTACTTTGGAAGGGCTCGTTTAGTTGTGTTGCTTTTGTTTTGGTAGCTTCGTGTTTTTGTTTGTTTTTGGTTGTGTGGTCGTTGTATTTTTGGTCTGGGCCAGTTGGCCTCTGTTTCGCCTGAGTGTTAAACTTATTATCTTGTTGGGATCTGACACTCAGGTATTCTCATGTTGGGAGCCTTTTAGTTTTTTTAGTTCTTAGTTCTTAGTGTTTGTCGTGTGTTTTTTGGTTTCTCGCGTTGCTAGTGTCGGGATTCTAGGCAGTCGTTAGACTTGTCCTCCCATTTTATTCTCCCGTTGGGAGCTTTGTACTTTTATTCGCACGTTGTGCGTTTTGATTTATAATGGTTCCCCTATCCTTTCGGAAACAAAAAACCTTACAATGAATCAGATGTCCATTTTTAAGCCCTTTTCTAAAATAAGGGATCAAAATGGACCCATTTTTATCACTAAGGACAGTTGATTATGTAACAATGGGTTCATTTTTTATTTTTTATTTTTTAAATACTCATAATTGCTAGTACAATATGGAACATAGTCCACAATAAATTCTTTATTGGCTGAGAAGATAGAGTCAACAATCTGTAGTTTTTTTTTTTTGGGTACGTGAATTTCAAAAAAAATGACTTTAAGAAATAGAAGGAATTTTGGTAAAACGAACAAAGTCGAGGCACGTAAGGTACGCTCTCTTTAAGACGAAATAGTTAGTCGCCTCGATACAATGACTTTATGATTTGTGTATAGCGGTAACTCAAATATATAAACCTTCGGCGAACAATACTTATGTTTTGAACTCTCAAGATAGAAAAGAACGCAAATAACACACGATGAATATGAACTTTGTAATAAGGATGCAAAGATTATGGAATAATTTGATCTTTTGAATGATTTCATGTTAGTGGGTATTTATAGATGTAGGGAGACACCTCCAAGAGATTTAAGTGTCAAAAGACACCTTTTGGGACGTGGCCGAACAAGTACGGATGCATCTAGTGGCCAAAAGATATCTTATAGTCACCAAGGGTTGCGACCCTTTGATTTCTGCAGCCAGTTGCGCACTCGTGCGCCGCGGGCTCGTACCAAATCATACAGACTCGGAATCGAGTTTCTTTTTCCTACTTGTCTCCAACGAGCCCCTCTACAATTCTAGCATACATAATGCATATTTATGGCTCGTTTAGTTTGTCCAAATATTTATTAAAATATAATGTTTGTGAACCCTACAACCTTTTGAGTTATTTAAACTCAATTAATTAAAATATAACACTTAGAATTAATTTCTCATTCACCTTAAAAAGGTTTTGAAAATTTTCTAAGTCTTCTACTTACGAAAAATAGAATCGTTAAATCGGTACAAAACCAATTTTTCTTACAATCCCTCACATGAATGAAATTAATGCATGTATAAAATACTTGAGAGTTCCGGCGAACCATCATTGCATCAAGATAGATAGCTTGTGGCTTTGAATCTTTCTTAGTGAAATACTCTCGGATATACTAGCCGGTTAGTAGCGCGATGCTTTGAACTTACCGGTTGTTTGTGTGCACCAAGACAATAATACTCACACAATAACAGCTCTAACAATTTCTTGTTCTCATGTTGTGTCCATTTAGGCCTTGGACCATATCTCGGTTTAGTAAGTGTTAGTTGAAGCGGCCAATTTACTATTCACTTACAAAGGTGATTCTCCTATAAAGAGTATTCTTCCTTACTCCACCCATAGGTATAGGAATCACTAGAAGTCCTTGACTTAACCTCACAACTTAGGCAGGTTTTAACACTTGACGGTTCTTGGGAATGGGTGAAGCTTTCAAGTGTTTCACTGAACTGCCAAAACTTAGTTTTCCCATTGATCTCGATTAATGCCTTTAGTAAGTGGATCCGCTAGGTTTTCCTTTGACTTCACATAGTCAATCGAAATAACCCCACTCGAGATCATTTGTCATATAGAATTATACCTTCGACGTATATGTCGAGACTTACCATTGTACAAGCTACTTTGTGCCCTTTCAATTGTCGATTGATTATCATAATGTATCATTACGGCGGGCACCGACTTTGTCCATGATGGAATATCTTCAAGAAAATTCCTAAGCCATTCAACTTCTTCCCCAACTTTGTCCAAGGATATAAACTCAGACTCCATCGTGGATCTAGCAATACAAGTTTGCTTAGTTTCCATGACACCGCTCCTCCATCTATAGTGAACACAAAACCACTAGTGGACTTGGAGTCTTTTGTGTCGGATATCCAATTCGCATCGCAATACCCTTCAAGTACCACTGGATATCTCGTATATGTTATTCTAAAACTCAAGGTATGTTTCAAATACCTAAGTACCCGAGTAAGTGCATTCCAATGGTCATTGCTCGGGTTACTCGTGAACCCTACTTAGTTTACTCACCGAATATGCTATATCGGGGCGAGTACAATTCATCAAGTACATCAAGCTCCCAATTACTCGTGAGTATTCTAGTTGAGACACTGGTTCACCTTGATTTTTAGCTAAGTGTTGAGTTAAATCAACAGGCGTCTTAGCTAGAGGCTTATCGAATGCATTGAAATTCTTCAAGATGTTTTCAACATAATGAGATTGTGACAAAACAATTCCTTCCGAACTTTTAGAGATTTTAATCCCTAAGATTACATCGGCTTTTCCCATATCCTTTATGTCGAAATTATTTTTCAACATTTTCTTGGTACTAAGGATTAAACCATTATTTTTTTTCCCAAGATCAACATCTCATCCTCATATAGGCATACGATCACAAATGAATCGACATTACCTTTAATATAGACACATTTGTCATACTCATTGATTTTAAACATGTTCGATAACAACACTTTTTCAAAATTTTCGTGCCATTGTTTAGGTTCTTGTTTTAGTCCAAAACGTGACTTAACCAAGCGACACATTTTTTGTTCTTTTCCGGGAGCAACGAACCCCTCGGGTTGTTCCATATAACTTCCCTCCTCGAGGTCTCCATTTAAGAAGGCTGTTTTCACATCCATTTGTTGAATCTCAAGGTCATGCATTGCAGCAATTGCAATGAGAACACGTATAGATGTGATTCGAGTTACATGAGAATATGTATCAAAGAAATCATATCCCTCTGTTTGCTTAACCCCTTTTACAACCAATCGGGCCTTATATTTATCAATAGTTCCATAAGCTTTATACTTCCTTTTAAGGATCTATTTACATCCCAAAGGTTTGCTACCCGGTGGGAGATCAACCAACTCCCAAGTATTATTATGCGTAATGGATTCAATCTCACTATTGATAGCTTCTTTCCAAAAAGAAGCATCTACTTGTCAAAGCCTCCCGAATGGTTCTCGGTTCGTTTTCTAATATATAAGTTAGAAATTCAGGATCAAAAGGTTTAGGTAATTTTGTTCTCTTACTACGCCTTGGCTCATCCTCAATTTCTTGAGGTAGCTTGGCCTCTTCAAATGTCATTTTTTCTCGAAATTTTTTCTTCTTTGTCTTTACGAGGAAAAATATTCTCAAAGAGCACCGCATTCCGACACTCAATAATTGTTCCATTATGAATCTCCGAAATTTCTGATTTGTGCACCAAAAATCGATAAGCACTACTATTGTTTGCATAACCAATAAATATACAATCAATAGTCTTTGATCCCATTTTCACTTGTTTCGGTTTAGGTATTTCAACCTTTGCCAAACACCCCCACACTTTTAAGTATTTATAGGTAGGTCTGTGACCTTTCCATAACTCATATGGCGCTTTGTCATTACCTTTGTGGGGGTAATTTGTTCAAAATATAATTTGCCGAAAGAACCGCTTCCCCCACAAGTTTTGGGGTAAGCCTGAACTTATCAAAAGCGCAAACATCATCTCTTTTAGTGTCCGATTCTTTCTCTCGACCACTCCATTAGATTGTGGTGAATACGGATCCGTCATTTGATGAATAATACCGGACTCTTTGCAGAGCACTTCAAATGGGGCTACATACTCGCCTCCTCTATCACTTCGAATCGCTTTGATCTTTCGACTAAGTTGATTCTCAACTTCATTTTTATACGTCTTAAAGGCCTTTAATGCCTCGTATCTAGTAGATAAACATAACAATACCTTGTACAATCGTCTATGAATGTAATGAAGTATTTCATTCCCGCTCGAGTTTGCACAAATTTTAAATCACATATATCAGTGTGAATTAAGTCGAGTGGACTAGTGCTTCTCATCACCAGTTTAAATGGTGCTTTAGCCACTTTTGCTTCAACACATGTTTCGCACTTGTTGTGGGAATCAATTTTAACTTTTGGTATCAATTTCAAATTCGCCAACCTTTTAATTGTGTTAAAGTTCACATGTCATAATCTACCATGCCATAAATTAGAACACTCCAACAAATTAGAACTATTTTCTTTATTCTCGGCCTCTTGGCGGATAACATTCATTACATTCATCTTAAAAAGACCCTCATCTAGGTACCCTTTCGCTAAGAAGACACCATTCTTAGTCATTACAAATTTATAGGCCTAAAAGACTAATCTAAAACCGGCTTTGCTCAAAAGAGCACCTGATACAAGGTTCTTACGGATGTCCGGGACATGCAGCACTTCCGTTAGCGTCGAGTCTTTGCCCGAAATCATTTTCAGCATCACCTTGTCTGTTCCCATGATGTTTCATATCGAAGAGCTTCCCATAAATAACTTTCTTCCGTCAGTAGGGGTATAAGACAATTACATATCTCTATCCGCACAAATATGCCGAGTTGCTCCCTTATCGACCCACCATTCTCGTGGATTATTAACCAAGTTAACTTCTTAGACCACGGCGGTTAGATCGAGCTCAGATAAGTTAATTGAAACAGATTTATTCTCGGCTATATGTGCGTTATATTTACCCTTCTTCGGGAGACGACAATCTTTTGCAAGATGCCCAAATTTACCACAATTGTAGCAATTCCCTTTGAACTTATTGGTGCTCTTTTGAGGTTGCTTTCCCTTTGAAGTTCTCTTGCGCTTCTTATTAGAGCTTGACTCGACCAAGTTTTTCTTAGCCTCGAAGTCGCTCTGGTTAGCCCTTACTTCAGATTTTCAAATATCTTCCTCAATTCGAAGTCGAACAATCAAGTCCTCAATGACATCTCTTTGCGTTTATGCATGAGATAGTTTGTGAAGTCCATCCAAAGTGGTGGTAACTTTTCAACAATAGTCGCAACTTGGAAGGCCTCATTCACAATCAATCCTTCGGCCAACAAATCGTGAAAGATGATTTGAATCTCTTGAACTTGGCTAACTACTGACTTGGTGTCCACCATTAAATACTTTAGGAATTTGCCGATGAGAAATTTTTTAATCCCAGCATTTTCCGTCTTGTATTTTATCTCCAAAGAATTTCATAACTCATTTGTCGTCTTAATCGGACTATAGACGTTGTAGAGAGAATCGTCCAGTTCGTTAAGAATATAATTTCTACACAAGAAATTGTGATGCCAAACATCCAAGGTCGTATGTCTTTGCATGTCGGTCTCACTTTCGGGGACGATCAAAGGGTCCTCCGAAAGAAAACGAGAGAGGGAGAGAGTTGTGAGGTAGAAAAGCATCTTTTGTTGTCACCTCTTGAAATCAGAGCCATTGAACTTCGACGGACTCTCGCCTTGGACAGGAGCAACTACCATCGGTATAGCGGTAGGTTAAGCATTGTTTGGTTTCCTTCGATTGCCATCTTATGAACTCACAATATTTCATCTTAAGATTGTAGTTTATTATTTGGTATGTGAATTTCAAAAAAATGGCTTTAAGAAATAGAACGAATTTTGGTGAAACGAACAAAGTCGAGGCACGTAAGATACGCTCTCCTTAAGACGAAATAGCCCCGTATATTACCTACGGTTCATGACTAACGCCTCCAAGATACAACGACTTTATGATATGTGTATAGCGGTAACTCAAATACACAAACCTTCGACGAATAATACTTATGTGTTGAACTCTCAAGATAGAATAACACAAAAAACACAAGATGAATATAAACTTTGTAAAAAGGATGCAAAGGTTATGGAATAATTTGATCTTTTGAATTATTTCATGTTAGTGAGTATTTATAGATGTAGGGAGACACCTCCAAGAGGTTTAAGTGTCAAAAGACACCTTTTGGGACGTGTCCGAACAAAAACGGATGCATCTAGTGGCCAAAAGATATCTTATGGTCACCAAAGGTTGCGACCCTTCGATTTCCGCAGCCAGTTGCGCTCCCGTGCGCCGCGGGCTCGTACGAGCTCATACGGACTCGGAATCAAGTTCCGTCTTTTCGTACTTGTCCCCAACGAGCCCCTCTATAATTCTGGCATACATAATGCATATTTATGGCTCTTTTAGTTTGTCTACACATTTATTAAAATATAATTTTGTGATCCTACAACCTTTTGAGTTATTTAAACTCAGTTAATTAAAATATAACACTTAGAATTAATTTTTCATTCACCTTAAAAAGGTTTTGAGAATTTTCTAAGTCTTCTACTTACGAAAAATAGAATCGTTAAATTAGTACAAAACTAATTTTTTCTTACACAATCCACGTGTCATCGACTATTTATGAAATAATATGAAAAATATATATACAATTCATGTATAATCTCTGTTTATTAAAGTTCGACAAATATTTTTTTATATAATTTTTGCATATGTTGATTCAGTAGAACTCGAGTGCGATTCATTAATATTAACTAATGGACCGGATATAAGCTCGTTTATTGGCTTTGCCAGGTGTGCGACCCGGGTCGACCAACGTAGTAGGGACAAAACTCCGGATACAGAGGCTGACTAAAAAAAATACTCGTTTATATACTTATTTGTGATGAGAAACTCAATAGCCTATCAATTAATTTGAAAAATAATACAAGATCATAGTTAGCAAAATGCCCACTAAAAAGTAAGAATTCTAACTTTATGCCAAAGTCATTCATTTAATTTTCGATGATAAACGAGTTTGAAATCGACTTATTTATCAATATTAACAAACTTAGTTCTAATTATAATTACATGATTGACATGAAGGAATAACATGGGAATGAAATAATCATTCACTTATTCAATTCTTAACCCATGATTGGTAATTTTTTTTTTTTGTTAAAATAAAAAATAAAAAATAAATGACCATTACAATGAGAATGGCAAAACTCAACTGAATGGGAAAAGTCATTCCATATGTAATGCAAGGTTTTCTCATTCCCATATTTGTAGGAATTATTTTTTTTCAAACAATAAAAATTAACACATAATAATAATAAATAAATATATAATATATACTATAAATCATGATTAAATTATATTAAATAACATTATTTTAAAAACTTAATTTCAAATAAAAATTTTAAAACTTGATTTCATTTATTGTTCATATTTTAATTAGATATATTAAATACTTATACAAAAATAACAAGAAGACGCTAAAATCTCAAGGTCGGCTATATGAATCGCATGTCGCCATCATGCTCCATCAAAACACATATCATCATTCAAATTTAAATATTTTAAATTATTTTTTATTGTTTCCTTCCAAGTTATCTTAGGTCTATGCTCCATCAAAACACATATCATCATTCAAATTTAAATATTTTAAATTATTTTTTATTGTTTTCTTCCAAGTTTTCTTAGGTCTACCCTTGTCCTTTATAACTAATACAGAGCCCGTGCGATGCACGGGGTGTAAAACTTTAAGGTCATTTATCCATTCTTTTATGCAAGGATAAATGAATAAAGAAAAATGTATGAGATATATATAGTATGTGACATGTGCGAGGCACGAGATATATTTATTTGAGGAATATTATATTATAAGATGCAATATCAATAAAAGTTTTACGATACGCAGGAAAATTGTACAATAAAATAGTCCACTTGATAATTTTTTGATACAAATTATCATGCCCTCTTCAAAATTCTTTTCTCTAAACGTAGCCAAGTTAATTGCCCTTAGCCATGCTGTAATGCAATTTCCCTAAACATGTACAAAAAAGCAATCAGTCAAAATTAATTTGTTTAATAAATTTAAATAATGTAAATCTAAATATATACACGATATGTAGAATAAATAAGTCAAATTGTAAATCTCAAAATAAACTTTAAAAAAAATCAAATAAACATGTACAAAAATATCTAAATACATACACAAAAATAAAACAAAATAAAAAAATTACGTTTCAAAGTTCGAAATTAAAAAAAAAAAAAATTCAAATAATTTGGCTTACAGTTTTATCATGCAGAACCAACTCTAAATATGATTTGTACGTGCTGCCCCAGTCTTGGAAAAACATTCTCACAATTCGAAATTTGAGCATAGGTCAATTAGACCTATTGACTTTTTTTATTAAGCCAAATCCTGGATTCATTGTTTTGAATAAAAGACTGTTTGGAGATATTTTTTGTTTACAGGAGATTGACAGTGAGGAAGTGATGACTCGATATTTTGAGATTTATAATTTATAATGGGTAGAGTAAATATATATTGTTGTTAATATTTTTATTAAAAATCTAAAAATAAAAGACTGATTGAGGATATTTTTTGTTTGCAGGAGGTTGACAATGAGGAAGATGATGGCTCAATATGTTGAGATTTATAATTTATAATGGGTAGAGTAGATATATATTGTTGTTAATATTTTTATGAAAAATCTGAATATACATAAATCGAATTGAACAAAATCAGAACAGATTTCCATACAATTAGAGGATTGAACAAAATCAGAACAAATTTCCATACAATTAGATAAGAAGGAATTAGATAAGAAATTTTGAATCTGTCTTTTTTTTAGTATAAATAGACTTTACGTAGAATTTTTTGACTTCACCGATTTTATGGGATTTTTTTTACTAAATCGATGTTATTATGGAATAAGACAAATAAATAAAGTCTTTTTTTTTTTCTTTTAGTAAAGATTTTACGTAATTTTTTCTTACTTATCAGATGTTATGAGATTTTTTTCTTAAACCGACTTTATGTGATATAAGACAAATACATTAAATAATTAAATAAAATTCTAGATAGAAATAGCAATGCATTAATTAAGTTGACTTTTCTACCTACTTAATTTGGTAAATAGAATACTTTATTATATAAGTATAGATTTGCGATCTTAATTCTAATGTTTATGTCATTCTCACTGGGGCCTCGTACGCACATGTGCAAACCATGTTATATAAAACAAAGCTGAAAAAATGCATTCATAAATTGAATTATACAAAAAATCATATTCGACCACATATTTTTTTTTTCTAAACGAAAGAGACATTATATAAAAGCGCAAAATGTGCAAAAGTAAATCACTAGCTGAATACAAACAGTCAACAATTGAATACAAGTAGCCAACAACTGAATAAACTGGGAGCACATGTCAGAAGACCGCCTATAACCGACCCCAAGGTAATATTCTAAAATTTCAAACACACTACGACACTAAAAGCTCCCAAGAGGAGAAAGAAAAAGGAAAAGAAAAAGAAACGACCTTAACAGGGTGATGTCTGAGTGTACGATCCCAATAAGATAATAAGACCATCTCGGGCTAATCGAGGCCAACGACTCAAACCTAAAACCCAGGCAACACAAAACAAGAACAAACTAACGAAACATACCAAGAACAAAAAACTACAAACTAAAAAAAACACACAACCTCCTTCAACAGATACATCCAAAAATGAAACAAACAAAACCGATTCCGAGGAGAGCTCTGAAGGTGTGATACCACGCCCGTCATTACATAAGGTCAAGCAAGATGATGACCCAAGCCTAAGAACAATCCGAAAAATTGACCCGCACACCAACCGTAAAAAACCACAATCATCTCCCAACCGGCTAACACCACTAGCCAATCTGACACCTCCCTGAAACTGCCTATCACCACTAGCCAACTATGGGAACATTCGGCCTCCCACGAACTCAGGAACAGAGAAAGAGGAGGAGGGGGACGAATGGCGTCAACGCTCAGCCACTCCGACCCTGCCCGAAACGACTGCCTATCCACACAGCCCGCAAGGACGAATCCAACATCCCTGTGTTGGGAATTCCGACCACACCGAAACTCCGCCCAAGATCCGCTGGAAATAATAAAACTGGAGAACACAAAGTTTAACGTGGAAAACCCTCTGTTAACGAAGAGGGAAA
>CACSLK010034598.1:25994675-26005429 GCA_902706635.1 Striga hermonthica
GGGGAAAAGAAGAACAAAAAATATAGCGAAAAATGCAACAAAAATGGTACAAACATGCCCGAATGAGGATTGCCATGGAGAGGGCGAAGAAAGCCCAGGCGTCCGGATCAGCGCCGACCGAGAGTGTGCCTCTGCCCGTCCCCGGCGCTGCGAGAGGGGGCCGGACTGGCGGGCGAGGGGGTCGAACTGGAGGCCGCGGTACGGAGACCATCCGCGGTGCCGATCCCGGGCGCGGTGCCGGTCTGACTGGGTTGACTGTGGAGCCCCGTGTGACAAAGAGCCAGGCTCGGGAGGAGGAGGCGGCCTACCCTGACAAGGAAGCATCTGGCGCCGAGGAGCCCCCGACCAGGAGCCCGGATAGGAAGAAGAAGAAAGTGGACGAGGGTGGTCCGTCTTTTGCACCGGAGACGACTGCGGTCGGCGACACACCTGCTCCCTCCATTTACTTGCCTGTCGACCCCAATATTCGGGAACATTTCCTCAAGGAACTCCCCGGTTTTCCCGACACCTGGTTTATCGATGCCAAGGCCGCCGCGGTTCCGGTGATTGCTAACGAGCACGACCTTCCCGAGGCCGCCATACAGGCAGCTCGTCTCCCCATGATCGCGTGGACTCCCTCTGCAGAGGCGGCGACCCACCAATTGTCTACCACGCAGGTTATCCAACACGCGGCTGCCTCTATGGCCCGCTCTCTGGTCGAACTTGTCCATGCCGCTGCCCAGACACGTGAGCTTGAAGCCGCCAAGCGCAAGGCTGATGCCGATCTCATCCTGAGCCAGAACCGGGTCCGATCCCTGAGAGACCGGGTCAGGGAGTTCGGGCCGCTCGAGCAGGAGCTCATTGTTCTTCGCGGGGAGGCCCTGAAGCTAGGGGGAGGGAAGCCGAATTGGAGGAGGCAAAGAGGGTTGCCGAGGAGAAGCTAGAGGCGGCAAGGGCCGACTGGGCTTTCGAGAAAGAGTCCTTGGAAAAAAACATGCTCTTGAGATGGCTACGCAGGACCAGGCCTTCAACCAGGACATGGAGGCCCTCCGGGCCTGGGTCCGAACTTTGGGCGATCAAATGGATGCCCACAAGGAGGAGGCAATGGAGTGGGCCAAGGCGAACGTAGCGGCTTTACAACCGCAGTTGAGCTACCCCGAAGTTCAGAACCTCTTCCAGAAGGAGATGATGGCTGACATGGACTCTGGGGTCGCATACAACCTCTTCTGGCTCTTCCAACGCCTCGATCATGGGCTCCTCTCCTTAGATAATTTTCGGGCTGTCATGGATGCAAAGATCGCCAAGCACGGCCTGGAGGCCGAGTTCGAAGGGATGATTTGCGAGGTCGACGAAGACGAGGCGGAGCTGGTGCGCCACCGTCAGGGCTGGGCAGACGGGCTTATTGTCGGTCTTCAAGACTTTGGCCCAAATCCGAGCGACCGGCGCCTGTCCGACGGGGAGAGGTTGAGGAACTACGAGTCTTTCCCTATCTTGGGCGATGATGAGGATGGTTTTACCCTGTTAGATCCGGGGCTGGCAGGCGACGAGGAAGCCGGCACTTCCGGAGTGAAAGACGAAGGGGAGGGTACGACCGTCATCCCAGCCGGAGATCCGCCGGTCATCGACTTGGAGACCGACCCCGATTCTGCTGAGAAGGCTGCTGCCACAGTAGCTGCTGAGGCCGTCCCTGATCCCAAGGTTGACCCCTGAGGTCGATTTTACAGTTTTCATGCTGTTTCGGCCGAGTTTGGCCTTTTACAAGATTGTTTAAGTTGTTCTTTTCTGTTGGTGTGTTTTCGCTAAGTTTGTTCGGACCAAGTACTTTGCTATTGTTGCTTTAACTTCACTTTGCTTTTGAATGAATCCCTTATTTTGATGGTTTTTACCTTTGTTATTGGTTACCGGATTTTTCCAAGTTCGTTAGGGGTACCGGGCTCGTGGTCGAGCCCGGCCATGCTAACTACAGGGCCGAGCTCGTGGTCGAGCTCGGCTCAGATTCATTACTTGGCCGAGTCTCGTGATCGAGCCCGGCCATATTAGTTGCGGGGCTGAGCTCACAGTCGAGCTTGGCTCTGTTTCATTACTTGGCCGAGTCTCGTGATCGAGCCCGACCATATTAGTCGCGGGGCCGAGCTCACAGTCGAGCTCGGCTCTGTTTCATTACTTGGCCGAGTCTCGTGATCGAGCCCGGCCATATTGGTTGCAGGGGCTGATTCTTTACACGCTTGAGCCTGTTTTTTCATTCCTTACGGTTGGCAGCTTTGGCCTTACCGAGCTTCTTTGTCGAGCCCGGCTTGTGCCGGCCAGGCCATCGTACTGACCCAACCAACACATAATTATATGGCAGCTTTCCCTACCGGCCTTATATTTGGACACGGCGGTACTATAGGCTTGTCCGGGCTTCCTAGTTGAGCCCGGCTAGTGCCGACCTAGCCATCGTACTGGTCTTGGCCGACACTTCGTTCCTTATGTTTCATTACGCCGCTTCGACTCGATCTATGCTAAAAACTCCCGCCTTATCAGAACTAATCGCGGAAGGGAATTATATTTTTCTTACAAAAAACGATACAATAATTACAAAAGACCACCCTAAACTTATTGGTAGAATTTTTTCAGGAACGCCGCGTTCCATGGGTATTGGTGGGGGGTGCCGTCGAGGTGTTCGAGGCGGTACGCCCCGTGCAGGAGAACTTCACTGATCTTGTACGGCCCTTCCCACTTCGGCTTGAGGGGCCCCGGGTCAGGCCCCGTCGCCCTTTTAAGTACCAGATCGCCGACTTGATATGAACGTGGCTTTACTCGGGAGTTGATATATCTTTCGCTTCGCCTTTTGTATGCCGCGTTCTTAAGTTCAGCTCTCGCTCGATGTTCGTCAATTAGGTCCAGGTTGGCTCTTAGTGATTCGGAGTTGGACTTTTCCTCGAAGTTAATCACCCGAAATGTCGGAGCGCCGATCTCAACAGGTATCATCGCCTCAGATCCGTATGCTAAGGAGAAGGGCGTTTCGCCGGTTGACGACCTGGCGGTAGTGCGGTAAGCCCAGAGTACACTCGGGAGCTCTTCGGGCCAACTTCCTTTTGCGGCTTCAAGTCGGACCTTGAGGCCCTGCTTGATGATCTTGTTGACGGCCTCGACTTGACCGTTCGATTGTGGATGATAAGGAGTTGAGAAGAAGTGTTTAATGTTATGCTCCTCAAAAAATGTTTCCAACTTTTTCCCTTCAAATTGTTTGCCGTTGTCGGTGATTATCGAATTTGGAACCCCGAACCTGCATATGATGGACTTCCACAGGAAGTCTATCATCTTCTGCTCAGTTATAGTGGCGAGTGGTTCGGCCTCCGCCCATTTCGTGAAATAGTCAACGGCGACCACGACATACTTTACTCCGTCTTTTCCGGTGGGTAGGGGGCCGATCAGGTCGACCCCCCACTTGGCGAATGGCCATGGGCTGAAAATTGATTTTAGGGGTCGAGATGGTTGAACTATGTTGGGCGCGAAGGTTTGGCATTTCGTGCATCTCCGAGCCAGATCCAAGGCGTCCTTTTTTAGAGTCGGCCAGTAATAACCCTGTCTGAGGACCTTATGAGCGAGGGCGTATCCTCCGGAGTGGTTCCCGCATACGCCTTCATGAATTTCCCTAAGTATGGTCTCGGCGCTCTTTTCGTCTACACATTTGAGCAGGGGTGCCGAATAACCTCGCTTGAACAGCTCACCGGCCACGATCGTAAATCGAGCTGCCCGAGTACGAAGCTGTCTGGCCTCTTTTGGGTCAGACGGCAACGAACCGGTCTCAAGATACAACCGGATCGGGACCATCCAGTTCGGGTCATGGCCTTCCCCTGCCTGCTCGGCACTTAACACGGGGGTGTCGGTCACAGAGGGTTGTTCCTTGTGGGCTACTTGAACGTATTCGACGCTTTCCACCCCGGCGCTTGAGGCGAGGCGGGCTAGGGCGTCGGCCTGCACGTTCTCCGTCCGGGGGATGTGTTCAATTTGGGTCCGGAGCTTGGCCAGTTTTCTCTTCACCAGCCCCAGGTAGGGGGCCAGCCTGGGCTCTTTAACTTCAAATTCTCCCGATATTTGCTTGACCATCAACATGGAGTCGGAGTATATTATGAGATCGGTTAAACTCATGGCTTCTGCCAGGTCGAGCCCGGACAGCAGTGACTCGTACTCGGCTTCGTTGTTAGTAGCTGGGAAAAGGTATTGAATTGAGTGGCAGAAGAGTTTCTTCTGGGGGTCCACGAGGACGACTCCTCCGCCTGCTCGTCCGGCGGTGGAGGACCCGTCCACGTACATCACCCATGGTTCCTCCGTTTTTGCTTCTTCAATTCCCGGCGTGAATTCCGCTATGAAGTCCGAGAGTACCTGCCCCTTCATTGCTGTTCGGGGTCGGTAGTGGATGTCATACTGCCCCAGCTCCACTGCCCACCTCACCATCCGGCCGGACGTGTCTGGCCGGTGCAGGATTTGTCTAATGGGGTAGGAGGTGAGGACAACGATTGAGTACTCCAAGAAGTACGGCCTCAACTTCCGGGCGGCGGTCACCAGTGCGAAAGCGAGTTTTTCCATGGGCGTGTAACGCAGCTCGGCATCGTGAAGTGCCTTGCTCACGTAGTAGACCGGGTGTTGGCGGGAGTCCTCCTCCCGAATCAGGGCGGCACTTACGGCCACTTCGGATACTCCTAGGTAAAGATAGAGTGTCTCTCCCGGGCGGGGCTTTTGCATCGTCGGAGCCCGACAGAGGGTGTCTTTAATGGCTTCCAGTGCCTTTTGGCAGTCGGGGGTCCACTCAAACTTGTGGTTTTTCTTGATTGCGTCGAAGAAGGGTTTGCACCGATCCGTCGACTTAGAGATGAACCGGCTGAGGGCGGCGAGCTTGCCGGTCAGACTTTGAACTCCTTTGATCGAGGTCGGTGGCCGGAGGTCTTGTACCGCCCGGATCTTTTCGGGGTTTGCGTCGATGCCGCGCTGGCTAACAATATAGCCTAAGAATTTCCCGGACCCGACCCCAAATGTACATTTTTTGGGATTTAACTTCATCGAGTAATCACGCAAAATAGAAAACATTTTATTGAGATCGTTGACATGGTCAGACGCATACACGGATTTTACCAACATATCATCTACGTACACCTCCATGCTCACACCTATCAGACTAGCAAACATTTTGTTAACGAGACGTTGGTAGGTTGCCCCGGCATTCTTCAGCCCAAACGGCATCATTGTGTAGCAGTAAAGTCCGCGAGCCGAGTAGAAGGATGTGTGCTCTTCGTCGTCGGGGTGCATGGGTATTTGATTGTATCCTGAGTACGCGTCCATGAAGCTCATCAACTCGTGTCCCGAGGTGGCGTCCACCATGTAGTCGATGTGGGGCAGGGGGTAGCTATCCTTAGGACAGGCCTTGTTTAGATCGGAAAAGTCTATGCACAAGCGCCACGCCCCATTGCTTTTTTTTCACGAGGACCGGGTTGGCGACCCAGGTCAGGTACCGGACCTCCCGGATATACTCGTTATCCTTCAACTTTACCACCTCCTCCTCGAGGGCTTGCTGACGATCCGGGCCAAGCTTCCTCCGCTTTTGCACCACGAGTTTGACCGTGGGGTCGACCTGAAGTCTGTGGCAAGCAACTTTCGGGTCGATGCCGACCATGTCCTCGTGGGTCCACGCGAAAACGTCCGCATTTTCCCTGAGAAATTTGATTAGCTCGGTCTTTAGCGGTTTCGGTAAACGACTCCCGATTCGGAGCTGTTTTTGACAAGTTCCTTCATCAATGAAGATGATCTCGACCTCATCCATCGGCTCGGCTCTTTTGGTTCCCCTCTTTTCTTTGTATTGAGTGCGGGGGTCGAGTTCGTCTTCTTCCGTAATCGGCTCCTTCCCGGCTCTCCGGCCCCTGTCGCGATCCAGGTCGGCACCGGATCCTTCTTCCACCTGGTCGGCTCCGTCTTCAACCTGAGGGAATGGACCTATCTGATTGCTCAGCATGCGGTCGTCCCTCAGATCGGGATTACCCTGCTCGGTCTCCTGATTCTGGTCAGCATCGTCGCTTTCGCTGACCAGATCGGCATTTATCTCAAACTCAGGAGGTGCCGGCTCGGTGCTTTCGTCGGGGACGATCTGCAAATGTCCCCGATCAGCAGTCATCTCGGTGTCCGAGACGGGTTTAGCGGCATTTATCTCAAATCGGGGGATGGCCAGGACGCACTCTCGGGCTTCCCTCTGGTCTCCTCGATGTGTCCCTTCCCCGTCCGAGGTTGGGAACTTGATGGAATAGTGAAAGATAGAGACGGCCCCCCTCAACTTGTAAAGCGCTGTCCTGCCTATGATGGCGTTATACTCGCTCTGACAGTCCACGATTTTGAAGGTCTCGAGAATGGTTCTTGAGGGTTGCCCCTTTTCCCCTTTTCCCCTTTTCCTTTGAATCTATTCCCATTTTCTTGAAAGTGTTGTAGTAAAGTATACTTGCGTAGGCCCCAGTGTCAACCATAATGCGGTGAATCTTGATTGCCATGATGGGCGCGGTGATAACCAGCGCGTCGGAGTGGGGGTGGTCAAAGAGGAAAGCGTCTTCGTCGGTGAAGGAGATCCTGTTGGGGGTTGGTTCAGGTGCCGGCCTGCTCCCAGCATGCATCACTCTTTGTCCGGCATGATAGGCCTGTCGGGCATAAGCCTTGGCCTGTCTTCTCGACAGGAGTGATCCAGCCCGGCTGGTATTCACGCGCCGGGGTGGGGTGTAGGCCTGGTAGGCCCCCGATGGAGGGGACCGACTTCGTTTCTAGCCCCTCGAGGTGCCGGCCCCGTCCTGATGCGCCGGGTTGAATGCCAGGATCTCATTGGGGGCACCCTGCTGCGGCTTCTTCCTTCGCGGGTTCACGTCGGCGTCGTCGTCGCTATCGAGGCCGTCCTCAAAGCGGCCTCCCTTCTTCCTTTTCTCTCCCGAGTGCGTGAACCTCTTAACGTTCGGGTCCTCAATCAATTTGAGCAACGCCGAGATCAGGTTCCGACATTGATCGGTGTTGTGGCCGTGTGCCTTGTGGTAGGTGCAGTAGCGGGACTTGTCAACCTTGTCCTTGTCGATAAACATCGGTTTTGGGTCCGGTAACAACCCTTTGGTCTTGATCTCCTCGTACACGGCGGCGGCACCGACGGAGAAGACGCCCTGGTAGGTCTCCTTGAGTTCTTCCGCCTTCTGCCTCCTCATGGCCCGGATCTCTGCGAACGACTTGCCTGATTTTCCCGACTTTTCGTCCTTTGTTTTTCCCTTGTTTGACGCAACGTCGAGCACCGGAATGGATGAGGACTCTTCGGCCATTATGTAATTTTGGTCGCGGATAAGAAACTCTTGGTAGGTAGTCGGCTTGTTTTGGCAAAGGGACCATTTGAAAAAAGTTTTCGGCTTCAGGCCGGCCTGGACCGAGATCAACAACGCCTCTGGGTGGCACTGTTCCATATTTTGGACTCGATCGTTGAACCTAGCAATGTAATCCTTCAAGCTTTCATCCTCGCCTTGGACGATGTTGGCGATGGACTCCTTGGGGGCGAGGTTGATCTGTGATCCGATGAAATGTGATCGGAACGCCGTCCTGAGTTGCCCCCAGGTGGAGATGGAGTGGGGGTATAAAGAGTGATACCACCTCTGCGCCTTGGGTCCCAGTGTCAACGAGAACATGCGGCAGCGCAAAGCGTCAGTGGCACCGTGCAGGTCTATCCACGAGGTGTAGAGGCCAATGTGGGAGTCCGGGTCCGAGCTTCCGTCATAGAGTCCGAGCTGGGGGACTTTAATTTTCTTAGGGACGGATTCTTGTAAAATGTCGGGCGAGAGTGGTGAGGCGTGGTCCACGACCCTAGGAGAAGGTCGTGAGAAGGTAGGAGGTGGTTGGAATGGGGGCGAAGGTTCGCTTTGAGTGTGGTGCCGACCCTCCAGCTCGGCGATTCTACGCTTAAGGGCCACGATTTTGTCCGAGTCGCGCCCGATCGTTTTTCCCCGTTCGATGACCTCCCTGAGGTCCCGATTGGCCTTGCTTTTGTCACCAAGGCGTTGGTGGACGGAGCGGCGAACAACCTGCAGGCTCCGATCTGGCCGGCTTTCTCCGGTTTGTTCGGAAGGCGTCGGGCCGGCTCCCTTCTCGCGCTGTTCTAAGGCGGCGCGGTTGGGGGACTGAGCTGTCGTCTTGGACTTGGCGGGTTTTTTCTTCTTGTGTCCGTCCGCCTCCTTGGCGGGGGTTTGGAGTAGCGTGTTTCCGGGGCATTCTGTGGCCATCACGGTGTTGCCCCTGGCCGTCTGACCGGCGAGCGCCTTGGCGAAGACTCCCTCAAGGGCTTTGAGGACGTCGGGATGCTGCATGGCCTCCGCGAAGGTCGGAACTGGAGGAGTGGGGGCTTGAGTCCCCTGCTGAACTCGGCGGGAGGTTCCCTCGCCGTTGCGTCGGTGGGATTGAGCGCCGGATTGCTGTGTGGACCCGTTCTGAGTGGACGAAGTCATTTCCAGTTGAGTTTTTGGAGCGGAAATGATTTTGAACAAAGGAAGGTGATGCGTGGCTGTTGAAAACCAGGTCGTGAAATGTTGACACCAAGTAACTTATGGTGCCCTCCTTCTAGCGCCAAACTGTTGACGAACGTTTTCGGTCAACGGTTAAGATTGAAAGTATTGAAAGCACAGGACTGAAAATATAAGAAAGCTAGGGTCTAATTGTGAATTTTATTAAGCGATCACGAGGTCGGCCTCTCGTACGAGGTCGGCCCCAATGATATCCTTACAATCCTTACAATTCTTAGAGAGAGAGTAGAAGAAAACTTGTGTTAGTTGAATTTCAACAACCCCAAAATAAATGAGGTGGGCGGCTATTTATAGTACTCTTAAATGGGGAACTGTTCACCGGTCTTGTCGCACAGTGGACTTGCAGGGCAGTTCGGCGCCTCCCTGATAGTTCATTAATGCGATTTGAGGTTTTTCCAATCATTGCTTGCTAAACATTAAATGCAGGCATGGGCAGCATTTAATGCTGACTGAATGACTGTGACATGCCGTCCCATCAACGAATGATGACTTCCCAAGTGGCGAATATCTAATGGCGATCGGTCTGGTGCTGCCCTTTGGCAGGGCGGCTCCGACTTATTCAGGTCGGCTCCTTCTCTCTGAAGGTCCGCGCGTCCCGGGTGAACCTTTCTCCAGCTCGGCACCGGGGAGAGCCCGACTCGGCCCCCACGAGTTCGGGTGCCGAGCTCGGGAAGCATTTCCTTCAACCCGTCCTGCGCATAATCCATCGACTCAGGTCGACTCCTACGATCGAGACCGGCCCGGTGCTTTCCACGAGTTCGGTCCCGTACGATTCGTGGGGCCGACCCGCTCGGTCCTGACCCGACCGATCCGGATGTCAACAAATATCAAGGAAGTGACAAGGTACGTCATTTGAAATTACAAACTCTAAGAAGAGATATGGAAAATATGAAGATGAATGAATCTGAGACCGTAAAAGATTACTACACTCGATTAAGAGAAATAGTAAATCAATTAAAAGCATTTGGAGAAAATATCACTGACAAAAGGGTGGTAGAAAAAATTCTAATTACTCTACCAGCTAAATATGATTCTATTGTCACGACGACTGAAGAAACTAAAGATTTGGATAAATTGTCAGTGACAGAATTAATAGGTTCACTTGAAGCCTATGAAAAAAGACTGAGTATGCGTGAAAATGATTCAGTCGAAAATGCATTTCAGTCAAGAGTAAATTTACGGTCTCAGAATTCTAAAATTAGGGGGAGAAAATTTGGAGAAAGTAACAAAAATAAAATATGGTATGATACACCATGTGGAATTTGCAATAAAAATAATTACAAAGATGAAGAATGTTGGTTTGAAGAGAAAAAATCAATACAAAAATTGTCAAAAGTATGGCCACGCCGAGGAAAACTGTTGGGGCAGAAGGCAAAGTCAACGGGCAAATTTTTCAGAAGAGACTGAGTCAGAAGAATTCTTGTTCTATGCTTCCAACGGTACAACAAAATACAAAAGAAGCATTTGGTACTTGGACAGCGGCTGCCGCAATCACATGACATTCGATGAAAGCATCTTTTGCAATATTGAAAAATTCAGTTCAAAAGTCAATATTGGAAACGGCAACTATGTGGAAGCAATAGGCAAAGGAACTATCGCCATTGTCACAAGAAAAGAGACAAAGTATATTAAAGATGTCCTCTTAGTTCCAGCAATTGATCAAAACCTACTAAGTGTCGGTGAAATGTTGAAGAAAGGCTACAACTTGCATTTCAGGAGAGAATCATGCACCATTTACGACAAGAACAATAAAGTAATTACAAAAATTAAAATGATGGAGAATCAGTGTTTTGCAATGGAATTTCAATATCCGACACAGATTACCAAATCAAGTGTGAACAGTCAAGGAGAAGACGCCAAGAAGAAAATACTGGAGTTCCAGAATCAAGCCATCAGGAAAAGCAAGCTCTCACAGTCATCAGAAGACAAGCTTCAAAGCCACCAGAAGCAAAGTCAGAGTTCTATAGAATGTGCAATCGAGCAATTGTCGAGCCAATAAATACAAAAAAAATCACTACAAGAAAAATTCAAAGACAAGTCATACAAAACCGCTGCATACATGGACAAGCAGATAGAGCTCAAGTATGTTGACACCGAAGATCAACTTGTAGATATTTCCACAAAAGCTTTACCGCGATCAAGATTCGAGACTCTACGTGAAAAACTTGGAATTATCCAAATGAGCATTAAGGGGGAGTGTTAAAATTATGCTCA
>CACSLK010034598.1:26009705-26021507 GCA_902706635.1 Striga hermonthica
GTGTGGTTGTAAAATCACGTCGGTTCAATGGTCATTTTCTCTTAACATGATGTTTGAAACCTCTTAATGGTGTTTTGCCGAGTCGGATGATACAGAGAGGCCCCCAATATCGGTGGTCATACGGAGTGATGGTCATCGATGTTGCCAAACATTTAGAGGCTCCGAATCGGTAAAAAGTCAACAGCAGAGTGCTTATCGTCTTAGGAGAGTCATCTTCGGTCTCCCGATGTAACCGAGGTAACCGAAGTGAGTTGCTCGTTCCGAAGTGCAGACTGTGTTCCGAGGTGAAGACACTTGGTGAAATTCGAGTAATTTGCAGGCAGTCGCGACAGGAGGAATGTGAATAGTCGTAACGGTCAACGATTTAATGTCAGAATGAACGATCGCGCCGTAATGGTCTAAATGAGGTAACGGTCGGCTTTAATAGGTTGCCACGTGTAACAGTAGGCGTCTTATCAGACGAAGAGGTGGCGCCGGTTGGAATTAGGGGTCGCGTCGGTTGGACGCGCCCCTAATTAAGATCCCCAACGGTCATAAATCAGAGATTATAAATAGGGTTTTGCGATTTCGGATTGAACTTTCTTCACTTTTGCTTTCATTCTTGAGCTTTCGCATTATACTTGTTGTTGAAATTCTTCTGAGATTTCGAGGGTTGTTTCTCACTCGCTGTGCATTTGCGAATTTTTCGGTGAGTTCTTTCTCTAATTTTTCCTCTATTTCGTTTACATTTTGTTTCGTTGTGCGATGGTGTCGAAGGGTAAGGGTAAGGCGGTGGCAAGTTCGTCGAGTACTGAGTCGGTTCCGTTGGAGGTTTACCACGATTCGGAACTGGTTGAATTGGCCTTTGAATACCACCGGTGGGACCCGTCGTTGGTGAGACATCTGGATATTGAGTTGAACGATGAGGACGGTGATCTGGTCGTAGAACATAACGCGGCCGACCTCGTGGTGCCCCATTGGAGAAGACCGGTGAGGAGGTGGCCTGATCCTGCGGTTGATTTTGTGGGTGAACCAAGTATCCTGACCGATGCTGATGTCGTGTTGCTGAGAGAGCAGGTGCGGATCCCTCCCTCGGTGAAAATTTTCGCTCTTTATCCCGGGGAGAGAATAACAAGTCCACCTCCAGGTTGTGTGGGCATCTTTGCGGAGAGTTTGAGGTCGGGATTAAGGTTCCCGCTGCCGAACTTGATTACGGAATACCTCCGAAGTTGGGGGTTACCGTTGTGTCAGATTACCCCGAATAGTTGGAAAAAGATACTCGATTTGATGGTGTTGCTGCACGAGCAAGGTGAGGGGTTGCCATCATGCGAGGAAATGCGAAGTATTTTTCTTTTTAAACAAAGTCCGAAGAGGAGGGTTGTCGAGTCCTCTTGTTGCTTCTTTGCCGGAGCGAAACCGCAGCACGGCGTTAAAGTCGGTGAAATAATAACCGAGATCCCGGAGAGTCTTCACGGCTTCCATGAGGAGTGGCTATGGATTGGCGTGGAGTGGCAGTCAGAGGGCTTCTTCCATGAACCCCGAATTGATGGGATGACAATTCCCATGTTTATTCATTCCGGAGCAAGTGAGTCTGTTTTATTTTTCCAATTCGGATATAATTTCCTGATTTTGGTGTTGTTCTGTGTACTAACAGGTCGGAACTTTTGCCCTTTGTAGAAAAAGAGACCAAGCAAAAAGAACCGAAGTTAAGCCCGGAATTCGGTGGAAAGTTGATAACTTTGGCCAGCTTGGATAAAGAAGATAGGGATTATCGCAAGCTCTTAGTAGATTCGAAACTTGAAGCTGTCGGTTTGTCTCTTGGAGTTACTACTTCAAAGTTTGACCCCGGTAAGGGAATTTTAATTAGTAGTGATTTTGTCGAACTTTCCATACGTGTAGAACAGCTGTTTGTAACTTTGTTTATCCATGACCGAAATGCAGTGTATTATCCACTCCTCGGTTTTCTGGGCTATAACTCTGTCAAGGAAGCTAGGGAATTTAGGCGCAAGTTTCCGAATAGAGATCTTCAGTCAAAAGTTGGTAAGAGTCGAGATTTAAGATTGAACGACGCCATGAGGAGAGATCTTGTTCGTGCGTTGGTGAAGAAGACTGCCGGCCAGAAAAATACTGGTAAAAAATCGACCGAGGTGGGGTCAAGCGCGACTTCAGCCGCCATTCCTGAAAACCCAAAGTCTGTGCCAGAGGTGACATCTACTGAGGTGCCGTCGGTCGTGAATGCTGCTGCGATTAACCAAGCAGATCCTGAACCCGTTGTAGTGGGAACAGAGATAGTTGCGACCGAGGTCGTTCACACCGATGTGCCACCCTCTTCTCCGAAGTCCCTGGAGTTGGTGGAACAACCGGAGAAGAAGAAGAAAAGAAAGTTGGTTAGGATGGCCGATGTTGGTGCTTCTTCCGGAGTGGAGAAGAGATCAAAGAAAAAGCACGATTCCGGTCGCAAAGCCGCTGAGAAGGGTCAGGATGAGTCTCCTCTATTCGAGAAGTCTTTTTTGTCTATCGATGAAGAGAGGGCGGCGAATGTCAAAGTGCCCGAAGGTGTTGTGGAGGAGTGGTTCACCACCTTCCAGTCTGTGAAGACGCCGCATATGTCTTCAAGGATTGAGATGCCAGAAAGTGCCAAAGATGCGGCTCGTGTTCCTTTAATGGTATGGGACCCCAAATCCGAGGTGGGGGTCTCTTCTTTATCAAGCACAGATAAGCTGAGCTACGCCAAGGCGTGTGTTGGCAGGGCCTTGGTCAGTTTGGTGGCTGCCGAGGACGATCATCGCCGGATTTCATTACAGTTGGAAGGAAAAAAGGATATCATAGCCGCGCGCGACGTGGTGATCGTTCAGTTGAAGGAAGAATCTGCCAAATTGGAGGCTGACTTGAAGGGCCAACTTTCTGAGCAAGTCACCCAGTTGGAGAAGGCGCGAGCTGAGGCGGTGGCATTATCTGAGGAAAAGAAAGCCTTTGAGGCCGAGGTAGCCGACCTTAAAGCGCGCCTCGCCGTGGTGGGGCAGCATTTCAAAGCTTCCGAGGCAAAAGTAGAGGAAACAGCGAAGGCGCTGGCAGATGAAAAGGCAAGGCATGAGACAACTCGCCAAGAGTGTGCCGAGGTCCGTGAGTTGGTAGGTCGGCAAAAGGATGCTCATCAAGCTGAGATGGCTAAACTTGAGAAGGAGAAGTCGGCTTATGGAGAATTTATGTATGAGAACGGTTTCCAAGCCGGGAAAGATTCGGTCGTTGTTGAACCGAAGTCTGGTGGTGATGCCGAGACTGAAGCTGTTGAAGTCGGTGAAGGTGAAGATGATGAGGTCGGTGGACCTGACCTTGAAATCGAAATGAATACCTGTTTGAACCTCCGATGGGTCATTGAGCGCTACGATGCCGGCTATTATGACATTGATGACCTCCGTTTGTTCTTATTCCACAAGTTGGAGAGATATGGTTTTGATTCCGAGATAAAGGGGATGCATGTGGCGGCTGATGAAGATGAACGTGAGTTCTGTGTCTGGATGCTTCGTCGTTCCGAGGAGATGAACGCAAATCCGGATCTGCCGCCACTTTCCGAGGACAGGGCTGCTCTCCTCCGACGTGCTTATGTCAACATGATCTTGGAGGAGGAGAAAGAGAAAAGGAAGGAACTGGCCGATGTGTACCTTTCAACTTTGGCCGAGGTGGAGGTTGAGCAGCATTTCGACGACATGACTCCGAAGCAAATTAAGAGCCGGGTCAAAGCTTATATCGAGGAGAAGGCAAGGTCGGCCGAGAAGGAGATTGAAGTTGTTAAGGTTGTCACGCCGGCTGAAGATGATGTAGATAAATTGCTCGATCCTCGTGATGAGTTAATCCCGGTGCCAGATGGGGCCATTGAGATTGCTGCTAAAGCAAAGGAGTCGCAGGTTCTGGAGCGACTATCTTCGGGAATTGAAACCGGGGAAAGCAGCGACACCGGGACCGATGTGGAGAAGAAAGATGATGGCCCTTGAAGTTTTACTTTCTTTTATGTTTTTATATATATTTGAAATTCGAAGTCGGGGTGCCGGCATGTCGGCATCCTTAGTAGGAAGTATATGATGTTTAAGTAAGTAATCGGGGACATCAGACAACTGAGTTCCTTAGTAGGAAAATATGTAAGGTAATTCTGACTTATTTCAATATATATATATATATGAAGTGTTTGCGTAATTTTTTATTTTGATTCATATTTGCTGTACAAATTTCAGCAACTTTCTGACCAAGTGTTCTGAATTCGATTCGGATTAAAAAATGAATCACTTCAACTCGGAGTTGTTTATATTATGAACCGAGTTGTAAATGTTTGTAAAACTATTTTCCGAATTCCACTTTGATCGTTTATAATAATTTCAGCCACAAGTGCAAGTCGATATGCGAGTTTTCGAATAACTTCGCGAAACTTAACACATTTTTAGGGCTGTGCGGAAAATAAAATAAAAGTCACCGAACTTCGTCAGAGTTCGATTATGGAATGGCCCCAACCGACTTATATGTTGTGTATTCGGTAATATTCGGGGCCCGTCAAATCATGTGTATTGAAATGACGTTTGACGAGCATCACCCCCATCCGAAAATATGTGGTATTCGGACATATTATGGGGTATCAGCTAGACCGAGTGTCGCAATGCTTACATCGGCACGATATATTCATAGAACCGAGTTTCAAACTGTTTACATCGATATCGAGCTGTTGCTCGGATTTTCAAAAACGCAAGCTGACAGGCTTTTCAGTACATCAAAAAAGGTGACTTCGTATATTCACCGTGGCAAAAGGAAGGCCCGTGCAAAAGGAAGGTCGGCTATTCGACTTCGGATCCTTCACTGATAAAACTTTTTCAAGAACACAGCATTCCAGGGGTATTGGTGCGGTGTTCCATCAGGATGAGCAATTCGGTAGGCCCCATGAGGTAGGACTTTAATGATTTGAAAAGGTCCTTCCCACCTCGGTCTGAGTGGTCCGGGGTCAGGCCCCATTATACGTTTGAGGACCAAGTCTCCAACTCGGAATGAACGAGGTTTGAGTTTAGAATTGATATATCTCTCATTTCTTTGCTTGTAAGCAGCATTCCTGAGTTCGGCCCGGGTACGATGTTCTTCAAGCAGGTCCAAATTAGCCTTTATGTTTTCCGAGTTGGTCTCTTCAGTGAAATATTGAACTCGGTACGTCGGTTCTCCGAGCTCGACTGGGACCACGGCTTCCGAACCGTAGGTTAAGGAAAATTGGGTTTCGCCAATAGAAGTTCGAGTTGTTTTCTGATAGGCCCATAGGACGTGTGGCAGTTCTTCAGGCCAAGCTCCTTAGGCGGCGTCAAGTCGGACTTTAAGGCCGTTCTTTATGAGCTTGTTCACAGCTTCAACTTGACCGTTGGATTGCGGGTGATAAGGCGAAGAGAAAAAATGTTTGATGTTGTACTCTTCGCATAAGGACTCGAGTTGCTTGCCTTCAAATTGCCGACCATTGTCGGTGATGATGGAGTTCGGGACTCCGAAACGACAGATAATCGATTTCCATATAAAATCAACGACTTTCTGTTCGGTTATGGTGACTAATGGTTCGGCTTCAGCCCACTTAGTGAAATAATCGACGGCTACGATGGCAAACCGGACACCTCCTTTTCCGGTTGGTAGCGGACCTATGAGGTCAATTCCCCATTTGGCGAAAGGCCATGGACTGTAGATAGATTTGAGCTCCTCGGGAGACTGATGAACATTAGGTGCGAATATTTGGCATTTTGTGCATTTACGAACCCATGCAGCGGCGTCAGCTTTCAAGGTCGGCCAATAATAACCTTGCCGCAATATTTTATATGATAGGGCTTGCGCACCGGGGTGGCTTCCACAAATTCCTTCATGGATTACTTCGAGGATATAACGTGAATCAGATTCGCTTACGCATTTCAAAAGTGGGACGGAGTATCCCCTCTTAAACAAGGTCCCGTTGTCTAATGTGTACCGAGCTGCTCGAATCCGAAGTGCTCGGGCTTCCTTTGGATCTGGGGGCAAGGCCCCAGTTTCTAGATAAAGGACAATAGGATCCATCCAAGTCGGAGATTTCTGTGGCGTCACCGGATCGATAGTTGCAACCTCGGAAAGTGTAGTCGACGGTTGCTCTTGCTGGCCGATTTGGACGTACTCCGCGCTTTCCATCCCGGTACTGGACGCCAATCGAGATAAGGCATCGACTTGAACATTAAGAGTGCGGGGGATGTGTTCGAGGTCGGCGGAGAACTTTGATAACTTCCGTTTGGCCAAAGAAAGATAAGGTGTCAACCGAGGTTCTTTGACTTCGTATCTGCCATTAATTTGATTGACAAGGAGTTGAGAGTCCGAAAAGATTTTAAGATGTCTCACGTTCATGGATTCAGCCAAATTTAATCCGAAAAGCAAGGCTTCGTATTCGGCTTCATTGTTGGTTGCCGGGAAGAGAAACTTCACCGAGTGGCAGAACAACCGATTGTTCGGGTCAGCTAAAACTATCCCGGCGCCTGCTCAGTTGGCTGTTGAGGATCCATCAATATAGAGGACCCATGGTTGATTATCATGATGAACTGTTATGGCCGGAGTGAACTCGGCGATGAAATCAGATAAGGCTTGAGCCTTGATCGCGGTCCTCGGTTGATAATGGATGTCGAATTGTCCGAGCTCAATGGCCCATTTAACCATGCGTCCCGAGGTATCAGGTCGGTGCAGGATTTGCCGAAGTGGATACGAAGTGCGAACAGTTACAGAATGTTCTTGGAAATAAGGTCGCAATTTCCGGGCTGCAATCACAAGTGCAAACGCCAACTTTTCCATCGGAGGATAACGCAGTTCGGCATCGTGCAAGGCTTTGCTGACGTAATAGATAGGTGATTGCAGCAATTCCTCTTCACGTATCAAAACAGCGCTAATGGCAGAATCACTAACTCCGAGGTATAAGAACAACATTTCCTCGGGTTTCGGCTTTTGCAAGGTCGGGGGAGAGACTAGCGTCTCCTTGATGCTAACGAGAGCTTTCTGGCATTCCTCGGTCCATTCAAAACGTTTTCCTTTCTTAATTGCTTCAAAAAAGGGTCTGCAACGATCTATAGACTTGGAGATGAACTGATTGAGTGCGGCAAGTCGGCCGGTTAGGGCCTGAACGCCCTTAACCGAGGTCGGGGGAGTTAGATCTTGAATGGCCTTTATTTTGGCCGGATTGGCTTCAATTCCGCGCTGGCTAACCATATAGCCTAAAAACTTTCCAGATCCAACTCTAAAAGTACATTTCTTAGGGTTTAAGACCATGGAATGAGATCGGAGGAGGGCAAACATGTCTTGAAGATGTGTTATATGATCTGAGGCGTGCACCGAATTGATGAGCATGTCGTCAACGTAAACTTCCATAGTGTGACCGATCAGTGTAGCGAACATTTTGTTGACGAGGCGTTGATATGTGGCTCCGGCGTTCTTTAATCCAAACGGCATCATAGTATAACAATACAAGCCTCGGGCCGAATAGAATGAGGTATGTTCAGAATCTTCAGGGTCCATAGGAATCTGATTATAGCCCGAGTAAGCATCCATGAAACTCATCAACTCATGTCCCGACGTTGCATCGACCATATAATCTATATGTGGGAGCGGATAACTATCCTTCGGGCACGCCTTGTTTAGGTCAGAGAAATCGATACACAATCTCCATAGTCCATTGCTCTTTTTAACAAGAACAGGATTTGAGACCCATGTCGGGTATTTGGCTTCCTTGACGAATTTGTTGTCGATGAGTTTTTTGACTTCTTCTTCCAACGCCTTCTGACGATCCGGCCCCAGTTTCCTCCTCTTTTGCACAACAGGCCGGATGGTTCGATCGAGGTTCAACTTGTGGCTAGCGACACCGGGGTCGATGCCCTTCATATCCTCGTGTTTCCAAGCGAAAACATCAGAATTGTGTTTGAGAAACGAGATAAGTTCTGACCGAAGTGGTTCTTGAAGATGACTTCCAATACGCAATGATTTGTGGAACACTGGTTCATCGATATAGATCAATTCTACGTCTTCTCCAGGTTCGGCTCGATCACTTCGGCTTTTTTCTTTGAACAAGGCTCTGGGGTCCAACTCGTCTTCTTCAAGTAGTGGCTCCTTCCCAGGCCGGCGACCTCGGTCCTCGGTTAAAGGATCCGAGGTGGAAGGATCGCCGACGTGGTTGTTTGGTTCTTCGGACACCGCGTCGTCTGAAGCGTGTTGCTGTGGGGAGGTTTCATTACTACCCATTGAAGTTTAGTGGATTCCATTGGAGGGGATAAACGTAACAAGTTCTCGAGCTTCTCTTTGATCTCCGAAGTGTGTCCCTTCTCCTCGTGTAGTCGGGAACTTCAGAGCATAGTGAAAAATCGAAACTGCGGCTCGAAGTTTATACAATGCTGTTCTGCCAATGATGGCATTGTACTCATTATTGATATCCATAACCTTGAAAGTTTCCATGACGAGTTTGGTGACATTCTCCGAAGTGCCGAATCTGACAGGTAAAGTGATCTCGCCGATAGGCTTTGACATACTGCCGTTGAACCCTTGTATTTGATCATTGCAAGGTCGGATTTCGGCGGGATCAAGACCCATTTTGTCAAAAGCTTTCAACATCAAAATACTCGAATAGGCCCCTGTATCCACCATGACGCGATGAACTGGGATTTCGCATATTGGGACGGTGATAACAAGCGCGTCGGAATGAGGGTGTGCGAAGTGATTCGCATCCTCCATATTAAAGGTTATGGGACAGTTCCGATTGTTGAGAACATCCCTCAAATCGGTAGTGTAGACCTGTTTACCGGAGTTGTAGGCTTGTCGTGTAATATCCCGATTTTTTTTATCAGTATAATAATATTTTAGTTCCGATATTATTTTTCGAAATTAATTATTTTCAGTTATTTCAGTCGAAATTACCGGAAAATATTTTCGACGTACCGTTTACGTTCGGAATAATTTCGGTAATTAAGCATTGTGTTTAATTGAATAATTAAACATAATTGAGGGATTAAGTATTAATTAATCCGAGCTTAGCTAATTGTCGTGCATCAAGTGTTCAACCGTGCGTTCATGTCATGTTATTTGTTGGTGTACTCGGTCCATTTTTATTGTGCTTTGCCGTGCATGTGTTGTTGCCGTGTGCTCCATGTGTTCGTACGTTTGTTCGAGCATCCGCGCCCAACAATTGCCATGAAGTCCGTGCATAGCCCTTGTCATTTTGCTAGCAAGTGTCCAAGAGAATCCGTGCCCAACATTGTCCTCTAAGACCGTGCATCTCCTTGGCATTTTGTGAGTGTGTGTCCGTGCCCCTCATGTTTGTTTTGTTGTGCATGTGTGTGTTGGATGTAGTACATTTTTTTCCCTTTCGTCCTAAGAGACCGTGCATTGTCCATGTGTTGGTGGTGGACCGAGCCTTCTTGTTCTTTTGTTGGCCATTCACATGAGGATGAGACAAAGAGAGTGAGCATGCTTGCCATTTGTCCTAGCATTTGACCATGTGTTCCCCATCATGTGCCTTCGGTTTTATAAGCAAGCCTTGGGAGGCTTTGGAGCATTTTACTCCATTTTCACCTCTAAGTGCCGAGAGAGTGCCGAGAGTGTTCGAGTTATATTGTGAGTGCATTGTGACTTTTGGGAGTGTGCTCGTGAGTTCCGCCCGAGAGTCCGTCCGTGCATCCGAGAGTGCCATACGCGAGCAACACCCGTACGCGAACAAACCTTGTACGCGCGCCGCGAGTATCGCCCGTGAGCAGCAGCAGCCGTCGCGCGTACCGCAAGCTACCGCAAGTCACGAGTACACGCAACACACGCACGCACACGGGAAGTCACGGCCGAGAGCACGGTTCCGAGTCATTTAACCTCTTGAGTTTTATAAGAGGTAAGTCCCGTCGGCTTTTAACCGAGAGTTTTAGCATGATTATTTTAGTATAGATTTTATTTGCATGCATGCGTGTTAAGCCATAGCCGTGCGTTCATGATATATTTTAAGTGAATTATCCGAATCATGTTATTATTTTCAAGGAATTTTCCGAATAACCCTCGCATACTTAGCTTTTATTTGCGAAATTATGTTTATTTGAACTTAAGTATTCGGGTGAATTTAGTCGTCTTATTGGAGTTTGGCCGAGAGTAGCATGCTTACTTAGTTAATTTCATTATTGGCGTGCATGCGTAGCCGTACCGTCATTTCATGTTTCAAGTCATTTTCTCCGAACCATTCTCGCATGTTTAGTTTTTATATGCAATGTCATGTTTAGATTACCTTAAATGTTCGGAGGATTATTCATGTTCGCGGTGCTACGGCCAAGGGTGAAGTGGTTGCGCACGTAGCGCACCACGGCCGTACTCGTTTGCCCTATTTGTTAAGTTCGTTTTTCTCGTGCATTTTCATGTGATATATTCAGTAGAGTATTAATCATGTTCAGTTTGATTAATGTTGCCGAGAGAATATGAATATGGGTCGTGGAACGGCACAACGCCGTCGGCGGTTGATGAAGACCGTGTGTCCCGACCGTCGAAAAGCCGCTCCCGCGCATTAAATCGCTCGATAGGTGTTAGGAAGTCGCACACTCGCAGCCTTTCTAACGAATAAAATTGCAAAAGAATTCAGGAAGAAAACTAGAGCAAAGAGTTGAACAATAGTTCGGATTTGTATTAAGAGGAATCAATAATCAATTGATGAAGACCGTACCCGCGCTATTGCACCCTTCGCCGAGATTCTCGCGCGCGTCACCGTCCGCGCGCGCATGTCCATTAATGAGTTGGGCCTGGGCAGCCCGTCGTCTTAACCTCCGTCGTGCATGATAAGCGCGGCTCGCAGCATTCTTTAATCTCCTTGCCGTGTTCTCATCATTCCCGTCCCCTTCAAGTGCTTCCTTGTCCTCAAGGAAGAATTCAGGAAACATCTCGCGCATCTCGTCCCAACTTTGCCACGTTGCTTCCTCGCTCGGCAAGTCCTCCCATTCGACAAGTACCTCCCAAAAATATTTCCCAGCCTTTTTGACTTGTCGGTACTCCATCGCGCGGCTCGGCCGCACCAAAACCTGCCCGTCCGGCGTGACCGCGGGTAGTCTATCCGTTGCCGTATGCGCCTCGCCGAGTCTTTGCTTGAGTTGTGAAACGTGTATGACCGGATGGATATGAGAATCGCCTGGCAACTCAAGTCGATAAGCAACCTTCCCAACCTTGGCCAAAATTTTATAAGGCCCGTAATATCGAACTCCGAGCTTGGTCGCGGCCCTTTGCGCGGCCGTCCTTTGCCGAAATGGCCTCAACTTCAAGTACACCCAGTCCCCAGGCTCGAACTCCACGTCACGTCGCTTGCCATCATGGTACGCCTTCATCCTGTTGATCGAGCCCTCCAAAGTCAGCTTTAGCTCGCGCAACATCAAGTCGCGCTCGACCAACTCTCGATCGACCTCGTCGTTCATGGCGCTCCCCATCGAGTAACTCACGATCGTCGGTGGTTTACGCCCGTACACCAACTCGAACGGCGTTGCCTTAGTCGAGCTATGGTAAGTGGTGTTATACCAATACTCGGCCCAAGGTAAATAATTCTCCCACCGCTTTGGAAACTGATGCACATAGCACCTAAGGTACTGCTCAAGTGTGCGATTGGTCACATCTGTCTGTCCGTCGGTTTGTGGATGATAAGCCGAGCTCATGCTTATCTCGGTTCCCTGCAGTTTAAAGAACTCCGACCAAAAACTACTCATAAATATCTGATCTCGATCGGACACAATTGACCGCGGCACCCCATGCAATTTCATCACATATTCGACAAACAATTTTGCTATAGACTTAGCCGTGTATGGATGA
>CACSLK010034598.1:26039985-26059852 GCA_902706635.1 Striga hermonthica
AACCCAACAAGGGCGCGGAAAATGGCGTGAGCGCGCGAGAGGCAGGCGCGGGCTGCGGTGCTATGCGCGAGCGCGCGAGGTCCGGGCAGTGTGGCTGCTCTATACTTAGCCGTATATCGAATATTTTCGCCCAAATTTTCAACTTCACTTAAAAACACAATAAATACTCGATTTCGCTCATTTTTTTTGGCTCGGCTCTAACAAGTCAGGATTGCCGAGCAGGTCGGTACGAGCTCTCGATATTATTATTATTTTTTTTATTTTTATTTTTTTTATATATATATATATAAAGAAAAAGAAGAGAAAAATGAAAACAAAAGCGTGGGTTGCCTCCGTTTGTCCCATTTTTGTTGCATTTTTCTTTGTCTCTTTGCTTTCTTTTTCCCCCATATTGAGTCTTTTTGTTGGGTTTTATTCGTTTTTGTAGTTTATTGCTTGATTTGATCTATTTCCGTTTTTCTTGTATTTTCCTTGTGTTTTTCCGGTTTTTCTTTGTTTTTTGGTGTGTAGGTCAGGAGCTTTGGGCAAAATGTCTCTTCCTTAAAAATTGGTTTCATGAGCATAATTGAATAGAGGAGCTCGTTAGGAAGGCACAGGAAAAAGCGGAATCGAATTCCGATACCAGACGAGCCCGAACGAGCCCAAACCGTGAAGTCGTGCAAAGCTGCCAGGGCCTTAACGCCGCTAAGGGCATTGTGGTTAGTGGGGTTTTGGCAGCTAAGCGGGACAGAGGCAACCAGCTAAGAAGGCTTAGCGCCGCTAACCCCTTAGCGGCGCTAAGGTCTGTTTCTTAACAGTCGCGATTTTCGTGGATTTTGAATTTGGGGACTTATTAGATCGAGCCTAGGGAATTTTTTTGAGCTCTCCAGACATTGTTTTTCGAGCTTTTTCACTACAAAACATCTTTTCTCTTGGTTTATGCTTAGATTCAACCTTGGAAAGTGAAAACTTCCAAGATTCAACTTGTGGATTTGGTTTTCTTCCTTGTTTTCGACATTGGATTTATATCAATCGTAAGCTTTTCTTTTCGTTTATCCTTGATTATTATGGCTTGGGTTGGTGTGAATATTAATGTTGAATTCACTATGAGTAGCTAGATCTTTATTCTAGGGATAGGGGATTGATGTTTTGATTTCGTTTGCGATTATCGTGTTCGTGATCGTTCTTCCTATGCGAGTTGATCTTTAATTAGGGTTTTTCAATCATTATGTTGGATTTTGAGAATTGTTGAAGGGTGACACTTCAACTTGCAATTGTTTCAATTGAATCTGATAAATTCATGCTTGATGTTGTTAATTCTAAACGGGCTAGTTGATTAATTACTTTCTAGTCTAAGTTAATCGACTCTTAGAACCGAAAGGGGAGGAGTCGTTCGAAATAGGCTCGCATAGGCTAAGCTTGTTCGTAACTGTATTGCCTAGGTGTTAAATGAATTGATAATTTGTCGTTCTTGTTTGTTCTCTTGTTACGAAGAGTTATTGAGAATGAGTACTTGAACGTGTTGGTTACCAAATCACTTAGCTGGACAATCACTTGCTTGAGAATCGCATTTCGAACCAAAACGGATATCCCCGAATCCCTAGCTTCTCAAGTCCCACTTGCTCTTCGTTGTTTCTTGCTATTTTATTGCTTATTTAAATATCTGCAGTAGTTGATAATTAAACATATCCTCTTATCTGAATTAGAATGTCTAGGATTTTTATTTTACCTTTTTGTGCTTGAATAAACATACAACATATTCCGGCTAACCTTCCTCGTGAGACACGACCCGGTGTCGAATCATTCGATTTAACCCCGGTAAAAATATTTACAACAGCCTCCCACGAAGTGCTCGGTTTATAGTCGTGAGCTCGACTTTCCCTTCGAATCATAGTCAACCGGACATAGTTCGACGAGCCCCTCCTTTCTCATTTTCGGACTCGTCACCAAACACATTTGCCCACTTACTTCTCGGAGATACCGGGGGCTTCTTTTTCCAACCCTCTTCTTTCTCAAACTTTATCCCGGTTTTTGTGAATTTCCACCTACCGGTACTCGCATCATCTTTCAAGCTCGGTAGGTTGCCTCCCGGTTTAATCTCACCACCCTTTCTCTTACTTTTCGACCCCTTATTACTCGGTTTTGTCCCCTTACCAACTCCAACATCATTTTTCAATTCAAGCACATCCTCGTTACCTACAACACCCTTTTCATTAGAGAATTTAAGATTAGAGTTGAGATGTACCTCATTGTCGAAGTCCTCCACGAACGAGCATTGGCCAACTTTGGTTGAAACGTCCCGGGCATTGTTCATCGTGAAATTAGCAATCTCTCCATGAGCCGAGAGAGTGACTCGTCCCTCCTTGACGTCGATAATGGTGTTGGTCGTTGCCATAAAGGGTCGACCAAGCAAAATCGTGTGCTCGTTCCCGGTGTTCGGGACATCTCCAACGTCAAGGACTACGAAATCAACCGGTACAACAATCGAGCCCACTTTGACCAACACATCTTCAATAATGCCCTTCGGTTCCCGTAAGGTACGGTCCGCCAATTGGAGGCTCATCCGAGTCGGCTTAATCCCTTGCAAACCTAATTGCTTGTAGATCAAGTAAGGCATGAGGTTTATACCGGCTCCCAAGTCTAGCATCCCGATTGTAGTCTTCCCATTCCCGAATGTAATCTTCATGACAAAGGCTCCCGGGTCACATTATTTCTAAGGTATGGTAGTCGATGCGACCTCAGAAATCATCACCTTCTCATTATCCACGAACCTCCGCTTCTTCGAAGCTAAGTCTTTGAAAAATTGAACATATGCCAGCACGTTTTTAATAACGTCTAGAAGTGGGAGGTTCACGTTTACCTTCGAGAGCATGTCAAAAAGATCTTGAAATTGACGCTCCTTCTTTGTATCTTTCAAGCGGCTCGGGAATGGAACCGGTGGTCGGTTAGGCTCATCCGCTTTGTGCAAAGCCTCACGGGCATCTTTCTTTCAACTATCCTTCTGAATCCTCTCATCAACAACGGCTTTTCCTTTCGAAACATCAACCTTATCACCCGTCTCATCATTATCCTCATCAACAACAACTTCAACCACCTCATCTTTCTCGGGCATCTCAAAACGATTATCAATCATCTTACCGTTCCTCAAGACCGTGATGGCATTCAAGTGCTCGGGTTGGCTCGAGAGCTTGTCTTTCATTTTTGTCCTTTCGATATCCCCTATGGAACTCCCGAGTTGCCCCACTTGAGTCTCGAGGCATTTAAGAGAGGCTTGAATCGATGGCACTCCCTTGATGGTGTCGTGCAATGTGGAGACGGTGGAGGCCAATGATTGAAGGAACTTCTCTAAGCTTTCGATCCGAGTCTCCGAGGATTCTCTGTTATCATTCCTCTCGGGCTCGGGTGGAGGTGGCAAAGGTTGCCTCGGGATGAAGCCTCCACGCCCTTGTGGATATCCTTAAAACTCGGGCCTCGGTTGATAGCCTTGGAACTCGGGCCTCGGTTGGAACGGTGGTCGGTTGTTCAGTTGAGAATATTGTTGAGGTTGCGAATAAGCTTGTTGTGGTGCCGGTTGGGGTGGGTAGGTGGCTTTCGGGTCCCTCCATGAGAAGTTAGGGTGGTTTCGCCACCCGAGATTGTAGGTGTTCGAGTAAGGATCGTTTTGGACCCAGGGGACGTACCCTTGGATAGCATTGATGTCGTAGAGGACTCCTTCGAGATTTGGGTCATAGGTCGGCACCATATAATTTGGGCACTCATGGCCTCCGTGGCCGGCCTCTCCACAACACCCGCATACTTCGGCCATCACAACTTGGGTCGATTTTGCATCCCTTAGTCGAAGTTGCTTTAATTCCTTCTCCAACGAGGCAAGCTTGGCGAGAACGGCATCGTTCGAGGACCCAGTGGTTTGTGTAGCCTCATTAACGGGGGCCCTCTTACGAACGCTCTTCCGTTGCGAATTCTCGCTCAACATCTCATATATGTTATAGATTTCCTCCTCCGTATGGCTCTCTATGTCTCCACCGGCCGCATGATCGACCATATATTGATGGGTTTGGTGGAGACCATCGTAGAAGAATTGGTTGATCACACCGAGACAAAAGTGGTGATACGGGCATTGAAGTTGATAGCCTTTGAATCGTTCCCAAGCCTCGTGGAAAGTCTCACCGATATTTTGGCTAAAGCTAGCCATTTGAGTCCGGAGGTCGGTGGTCTTTTGATGTGAGTAGTACTTGCTCATGAACTTCTCGTAAACGGCTTCCCACGTGTTGAGTGAGCTCGGAAGCAATGTCATGAACCAAGTCTTGGCTCGGTCTTTCAATGTATATGGAAAGCATCTCATGCGGAGTTGGTTCTCGGTTAGGCCTTGGAGAGGGAACGTGTTGACGGTTGCATAGAAGTCCCGAATGAAGTTGAGGGCATCCTCTTGGGCTAGGCCGTAGAATGATGGGAGTTGGTTTAGGTGGATGGTCTTGAGATCATAATTTCGGGCCGCCTCCCCGAGCACGAGGCACGAGGTGTTGTCTCCAATGATAGGTCGTGCGAAGTACCTCATGTTCGGGGGAGGTTGTGGAATTTGCTCTCCTTATCCCGCCATTGCTTCGGTTTCGGGTTGCGGTTGTGGCTCTTCAATATTAAGCTCAACGAAAAGGTCGATCGATGGTGTCTCCTCTACGGGTCTACCTCGTCGTCTACCTCGCATACAAACAAACAACCACTATACCTGTGAACGTATCAATGGGAAACGAGATAAAGCTCAAGAAACAAACACAAATTGTCGGCAAAAAGCAAGAGAAATCAAGAGAAACACGGAAATTAAGCAAAAAGCACAAAAATCAAGAGAAACACAAGAAAAAGAGACAATCAATTAGCAAACTTGGCGTCCTACTTGCCTTCCCCAACAACGGCGCCATTTGTTTAGTATAAATTTGGTTGGCAAGGGATAACCGAGCTACCGGACTCAGGTCAATCTCGAAGGAAGGCTATTCGGAGCTTTGTCTACTAAATGATCGTCCAAATCACAAAAATCGAAAATAAAATCCTAAATATTCTAAACAATTGATTGGATGGTTGATTAACACTAATCGAGCACTTAAAAACGAGCAATTAATTGAAAGCAAGATCAAAAGGCGAGCATTTCGCAAACTAGATCACCGGAGTCTCATGCCATAACCAATGCGGGATGATAATCAATCGACATACGGAATAAACGAGCTACGAGCATTAGATTGCTAACCCTAGTCGTCTAACCGAGATCAACAAGTAATTAACGGCTCTATCTACTCAAGCAAGCAATCAAGTTCAAGCATTTCCACTATCATCAATCAAATCCAATTTACTCTAATAAGCATTATAAGTAAAACCGGAGCAAAAACGAAGTAAAGAGCTTTAAAACAAAACACTCAATCTCCCATTACGTAGACGATGAAAAACAGAGTCAAAAGCTCAAAACTTGAACGAAACCGAAGTCGCCGGAAAATCTCCTGGAAAATAGCATAAGCTCCTAATCTAGAGAGCAAAAATAAAACATAAACTAATTTCCCAAAGAGAAAAAGTAAAAAATGAGAGAATGGATACCCAAAATCAAAGGACAAAATGTATTTATACTCTACCCAAACACACACTAAAACATGCACATTAAATGGGACACTCTCGACCACGCCGCAAAATTTGCGAGCTCGCAGGTGACTGATAGGCGTGGGCGCGCACGGGTGCACACTCTCGAGCTCGCAGGCAGATCCGCGAGGACGCGGGCACGGGTGTGCAGGAGTCGGGCGTGTGTAAGGTAGCACTCTCGATCTCGCGCCCATTTCCGCGAGCACGCGGGCGCGGGGGGTAGGATGGTGGCAGCGACACGCGAGGCTCTCGACCTCGCGGCTCATTTTGCGAGCGCGCGAGTAAGGCGGGCGGTGACGCGCGATTCTCTCGACCTCGCGGCTCATTCCGCGAGCGCGCGAGCGGGTGATCGGCTTCAGAAACGCGGCACTCTCGAGCACGCTATGGATTCCGCGATGTCGCGAGTTGGTTGACGGGCGCGGACGTGCGCATGGCAGCAGGTCGTGCGGGTCGTGGCATGCGCGAGCGGCTGGCGTGCTGTGCATCCGCGAGTGCGCAGTTTGGGCTGCGTGTCGCGAGTATTGGGCAGCAAGCGTCCGGGCTCGACTAAGGACTTGATATACTCGGTTGACAAAGGTTCGTCCGAAATGATTCGACCCTTCTCGGAATTTTGAGAACTCGGTTCGACTCGTCTCGTTCATCCTCGGAATAAACCTGAAAATATACCAAAAACACGGGAGAGTACGCCAAAATATAAAATGAAACGAAAAACATAAAATCACACAAAATGCGACAAAATGGACCAAACGACACTAAAACGAACCTAAAACCTGACTCAATAACACAAATAAACACATAAAAATAAGCACAAAAACATAACAAACAACAACACACCAAAGACGTGCTTCACGTGACTTCGCATTTTGGGCCCATTCGGACTCGTCCGAGCTCGAAATTGAGCTCTGCTTCTTTCTACATGTCGCCAATGAACCCGTCTACACAACCATGCTTGTCAGTTCAACTTTTGGGCTGAATCTATTCCTCACGGGGCTTCTGACCTGCACACTAAAAGTAGGAAGAAAAACGAAAAAAACCGGCAAAATACACGAAAAACACATAGAAGACCAAAATAGAGCAAAACACACATAAACTACAAAACGAGATAAAAACCAATGAAAAGACCTAAAACGAGGAAAATGAAAGATAAAATAATAAATAAAAAAAAAATGCAACAAAAATGGGACAAACAACTCCCCCACACTTAAACCTTTGTTAGTCCCGTGTTGTTATGTGATTTCTAACAATGATGTAGCAAGTGATTAAAATGATAATTATGAACGATTTGGGCGTAAAGCATGTAGAAATAACTCAACAATGGCCCCGGTCCGAGGTGAACCGAGGTGAAGAGCCGTGATGGGCTTTTACGTGTTGCATAATAATGAGTTCGGAGAGATCTCTGTACAAATGTCATGGGCTCACTATTTATAGTAGCTTTTTCAATATACATCTTGGGATTCGGGTACTACTTTTCGCATAAAGTAACTTTTGGTGGGCGGTTTGAAGCAGTGGTCCCCACATGAATGATGACGATCCTCGTAGAGTGTGATAGGAGTGTAGGCGCCTTGTCACCATCTTAAGGAGATGACGACCTCGGTTTAAGTAGACCTCGGTAGGTATTGATCACTTCGGTCTTCGGTAGTTCGGACCGGTTCATTGCCTGGACCGGTGTGGTTGTAAAATCACGTCGGTTCAATGGTCATTTTCTCTTGACATGATGTTTGAAACCTCTTAATGGTGTTTTGCCGAGTCGGATGATAACATCCCGAACAAAAAGAAAAAAAAAATAAGACACGAGCGTGGATACGGTTTCAAACAAGAAGAGTCTCAAAATGACCAACTCAATCGAGTCTAATTCCAACGACCGTATGACCATATGGATCAAATATCAACCTGGCTTTGAAATGAAAAACTCTCAAACGCATAGATTATAATATAGGTCTAACTCAATTTCTTACATGAATATATGATAGGTTCGCTCAGATTGGTCAATATTCAAGTTTCAACATATGTTTGCCAATCGTTTAAATTACTCAACAACAATCAAAGCTCAAATGTCCAATCAAGAGGACTTTACGGGTTTTGTAATGTGGGCTAAGGAAAATGTACGGATATATATGTATAAGAAGCTCAAATAACCAATCAAAGTTTTTCGAGTAATAGACTACTCGAATATCCGCTACTCATCCAAATCAACAAGGCAAAACACATACCATCCCCCAACAAACAACAAACAACATCTAATCGCTCTATAATCGAATTGCAACATTACTTGACCATTTTTTTTTTTAAATATTTCTTCTCTTTTTTTTTATTTCACTTCATTTTTTTTTTAATTTTAGGAGTAATTTTTTACGAACAAGATCGAACCAAAAGGACAACATTCTGTAGGTTTAAACATTGGAGGTCATCCAAGTGTCCTACAGTAGTTTCCTAATGCTCATTACCCATCAACGTGAATCGACTAGTAAGAGGAGCAGAATCCATTCGAATGCCTTGTGAGCTCTCGCTTTTTTTTTTTACTAGTCAAGCAAATAAAATGCAACTCAATATCCACCATATTCAGAAATGCCACCAATCCCCAGTCATCACACAAATCAGTCAACATGTTGACAAGAAAAGGTTTTAAGATCAAACGGGCTACTAGTGGAGAAATAAATTTAAAGACAAGGAACAAGGCAGAAGTGAGCTAATCAAACAAAACGCCTCAATCATATTCACAATTTCAAACTCTAATTGATTCCTTTCAAACAAACTCAAGGCAAGTTCTAATCATGCAAGAATATGTCCAATATCTCACAAGAAAGAAGAGTAAGGATCAATACCTCACAAGGTAAATAAATGTCACTCAAAGCAATCAAGCAAATACTGAGGCAATGACCACACGTCCATCATCACAACATCCCAATTTCATCAAACAATCATCAACAATTCATATAATTCACCAATATCATGCTCAAAAAAACAAAAATTTAAAGCTAGACCGGTCCATCACATAATCATGCAAAATCCGAATAGACTCCCCCACACTTAAAATGAGGCAATGACCTCATTGCTTCAACTCAAAATAGGAAGTCAAATACTAGGACCGAACAATTTCACATAATGAACCAACACCAGCTACTACCAAAAGAACACAAAATCCAAAAGAGAAGACAGGAGAAGGAACAACTGAAAATGTAAAAAATGAAAAAGGATGTGCAAACCGAAATGCCTCGAAGAGGATAAGCATCCACGTGCAATCTATTCGCCCATGCTCAACTCAGTCCTCGACATGTCCTGCCCAGATAAACCACAAAAAACTCCAAACTCCAATTATTAGAAAGATAAAACAAAAAGGCATAATGAGAATATCTAGGAAAGCGGTAAATCACTTGGGTTGCCTCCCAAGTAGCGCTTGTTTAACGTCTTTACCTTGACAAAACCTGTAAGGGAATCAACCAGGGTCTAGGAAGAAGTGACGGTCATGCCACGCCTTCGTATTTTCAAGAAGTGACAACGTGGGAAGCGTGGCATGTCTGTGGACCTGGTGGGCTCGGGTGGCAATGTTCTTGTGGAACCGAGCATGAGCTCCAAGGATGGCAACAAAATGGCCCAGAGCTCTTCTCATAAAAGCTCCATAGTCAATCTCTCGGAATACGAGAGTGTCTGTGGAGCATGTCAAGCTAAATGGAGCCTTCTCGACAGTGTGGAGGGATGGCTCAAGTGAGGGACTCTCTAATTCGGATCCAGGAGTTTCCTCCATCAGGATATCACCCTCAATCTCTGGAAGCGCGTCTTCCTCTTCTTCAGTCTCGTCTGCGTGAATCTGATAGGCATTGCTAAGGGGCTCATCGACTTGCGGCTCAACGAACTGGATGTGTTCCATTATACAGTCAAGCTGCACCACCAATCAAGTGCATCCAACCTCAATATCCTCCAGTTGAGTTGTTTGGGCCGACACACGAGCAAGAATGAGATCAAGTTTTTCATCAACCGTCAAAGTGTTCCCCCGATGTTTATTATCCACGAGAGAATAGGGGAAAGAATTGTAAACTCGGTCTTCCATAACTCGTATACGTTCCGCTAGGTTCTCGATTCTGACCTCAAGATTTTTGCTCTGGGCTACTTGGGAGGTCAGAATATCGAGAATCTGGTCGAGCTTAGCATCGTACTCTGAGGAGTCCACAGGGGACTCATATGATTGCTCGAACGATGACGGATTCCACAGTTGCTCGTAAGGGAAGGCATACGTCTGGCCATACTCCCACGAACCGTAGCTCGACCCATTATTCCAATAGTGAGCATATGAGGATGCGACTGTGTAGCCTGAGTTCATTGAGCTCTTCGGTCAAATGCCCTGCACAAAACAACCACACGAAGCTGTGAAAAGAGAGAAAAAAGAAAACTAAAACAAAAACAAAGAAAAAAACAAAGATGCACAAAAGAAAGAACAAAAATACGAAAATCACTAAACAAAGAGAAACACAGGAAATAAAATCAATACCAAAACCAAATGTCCTACTTGCCTTCCCCGACAACGGCGCCAAATTTGTTGTAGCACAAATTGTTATTTTTACCCAGTACCAGATCGAAAGATTCGTTCCCCGGGTCGATCTCACGAGGAAGGTGGTTTGGAATTCAACTTTGGTATTGATAACACACAAAATGAAACAACTACTAAACATTCTAATCAGATAGAGATAGGATAAACTATCAACTAAGAAATAACTAAAAACAATAATCTACCTAAAAATATGAACGAAACAAAGATGTAGAAGCTAAGGAATCGGGAATAATTAATTCAAGTTCTAGCAAACTCGGGCAATTAATCGTTCGATTTGAGATTGACACTCTCGCTTAGACATCTAGCGGTTCGCTCCCAATAACTCTTTGTAACAAGGGATTGAACATAGATGAACAAGCTCGAGCATACAATACATGTCAATTATCCAATTCCAATAACTTTTCGTAACAAGGGACAAGACACCGACAAGCATGTATTTAAATCCAAAACCATAGATTATTCAATTACGAAATCATCTACCTCATGTGAGCCTAGGTCTACGACTTCTCCCCTTTTGGTTCCGAAAATCGCTAATTTAATTAAAAGGTGTTTAATCGACTAATCATTTAGAATCAACAAAATCCTAACTCAACTAATCAATATTCATTCGTTTCCAATTGCAAGATCGAAGTGTCACTCTTCGATTATATCAATCAATCAAACAAGAATTCATCAATTCCTAATCAAATCAACCCACATAAGAACGAACAATTCAAGCCCGAGGGATATGAATTAAACTAGAATAATCATCCCCTATCCCTAGCAATAAGAATTAGCTATGTAACATGAATTCAACACAATCAAGCAACTCACCCCAAATAATCATTCTCATGAATTAAACAAGATAAAAAACATACAATTAATCTAATCCAAAAGTTGAATTCAAGTTACAATAATCCCTAACTAAGAAGAATAAGAAAAATGGAAAAGAAGGGTGAAGAGAAGAGGAGAAGAGAAGAAGAGAAGAAGAAGGAGGAAGAACAATGGAGGGAGGAGTCAATTTTCAAAGCTAGGGTTCCTCCCCCATCGAGCACCCTCCTCTTCTCTCGTCTATGGTGAAGAAAATGAATAAAAACTGAGTTTGGGGGTCTTGGGTTCGATCTTTAATTCCCCTCTATTGAAAAACCCGAGAAAAACACACTTCTGCCTAAAAAACACACCTTAGCGCCGCTAAGGTTGAAAACTGTGAGCCTCTGGGGATCAGTAAGGGGCCTAGTGCCGTCAGATAAGCCAGCCTTAGCGCCGCTAAGGCCTGGGCAGCGCGACTTTGCCTTTCGAGCTCGTTTGGGCTCGTCCAAACTCGGAATTGAGTTCCATTTTTTCCTACGCGTCGATAACGAACCCCTCTATTTAATGATGCTTTCAGGGCCAAATTATTCTTGAAATCCAATTCTCCCAAAGCTTATGACCAACACACCAAAGACGTGCTTCATACGACTTTGCATTTTAGGCCCGTTCGGACTCGTCCGAGCTTGAAATTGAGCTCCGCTTCTTTCTATATGTCGCCAATGAACCTGTCTACACAACCATGCTTGTCAGTTCAACTTTTGGGCTGAATCTATTCCTCATGGGGCTTCTGACCTGCACACTAAAAACAGGAAGAAAAATATAGAAAACCGGCAAAATACACAAAAAACACATAGAAGACCAAAATAGAGCAAAACACACATAAATTACAAAACCAGAGCATAAGAAAATGACAGTCGTATTAAACAGAGTTGCAACAGGGAAGAGGTTGAATGGAGTATCCATCCAGTGATGTGGGCTACAAGGGCCCCCGTCCCACCTTATTCGACCGAGATTGGTGTCGATATCCCTGAAATAGATATACTCGTACAACTCACGGTGGTTGTAAATCTCATTGGCAAGGTTCTCTCGTACGAGTTGCCACATCTCCTAGTCCCCATAAATGTAACTCGCTATAACCCGAATCCACAGTTACCATCCGCTTTCCCATCCAAGTAGCTCACTACGTGGTCAACATATGCCAGGGAATACTACTCCGATATTCAAAACCAAATATATCTGTCGACGTACCAGCTAAAACATCATTATAATTTCACGTCACAATTTATATAATATAATTTATATTACCACTTTAATTAACGTTCAGTTGTATAAAAAAAAGTATGTCACCTTGTGGTGCCTCTTGTGACGGTTGAGAAGACTGGCTGCTTGTCGGTCCCTGCGAAGAAGTGTTTGTCGGTCCGCGCGAAGAAGTGCATGTACGTCCCACCGGACGACCTCTCAAATTATCCCTGTACTCCCAACGCGATGGTTTACGCTTAGTTGAATCAGTTTTCTTGGAACGACCTTGCATATTTTCCTTAACCTCAGGTTCTGCATAAGCTTGTTGGTCCGGGTAAAGTTGAGTGTACATGAGGTGATTCATGTAGCGAATCGTCGCAGGATTGCCCATTTCAACCTCTTGGACAAACGTCTGAAATACATTAACATCTGTCCATGCACTCTGGTTATCCTGCCTCTGGTTATCTTGGCTCTGGTGATCTGTCCCTACAAGTGTACGGTAAAAAAATTCAATGAATCAAACAACGTATGTACTTTAATTTGTAATTAACAATGAATCGGAAAGTAGAAAATTGTAAATGAAACATTAGCCTTAAATTACCTGGCTGTAACATCTCTAGTGTCTTCTAGAACTCGTGGATATCATCCAATTCAATCGAAAGGTCAGAATCACATGTTGTACGAAACGTACAGGCACAAGGAATTCCATGAGTGGTAAGCAATACACAACCGCAGCGCTCGTAAACTTCATAGCTCAAGTCTCGCATCCTCGTCAGCTCAGAGTTCAATATGTCCAGACAGTAATACGAGACCCTCAATCTCAAGCACGCGAAAGGGAATCCCGTAAACCCTATATACCTCCTAAGTCTCGAAGACTCAAGCGTTGTTCTGGTAATATATTACAAAACATTATATTATAACTAAGGTAGTAATAACAATATTGTGCATTTATCAATTTATTTATATATATATATATAAATATTTAGTATTTATTATTGTTTAATTTTTAATAATAGTGTTTTTATATAAATAATATATAAATATTAAATTAAATATATTTTTATATATTACATTTTGGTCGGATTTTTTTTATTTATATTTATTTTTATAAATAAAAAATTGAAATTAAAACGAAATACCTAGAATTCTAATATATGTGAAATGAAATAACACAGTTAAAAATAAGGAATTTACCTTATTTCAATCAACTGGGATTTGATCTCTGCATCAATCTTCTGCCACACTGTATCGAGCGCGCCGGTCAACGTGTGAAGCCACTGCTTCAACACAGAGTGTGCACTCTCCACCCTACAGGAAGTAGTGTTGCCAAAATGTGTTACCCGGTTAGTCCAAGTTTTCACAATCTTCTCCTTGTGGACTAACCAGACCTACTCGACATATTGTAACATTTGTGGGGCATTCTGGTATTTTGCACGCAAATGAGCTACGGCAGTGTCGTACTCATCAACCGTACTGGCATCGGCAATCGCCTTCCACCTACCGCGCAAGAAACTCTAAGCTAATTTTTTATTTTTTCCAAGCAGCATGTAGACTCTGTCTTCCACATCCTTGTTGATGTGCCACGTGCAGAGTAAGTGGGCAGACTGGAGAAATTTCCTCCTAATAGGATTTATTAAGCCCAACTCTATAGGAAGTGAATTTATTTCATATTAATTTACACTATCAAAAATCACTATTCACTATAGGAAGTGAATTTAAAAAAAAAATGCTACCAATTGCTTTTTTAGGAATTTTAAAAAATAAAGAAATAAAATAAATATGCTACCTATTGCTTTTAAATATGGAATTTCAACCAAATATTCACATTACCAAGACTCCAAGTTCATTTTCACTTTCTTGTCATTAATGAAAATTAACTTAAAATTGTATGAATGCTAATGTAAAAATTTAATTTATTTTCATTTTCACTGTTGTCGTTGTAGCCGAACGGGACTCACTAGAGGAACCACTAGGAGCGTAGGAGAACAAAATGAGACTCTACAAAAGAAGCAAAGTGAAGGAAAGGTATAATTGACCTTCAGCCTTGTCTGCTGTTTTAGCTCGCACTAAACTCTTTCTACAAAAAACGAGAAAGAGTTTTGCTCCTCGACGGATTGTAGCCTCTCCACATTGAAGATCAATTGATCAGGAATGGCCAACGAAATCGAACAGAAAGTTATCATTTTTTTTTATCATTCTTTTTTGAACTTATTATTCTTGATTTAGCTTACTGTGTAAGACTGAAGTGATAATACACTCTTAAATCTCTCTTCTATGTTATCGCGATAGTTTATTTTTTTTTTTTATTTTAGTTGTTTCTATTTCTTTTTACTTCCATTAAATTTACTACTCTCTTTACCTCCAGACAAGCAGAAGCGCTCTTGCGGACAAATGAGGCGCTGTTAGAAACCACAAGGAGGAACGCAGAGCTCGATGATAAGAACAAAGAGCTCGAGGCTATGAATAGACAGCTCGTGGCTAGGCACAGACAGCTCGAGGCTGCGAACAGAGAGTTACTTGAAAGATACGGGGAAAAGTACATTGATAACATACACCGATAATGATAATGATATCGGTGTATTTCTTGTAGTGAATTATATCGGATATGTGTTTTTTCACAATGAATTATTTATTTTCAGGATACCATTAAAATTACCGATGTGGATAAGGAAGTTGCTTGCTTTCATAGCTTGTTTGGTTTATATGGCCGCAATAGCATTAGGGGTGACGATGATCCATATGAAATTCGAGGAAAACATACCATACAAAGGGATTTTGATGATCATCTCGACCCCAGGTCTATGTATTCTAGTGATGGTACTTTCAATGTATTATAATAGGACGTGCATGCCATATTTTTATATGCGTCAGATAGTAGATGCGTTCATGTTGGCTGTTGTGCTGATAACTGTAGATAAGTTGAGTCCGATGGAGGCAACCATCGCTAATATTGCCGCCTATAGTGTACTAGTCATGGTTAATGTCTCTACGGGATTTCTGATTACAAAGTTTGATGCACACCTTTTATCTGGATGCACAACAGTAATACTCGAAGTGGTAAAACATCATTTAGGTGTTGGATTGCAAATGATGTGCACTGCCTTGCTTGTGACAACGATTATTTACGATAAATAATAGGATTCATGTAGACGCTGTGTTGCGTGGTGACAAAGATCTTGGTTCTCAAGGCAAACAGATCATACTTCCGTCATCCTCTACGGGTGGCGCTAGATATATGATTTAGAACTATCAGGATGCAATGGCCATTTGTTGTTGGACCGATTATCTTGACATTTTCATAACCTTCACATGCAATCCGAAGTGGCCCGAAAACAGTCGTTTTCTTGCTGAGAGGAACCTCAACCCAGATGATCGTCCTGATATAATTTGTCAGGTTTTTAAGACCCAGTTGGATGCGTTGATGAAGGATGTTCGACATAACAAGATGTTTGGAGAAGTGAATGCAGGTATTTCTTCAAACTAATTTTTAACTGATTTCTTCATGAATTTTATTATATTTTTTACAATATATTATTTTTGACAAAACTATGAATTTACTGCAGCAATCTACACGATTGAATTCCAGAAACGTGGCCTTCCGCATGCGCATATTTTGCTTTTCCTTGCCAAGGAAGACAAGATAAAGACTACTGATGAAATAGATCAAATAATTTTCGCCGAAATACCGGATGAGGCCACCAATCCATTTTACTATGTTGCTGTTAGAGATCATATGATGCATGGCCCTGCGGAAGTGTTCGCCCGAAATCTCCGTGTATGGAGAATGATTGTTGCACAAAACATTTCCCAAAAAAATTCTCCAAAACCACAGCTCTTGACGAAGAAGACTATCCACGATACAGACGTCGTGATAATGGCAGGACCATAGAAAAGAATGGCATTCCCCTGGATAACAGATACGTTGTGCTTCATAACAGAAAATTGTTGAAGTACGGTGCACACATAAATATGGAGTGGTGCAACCAGTCCAGGTCCATAAAATATTTGTTCAAGTACGTGAACAAGGGGAAAGATCGCGTTACTGCCACCTTCCATGCGTCCAATTGAGATGAGTCCTCTAGCAGGCCAGTTGACGAGGTGAAGATGTACTATGATTGTCGATACGTTTCATCTTATGAGGTTGCATGGCGGTTGTTGGAGTATGAGATTCAATACAAGCACTCGTTAGTGGAGCGCTTGAATTTTCACCTCGAGAACGAGCATCCGTGCTACTATGACGATGAAGTTCTCGATCAAGTGGTTATGAAAAATAAAAATGCCGACATCAAATTTTTAGCTTGATGGAAGCTAACAAGAAGTATCCTGAAGCCAGGAAACTGACGTACGTTGAGGATCCCACCAAATTTAAATAGCACTCAAAAACCAACAGTTGGGAGCCTAGAAAAGGAAGTGTTCGTATCGCGCTTTTGTACTTCGTACCCCTGGTGCTGGTGACATATATTATTTTTGGTGTCTTATCAACGTTGTTCGAGGTGCAACGTACCATCGTGAATATATGAAATTAGACTGAGTACAACACGATTCATATCGTGATGCGTGTTTTTCTCTCGGTCTGGTTGAGGACGACAAAGAGTATATTGAAGGGATTATCGAGGCAAGCAAGTGGTCGAGTGCCAATTCGTTGAGAAACCTTTTTGCTACTTTGTTGTTTCTGATACTCTCGGTCGACCGGAGTTCATGTGAGAATCATGCTGGCCTTACCTATCGGATGATATATTATATAATCGTCGGAGGGTTTTACAACAACCAAGTAAACAAATCAATTACGATCACAATCTTATGTTTGTTTTTTCTTTTCATCTTTTGTCTTTATATAAACTTTGTATATTGGTTTTACAGAATTGGTACTGAGCGATGATGAAGTAAAAAATCTGGCATTGGCTGAAGTTGAAAAAATTTTGCGCAAACGGGGTACGAGCTTACGCGAATACAATACAATGCCTTTTCCTCATCTCGATCGTAATGAGGCATCCACGAATAGACTGGTGATGGATGAGTTGAATTACGATCGACGTGCGCTCGCTATTGAGAATCAGGAGTTGGTTGCCAATATGACTAATGAGCAGCGGAATGTTTATGGCTCTATAATGGACTCTGTTTACCGTACCTACTGCCACATGTTTTTCGTTTATGGTTACGGCGGCACTGGTAAAACATATGTCTGGAGGGCGTTGTCTTCTAATTTTGAGATCCAAAGGTGATATTGTGTTGAACGTTGCATCGAGCGGTATCGCATCACTTTTGTTGCCCGGCGGACGAGGTGTCCATTCACGATTCAGAATCCCACTAAACCCAGCATAAGGCTTTACATGTGATATTAGCCAGCAGAGTCCTTTGGCCGAACTGATCATACGATATCGGTTGATCATTTGGGATGAAGCCCCGATGATGAGCAAATATTGCTTCCAGGCAGTTGACAACACCTTGCGTGCCTTAATGGAAGCAGTTGATCCATCGAGGAAAAATCTCCCATTTGGCGGCAAGTGTGTTGTGTTAGGTGGGGATTTCAGACAGATACTCCATGTTGTCCCTAGAGGCAGTCGAAGCGACATAGTTAACGCCACCATCAATTCATTCAAGTTGTGGTGCGATTGTATCGTTATGAGACTGACTCGGAACATGAGGCTTTGAAGCCTTGGTGGGGGCGATAAGTACGATGAGTTGAGGCGCTTCTCTGAGTGGCTTGCAAACATTGGCTACAGTACAGTCGGTGGCTCGAACGACAGTTGTGCCGATATCGACATCCCCGACGATATTCTTCTACACTCACAAGGGGATCCTATTGGTACTATTGTTGAGAGTACCTATCCGATGTTCAGAAGTGCAGATGACGATCTTAGCTATCTGAAGGACAGAGCAATACTCGGCCCCACACATGATGTGGTTGAGTCCGTTAACAACTACATGAGCTCACTGAACTCATCCGAGGGAAGGACTTATTTGAGTTCGAACACCGCGTACAAGTCAGATGCTGAATATGATTCTCTTCAGGATCTTCACACTCCTGAATTACTTAATGGGATCAAGTGCTCTGGCCTTCCGAATCATAAACTGCACCATAAGGTCGGCACTCCAGTGATGCTTCTCAGAAATATTGATCACTCCATGGGGTTGTGCAACAGTACTGTTCATCAAAATTGAATTTGTCATCTACATTTTCTTTTATCTTTGTACAAATTTGAGTGATATGCTTTTGTTTTTTGAGTTTTGATGTCAATAGGTACACGGTTGGTTATCACAATCAGAGCCGGTGACAAGGTTCTTATTCCTAGGCTCACAATCATACCATCCGATTTGAGGGAACCGTTTAAATTTTAACGCAGACAATTTCCGCTCATGGTTTCATATGCTATGACTATCAACATAAGTCAAGGCCAGTCACTGTCCCACGTCGGATTACTATTGAAGAACCTTGTATTCAGTCATAGACACTTGTATGTGGCACTATCTAGAGTCACGAATCAAAGGGGTCTGAAAATAATGATTTGTGGTGATAGAGTTTTTGACGATAGAAAAACCACGAACGTTATATATAAATAAATGTTTAATAATATTTAGATTTAAATTTTCTTGCTTAATTTTTCTCTCAACGATCATGTTATTATTTTTACAATTTTTTTTTCCTCTATCGTATAGTTTTCCGTACAAAGCACGGGTCAAAAACTAGTATTATTCATGGATGCAGTAAAATTTTATATTTTATTTATTAATTACTTTTTGTTTTTTTTTTTTCGTTTTTGCCTTTTACAGCTCCTATGGTCATAAATGCGTACTACAGCAAACCCCAAATTATACTCGCTAATAGAGATATCTTTCAAGGGCTTCCAAACAGAGAAAATTTACGGGAAAAAAAGCTAGACAAAAATCAGAAAAAGCAATGTCCCTTTTCAGTTTGATTAGTTTTGTACTAGAATTGTAGCTCCAGAGTTCGTACGTCAAATCAGAGGGGTACAGAAAACTCAGACTCAGTTATGTCTTATGGCTGTAATTTTTTAGATCTATCGACTATTTGGGGGAAAAGATCGAAAAGGGCCGTTTTTCTGTTGTTCCTCCCAGTTTGTTTTCCTGATTATTTTATTGAATTGTTTTCGAATTCATATGGGTTTTCTGGGTTTTTGGTTTCGTTGTTCAAGAACACATGAAAAGGGCCTTATGTTTTTGATGGGTTGTGTTGATTTCGCGTTTGTGCTTTTCATGTTTTCTTCTGTAATCTGCCCATTTTTTTTAGAATCTTTTATAATTTCTAAACATACACAGAGACACATATATTGTTTAGATAGCTTATGGTGTAGTGTGATGCGTAATTGTGTTTGTTGCTTCTTTTGTTGTAACTTATGTCACTTGAAACTTTCAGAGGAGAGTAACTTATGTCACTTGAAACTTTCAGAGGAGAGTGAAGTATCGACGGAGCCTGAACAAGGTTTGAGTGCAAAAGTTCCAATCGTAACCTGGAAACGTACAGTTTCTAGTCTTGCCGAGTTTGGAATATACGTAGTTGTTTGGTCTATCGAGTGTTCCTTTTTGGATGTTTGTGTGAAATTCGAACTCGAATACAATGAATATCTCTGTTAGTATTCCGTTGCTTCATTGTTTTAATATATTCTTCAAAGATAAAAGTTTAGTTTAGATTCTGTTTTTGATTGATATTATGTGCTTGTAGGTTTTCCCTATTTTTTTTTT
>CACSLK010034598.1:26133681-26143842 GCA_902706635.1 Striga hermonthica
GTTTAGGATTTTATTTTCTTTTTTGTGTAATCGATACCAGAGCTGAATTCCGAACCGCCTTCCTCGTGAGATCGACCCGAGGAACGAATCTTTCGATTCGATACTCGGTAAAAAGAATAATTTGTACACAACATCCAGCCTGCTCGGCAACCAGTGCGTGAGGCGCCTGAGTGAATAAGGCGTCCGCCGACTGAAGCTCTGCTAACAGTTCTGGAAGAGCCATATGCATCTTTTGCATGTTGTAGTTCAACCGGAACTGATCAAAGCTCTTCGGCAGAGATTGGAGCATGATATCAACCTGGGTTTCCCCGTCGATAAAACCTCCCCTAACCTCAAGCTCATTGAGTAGCGCCATAACCTTGAGAGCATGCTCCCTTACGGGTGTGCCCTCTGCCATGCGCGTAGTCATCAGAGCACTCATGGCCTCTTGCCTAGCAGCCCTAGACTGGTGTCCAAATAGATTTCTGAGATTGAGAATATATCTGCCGCAGTGTTCATAGACTGATGCTGATGTTGAAGAACATTTGACATAGATGCCAGAATGTAACACTTCGCCATCTCATCAGCCTTTTTCCACCAGACATACTCCTCTTTCTCCTGCTCAGGAGCATCAGTCGCGGGCTCTGCCAGGCAAGCCTCAGTAATCGCAAACTTATAACCCTCAGCAGTCAACACAATGTCTAAGTTCCTCTTCCAATCAATGTAATTAGGACCAGTAAGTTGATTTTCTTTTAGAATGACAGATTGAACGACATGATGAATATCTGAGAAACACAAAAATAATTTTACAGATTAAACACATTTGAATTTAACTGTTAATATTGATATCCTCAAAACAATATTAACTTAACTTCACCGACATCTCAAAACACCAAGAGTTAATGCATGATGCGAGGGCAACTCTACACAACTCAACATTCACAAGAGAAGGGCTTTCAAAGGCCCAATAATTTCCATAATTCAAAACCAAATTCATGACAAACGAAATTAATAGTCGGTCTCTATTTGGCCATGCAATAAATTCAGGGACCCCGAGGGGAGTTATAAATAAATCGCATTCTAAGTGAATCCCATTTCTCGATCCTGAGTTCATACGAATTCGATTATACGTCATCCGAGGGGAAGCCCGTACTCTCTCATAAGACTCCCTCTAATCGTCTAATTAGAAATTCGTCCTGGTAATTTTCTACAATTAATTTTAGTGATGTCACCCGAGGGGGAGCCCATAATCGCAATTAATTAATTTACCGACAAATTAGAAATGGAGGCCTTAGGAATTTTACAGTTAACTTTAATTTAAAATCCCTTCTCAAACTTAGTATAATTTAAATGAAGATTTTTACTTATTTAAATATTTATGCAATTCTAAATTAATCCTATGTAAATGCAATAATTAATTAACATGCATAATTAAATATGCAATTCTAAATTAATCCCATGCAAGTACAATAATTAATTCACATGCATAAATAAATAAATAAATAAATAAATAATGGTATAATGAATTTAAATAAATAAACAAATCCACTATTATGGCCACTAAATATTGAGTTCCCATAAACAAGGAAACATTGTAGATTCTTTCCCTGTTCAACTGGAACTCCCACTGCAGTAGAATCCTTGTAGATCTTGTACTGCTTGGACACCAAGTAAACCTCTCCACCGCCGTCAGCCTGCCATCACCGCCGCCCGGCCGCCGGCCGCCGCCGCTGGTGGTCGGAAAATATTATTTTTTTTTCTCGTGCGTGTCCGTGCGCGCCTCCAGGCTTCGTCCCGGTTGGTCTTTCAAGGCTCGTTGATATCTTGTGATCTCCCGGCAATAAATCCACGATCACAACACGAAAAATATAATTTATAAAATTACATAATCTGATCCTAGATCCAACGAACGGATGTACATGTTTTCTAAACAAAATAATTAAATCTTTCCGGTCAACCCCCGGGCGAATAATTATTACAAACATTCATCCATCAAATTCCTCGACATGTCTGAGGATTTAAAAACAAATTTAAAACCATACATCGCATTCATCAACATTCATCAAACACATAATCGACCATAATAGTGGATTAAACTAATTCATGCAAAACTGAGTTATGCGAATATAAACCAATATATGGTTGTGTTTGAACATATCTTGACAACCAAAGCCGTAAAAATTCGAACTTGTACACAACGAATTAAACCATGCTCTGATACCACTTGTTGGGACCAATGAAGATCTCGTTATGCGCAAATCACGAATTCAATAGCAAAACGTAAACCTATGCGCAGCGGATCTAAAGGTTTGCGTAGAGAACTTACGGCTTAAAATTTATGGCGATCTGGTTGATCTTCTGGATGGTCGTACACAGCACATCAATGAATTGTTGACTGCAAATCGCGTCCTAGGATTGCACGAACAAGATCGGATCGAAAACCGGATCAAACGAGTGCAAAACGGATGAATACAAGTTGCAGTCTTGGGACCTTGCGGCGATGAGTGCGGGCGCGTGGGTGGTCGGACGGCTGCGATCTTGGCGGTGTTGGTAAGCTCTCGTCGAGACGGTCGTCTGGGTATGCTGCACGTCTTGATCGGACCTCCGGTTAGTTCTGTACGACCAAATATATTTCATCTCACTTTACCCAAAGGTCTTCTACTGTATATCTCAAACACCTCTTAATCTTGTACCAGTGAAACAACAAGAAGAAGATAAAGCTCGAACGGGAACTGAGAGAGAGAAGAGAGGCGTGGGGCGTGATTTTCAAGATGTGGAATTCCCTTCTCTTCCCATGAGCTTAATGATGTATATATAGAGCTACAGTAGGGATCCTTAAGAGATTAGGATTAGGGCTCCTTAATTAATTAAAATACTTGTGGACTAAGCCACTTATTTTAATTAATTAAATAATATTAAATGGGCCACCAACATAATATTATTGCACTCCATTTTTCTAGCCTAATTTACAATTGAGACTCCAATAATAATTACTCGATTTATCTCCTCATGTTTAAGATATAATGTCCATTAATTAATTCAATTACTGACAATAAAAAATTAATTAATTTATTATTATTTCACTGAAGCTAGCGCTCGTTCATCACATTATTACTATGCCGGAATTTAATCTACCTGCAGGGTTTAGCATAATAATCCTTCATGAACTCACTCTGGGGACATCATCAAACTAACGCAAATGGTGACCGTAAATATCCTAACAGCACATCCTACATATAGCAATATTACCCAAGACAGCGGGTCTATTGGCCCAGTTCACTAAGTCTCACCCATGTGAATCAAAGTAATAAATATTACACATATATGTCTGTTTAATATCTTACGGGTTAAGAGTACGCAGTAATTAACCGAGGCCTAGTTCGTTTACGACGATCAGTATAAAACAAAATGCTCCTCTCTGGGATCCTGTTCAATACATAATTGTACTAGTGCAACTAATCAGTCAAGACAAACTGTACAGTTGACACTACAACCGTTCGCGATGGGGTGTTCATGTCCATCTGGGTTGTGAACCACTTATTCTTGTTTCGCGAGTAACTGATAGCATGATCTTCGGTTCGCCCGATGACGACCCACACTATCTAATGCAAAACAACAGATCATAGAACTTGTTTAACCTAACATGTTTCTCATTCATAAAGGGTAAAAGTGTAATATCATCCAAAGTCAAGCTTTCAGTATATAACACTAACAATTTTGACACATAGGATTTCGAAGCGTGAGAGCATACCATTTAGGCTCAACGCATTATGAAATTATATATAGGGTGGATATTCATAAAAGTTAAAAGTTGGAAAAAAAAAATGTTGTCATACTAATGATTCAAGCCAATAAATTTACTTTCTCATTCAGTTGCTAGTAGTACTCGATCCTGCACATATACAAATGAAATTTTATTATAAGTTAGAAGTTTGTTTGTATAATATATAAAATTATAAGTTGCATAATGAGCACATCACATTTTATAAATTTTATTATTAGTAAAAATGAATGATAGTAAATATAAACTATTTAAATTATATATAAATACCATACTGGTAGTAATAATGTAATTTCTGTAATTCTTTAGTGATATTGACTAATTAATTAGACGAAAAATATTAAAATTATTATTATAGAAAAATAATAAGAAATTGCTTAATAGGCTTACCACAAATCAATAATGATTTTTTTAACTAAATAGTTTTTTATTGTGACTTTATGATTAGTTAGAGCATGAATAAATATAAATAAAATCGATTTTGATTCAATTTGTTGGTTAAATTGAATTAAAGTTGATGTGTTTAAATATTATTTAAAATATAATGGTTAAAATTGATGTGATATAAAAATATGAGATAACTTATTGGCAATAATAGGCAGTTAAAAATATGTACGTAGATAATAATACACTAAAGTTGATCTGATGTGTTGTGATGATTGATTGTTATCATTTAATTATATTGACACAGTTGAGGAGAGTTGAGTTGAATTAAATTTGCGGTGAGTTTTGACTTTTGAGTTAAACCCTGTAAAAAAAAAAATATCGATTCGCGCCCTTAGTAGTAGCCACTATATAATAAATTATATAAAAAAATATAATTACTTAATTAATGCAAAATATAATCGTCTCTTTTCAATATTAGTTGAAAAAATGTGCGGAAAAATGCACTAAATTATTTATCTACAATTATATATTTACTAGTACGAACCCGTGCGATGCACGGGTAAGTGGTATTCATAATATTTATAAATTAAAAATTCTCATTAAATAGTATCAACAAATAAAAAATATATAATTTACCTATATTAGGTTATTGAGAATGTTGTATGAAATTTAAATTATATAATAATACATAAAATATGACTATTTAAAATTAGTACATAACCCGTTTGAAGCACGCAACTGATAATAAGTTACATTATACTCATTTCGAAATAATTGTCATTTAAATTTTTATTCAGAAATTCTGATTATAATGTGATGAATTTTAATTTTGTTCACAATGTATTTTGTTCACAATCAAGTAAACAGATGATTGCGGTCAAAACATATGCGTATGTGTTTCCAATATTAATCACGATCCTTTATAAAATACAAATTTTGTTTCATATATGAACGGATGTACCAAAATTTTAGTTCCAATATTAATCACAATCTCGTCATTTATTAGAGGAATGATGATTGTAACAAATAAGTTCTAAATTGGTGATTCAATTCCATAGTTGAACATTTCATATTAGTATGAAAAATAAAACAGTAGGATGCAATTAACCAATTTTAATTAAAAAATTGTATTTGACAACTGAAATTTTGCAATGGTATATGTTTTTTTATTTATTTTTGTTTACAATTGATTTGTAGATTTTTGGGAAAGAGATAACTGAGTTACCCGACTCGGGTCATTCTCAAAAGGAAGGCGCTTCGGAGCTTTTACTACTACTCGATTGTTCAAATCACAAAAAGAGAAAATAAAATCCTAAACATGCTAATCAATTGATATGAGATTAGATTTAACACTAAGAGAGCAATTAACTAAGGGCAATATCAATCACGAGCAACTAACGAAGCTAGACCATCAGAATCTTCAAGTCATCAACACAACGAGATGATGATCAACGACAAAGAGGAATAAACGAGCTACGAGCACTAGATCATTAACCCTAGCCTTCTATCCCTAAGTAATTAAGCCCTAATTGGGTCTTAACCCTTAACCGAGATCGACAAGCAATTAATCCCTATAACTACTCAAGCAAGCATCCCAAGCAATCAAGTCCAAGCCTTCCCTCCATCATCAATCAAACTCAAATTTACCCTAATAAACATTATAAGTAAATACGAGGCAAAAATCGAAGTAAATAGCTTTAAAACTAAATATCCACTCTTCTATTGCATAGATGATGATAACGGACTCAAAAGCTCAAAACTTGAGAGAAACGAAAGCCGCCGAAAAACCTCCCGGAAAAAAGACATAAGCTCCTTAGTATAGAGAGCAAACTTAAAACATAATATAAAATCCTAAAAAGAAAAAATGAAATAATGAGTGGTGGATCCTCAAAATGCAAAGCAAGAAAAATATTTATACTCCCACTCAAAACACACACTAGAAAAATGCACACTTAATGAGACATTCTCGACGTCTCCGTGAAATTCGCGAGCTCGCGGGCAACAAACATCACGGGGGTGAACGGACGCGCACGGGCGTTGGCGCGGGCAGGTACGAGCGACGGCACGAGGAAAAGGCACTCTCGACCTCACGGGAGGATCCGCGAGTCGTGGGCATGCTGGGCATCGTGATTGCGCCACTCTCGAGCTCGCGGGGAAATCCGCCAGGCGCGGCCGCGATAGATTTTCGAACTCTCGAGCTCGCCAGAGTTTCCGCAAGCGCGCGGCGTGCGGCGCGTGCGAGGCGGCGTGCATTTGCGGAGCGCGGGCTTGGTGCGTCCGCGAGGTCGCGGGAGTGGCTGCGAGGTCGCGAGTATGGCTTGCTTAAGGCGCGTCTGCCTCGACTAAGGCTCGAAACACTCGGTATGAAATGGTTCGTGCGAATGACTCAAAACTTCTCGGGATTCTTGGGAATTTCGGTCGACTCTCCTCATCCATCCTCCGAATAATCTGAAATTTCATCACAAAGCATGGAAAAGTACGCTAAAAATCTAAAATAGAAAGAAAGACAAAGAAACACTCAGAAAATGATAAAAAATGGACAGGTCGACACTAAAACAAACCTAAAACCGACTCGATAACACACATAAACACATAAAAACAAGCACAAAAACATAACAAACAACTCCCCCACACAACTCTTTGCTTGTCCTCAAGCAAACAAAACAACAAGTAGCTCGAAAAGAAAAATTGAAAAGTCTAAAATTAACGAGCATGCAAAATGAAACTCTCATTATCATCCGGTTATTCCTAAAATCAAAATCCAATCCGAGACACGGTCCCCATGAATCCATACGAAACAAAAATTTGTCCCAAGTTATTCCACACATGATTACTCGAGTCAAACCTCCTCATTTACATATACATGCAAAAACTATAAATGGTCTACAAAACATGAAACGATAAGTACGATACCAATAAGCCAACTCCCCAATTTTCTTCTTTTTATCTTTTTTTTTTTATATTTTTGTTTATTTATTATTTTTTTTTAAATGAGCTGTTTTTTTCCAAATGAGAGTCGTTAGGACGATTATTACCTAGGTTTAACCTTGGGGTTTGTCCCCGAGTCTCCTAGGCCGGTTTCTCGTGCTCATTGATCAAATTTATCTAAAAGACTAACCGAGCCAAGAGGAGCCTAATCCTTTCGACTCCCACGAACTCATTTCCGTGAGCTTCTTTTTCCAAAAGAGGTTTCCGGACGAGATGATATAGGTTTAACCTCGAGGGGTTTCCTCGAGTTTCTTAAACCGGTTTCCCGCGCTCATTATCCCAATCCACGAAGTGGCTCGGAATAAGAGGAGCTTAATCCGTACTTACTCGCGAACTCACATTTTATTCTTTTTTTTTTATGGGAGTGGCACACAAGGAAACATCACAATTACAATATCATCACAACTCAATCGAACGTACCACAAGTGCATAGATAACACGTTTACAATGATATCGAACATAAGGGAAACATGCCTCAAGATAATCAATCGAGAACAAACAAGGGAAAAAACAATTCCGTGAATCTACATGCGGGTTCCAATGTCAATGAACTATCAATCAATTTTAGGACACCGTCCAATTCATCGAGTACATAAGGCATGAATGTTAACAATGGAACCAATCAACAATCTCGACTCACCACTTAGCTATTTCGACTATCGAACAAACATTGAATTTCATGCAGGAGAGGAGACACAAACACACAAAAACTCAACAAACCGGTCCACGATACGACAAAAACGAAATATAAAGCACCAAAAACGAAACAAATATCACCCAAACATGCATAATCACGAAAATCCCTCCCTCACACTTAAAACAAAGCAATGTACTCATTGCTTGACCAAAAACATAGGACAAAGCACATAACCATGTAAGTTCATACGATGAAAACGAAAAACGAAACACAAGAAACTAAGAAACGATAAGAAAATAACACGAAGACACACAAAAAGCAAAGAAAGAAAGAGAAAATAAGAAAAAAAAATGCGTACTCTACACGGTGGTGCACTACCGTGTGTCCAATAGTGGTCGTCCGGAGGGAATAGATAAAATCAACCGAAAGCCATCGATCTCAAAGTGAAGCCATCCGAACGGTGTAGTACTGAATACCTAAAACGAGAGAGGCCATACGTGTGTGTCTCATAGAGATGGTAACCATGCATGCATAAACTCGACGTTGACACACGTACACGTGAAAGCTCAAAATATCGGGCCTCAAGGTCCTCCACGATGTTGGCCATGGAATGACACAACCAACACTATTTTGATGCAACGCGAGAACCGATTACCGGCGCTTGCCGTAAGTAGAACCTACAAACTCAAAAATCCGGCAACAACACAAAAATTGGCACGCCCGGCAAGACGTGCCTATCACACAAATCTAACTCTAATAACCCAAAACGACTACTCCGTCAAGAGTAGTGATCCAAGCACAACGAAAATAATGAAAATACGTTGAAAAATCAAGCTATTGTACCTTGGAAATGTCGAGAAAATGGTTGCCAGAGTTCGTAAATAGAGAAATATATGAGAGTGTGAGCTCCGGTCGCTGGAAAATGTACCAAACGAAAAGAATCGATGGTATGTAATAAGAAACGCTCGAAAATACTAACCAGAAGCTCGGTGGGTGCTCATTCATCGGAAAAATGGTCGTCAGAAAAATTCGTCGGATCAGGCGACAGTGGCCGAAAAAAGGTGGGCCTCGGCGAGAGGAGTCTGGGGGTGCCTTTGGATTTTGGTGGGTCCAAGTGAGTCACCGGAAATTTGGATTTGAAGGTAGATGAGATTTGTAGATCTACGAGCTCCCGTCGGAAAATCAAAAGCCTTATTGCCGGAATTATTCTTTGAGTCTCGGATATGTTGTTGGCGTCGACGAGAGCTTCACGTTTATATGAAATTTGTCACGATCAGAACAAGTTGGCCGGAAAAGGTGGCGGTGGCCGGCGGCGCACGGCGGCGAGGTGGTGCTGGAAGGTAGCGTGCGTCAGGGGTCACGGGCGCGTCGGGCGCGGGAGTGCACGGGTAGGGTCACGCGCGCAGGGGCTCACGAGTTCACGCGGTAATCCGCCACGCGGAAAACGCCCGCTGATGCTGGGGCTTGGATGGCTCGTGAGGTCGCGGAATGCGACGCGAGTCCGCGAGTGGGGTGCTCGATGTCGCGACGCGTTACACCACGCAAAAAAGAGTGGCTGAAACTTGGGGAGGCTGTCTGGTGCGAGCACGCATAATTCCCCTCGACTGCGCGAGCAACCAGCGCGAGCAGCGGAAATTGCTGCCACGCGAAAAAGAGTGGATGAAGCTTGGGCAAGTATCGGGCGCGAGCTCGCGGAAAACGCAGCGATGGCGCGAGTCCTGGGCGCGAGGCGCGGAATGGGCCGCGAGCGCGTGAGCTGACCGTGGTATTGTTGGAGTAGTATACCCGGCGTTCCAATCAGATTGGACGTATTCTACTTGTAAATACAATCTATTGGAATTATATTAAATAATAAGGCATTACTTTATTTTAAGAGTAAGTATTTATATTTGCACTTAAGATAAAATCCCTAGATCACTTATAGCTATAAGATATGGTTGCGCATAGAGATGGTGATCATGGAACATATCTTGAAAGCTGTGATCTTAAATACAGTTCCAAGTCGTTGGATGTTTCGAGATGGGATATCCACTAAATCCGGAAAAGACTTGTACATAGTATGTATGCTTATTGGATAAGAATGTTGCATTCCATCAACATTAGCGTGGGACGCAAATACATATATGTGGGTGCTTGTTAGAGAACAAGTTCACTGAACATGACCGTATGAAAATTCTTAATGAAAGTTTATCATGTCGAATAAGAATTTTCATGTTACAATAGTACATGATTAATCCTTAGACTTGAGGCACGATGGTAACTTTGTGCATATTATATTCTACTTTGATTTATCTATTTGATTGCTAGGACAATCGTATAAAGGGATATTTTCGGTATTATATTAATATGTATGGAAGTTTGTCAGTGGCCAACAAAGGATTCGACACTT
>CACSLK010034598.1:26151236-26170190 GCA_902706635.1 Striga hermonthica
AAAAAAAAAAAAAAAAGAACCATCCCAACTTAAAGTGACACATTGCTAAAAAGTATCCGTAAAATTAGCTTATAATGAAAATACCTAATTAATTTTCAAATGATGGAAATGTTATCCCAAATAAAAACATCAAAACAGAGCTACATATATATTGATTGGTTGCCAAAAAAACAAATGTGATTAAAAAAAAAAAAATCATAAATTCCTCCAGAAACCATGAAGCACCATAACTTTACACACAGAGCGAGACGCGTCTCACGAGCATTCAGCCGAAAGCCCGAGCATCCAAAGCAAACGAGCAAATTCCACATGCACCCGCCGGTTAATACCAAAGTCAAAGAATGCACACACACCCAGGGGATACAAACCCAAATCCCGAACGAACAAATAAAAAAGAAGACCAATCCTCGTATATAGTATAGTCGATTATAAAAGCGATCCATTTTGCTCTATAGTTCTTTTTCTTCAATTTTTATACATTACACGCTCGGGTAGAAAGCTAAGCCCCGTTCTTGTTCTGCCATGGCTTGAGCACACCAATCACAACAATTGCCACTATAATGAGAAGGATGATGATTGCTATGCACATCCATTTTCTCGAGTTCTTCTGCAGGCTTTTTGCCTTTTGAAGAGCTGTGTTGCCCGACTGCACATGGTCCACGGCAGACGAAACCTGCAAAGTAAAAATTATAAATTAATGATCAAGATGGTGTTCGTAAAATAGACTGTGAGATGAAAAGTTATAACCTGTGACTCGATGTTATCGAGCATGTCTCCTTGCGCATCCACCAGTACAGCCATGTCAAGGAATATCTGCCAAGATCAAATTCGTTTTCAGAATTTAACAACGTTCGAAAATATATAAAGCCAACATTCGAAAATTACACTCAAATTCATCAGCTAAGGAAAAAAAAAAAAAAATATTACCTGTTGCAAATCTAGAAGCTTCTTCTCCAAATCTCGAACAGCGTCATGTCGCTCTTGAATTTCTGCCAGGGTGTCCATTACCTGTAAACAGAATTTCACGAACAAAATAAATTTGCTGGCTTTGGCTTTTACGGGCCACCCAAACGAAAACATAGGAAAATTACCTGGCCTCGGCCTTGTTCTCTGATAGCTTTTTGAAATATTTGTTCGCTATCACCGGTCTCTATTAATTTATCAATTGTCTGGGTACAAATGGGTTTAAGTAAATAAACAGTGCAAAAAATAGAATGATTAATTGATTGTAAAGAAAAAACAAATTGGAAAATGTCTTCACCTCTTCATCAGCTCGAGTGCCCGTCACTGAAAAAACCACAATGAAACAAAATAATATCAAAATCGTTCAAAAATAATAGTGTAGATAAAACTTCTGCAATGCTACAATAAGTGACGAACGATCTGTTTCTCAAATACAGCTCTGTCACCTGTGAATACACGTCTCTCTACAACTTCACGATACTCTTGGTGTATATTCTCTCTCAAAGTCTACAAAACATTCATAACAATGAATTGGGATCTGGAAGTAACTGAAGTGAATTTAAACCCAGCTTATGTACTATGAGGCTAATCTACCTGAAAATCCGACATTCGATCTTTGAACTTCTTTTTCAGAGCCCTGCAGTCGAACACAACAAAGTAAAACTTAATATCCTGCTCTTTTTTATCAAATAGGTGCAAGTAAATTTGGAATTAGGAGCACGAGTTACATGATAAAGGTTAAAATACATGATAGGTCAACTAGAATAACACATCAACTAATTATAAAATTAATGTTACTGTTATAAAAAAAAAGGGGACGATACATTACACTGTTGTTGCTGTTCTTGATCTGTCTACGCCTGATCCTTTTCCGCACCCAGGCCTTTGTCTATTGGCTAAATTCTAAAACCGATTAAAAGACAAACATCAGTACGAGCAGAAAACTGAGAAGCCCAACTGCAATTGAGACACGCTACATATTTATGCACCTCTTTGTCGAGTTCCTCAATTTTTGATTTAATAGAACGGGCAATTTTTCCAACTTCGTCGACATCCTTCTCCATCCGTTTCCTGATTGCTAGCGAGTTACAAAATTAAGAGTGAAAAAATTAAGATAACAAAAAAATCAATAAAACAATAAAACAAATTAGGAGAATGTACAAGTGAAGAAAGATGTGAAATCTAATGTGAAAAGTTTGTGCAAGTCTATGAATGTCCCATGGACTGAGTTTCTTTCCGAATGGACCAACACCAATAAATGGCGGTAAAATCTACCTTTCATATTAGCAGCCTTCGTCACAGCCTTTGATTCCTCATGAGCATCCTGAAGTTGAAAGATGATAAACATTCTAGATAAATTTTCCAAATAGACAGTAAAGCTATTGCTTGAGAAGACCAGTAGGAAGTCCACACCAGCAATAGATTATAACTTATAAAGGTTATTGAATAAAACACAACACACTAAGCTCCATATAGCTACATTAATCATGTAAAAATAGAATTGGATTCTGTTAAACTGGTAGAAATGTAGAGCTAAGATTTATAACATGTAAATTTAATGCATATAAACTTAATTTTCTCAGAAGTAGTGGTTAATAGTCGACACTTTCACACAATTACTTTAGCGAGACATGATTCTGGAACTTAGATTTTGTGGTGTCTAAAAAAAATGAACAGTGACATGGATATGAATTTTGGCAAAATTAATTATTACTATTGTGTAGAAATAGCAGTCCCCATCTAAAATAATCTGGCTTGATCTACAGGCATAAAAATGCGAAAGAATAAAAGAAATGTAAAGAGAAGAGAACAGATGAAACAAAAAAACCTGGAGCTTTCTCAGCAGGATATTGAGTTTTTCATATTGTTTCTCAATCTCCTGGACCTAGAAAACAGAAGGCAAGTCAGGCATTACGCAACTTCTTTTGGCCACAGAACAAAATAAAAATCCTATGTGATAACTCTATTCAATGTATATGAGAGCAAGCTATGCTAGCCACCTGTTTAAAGAAATTATCCATGCCTAGATCTTCCGAATTTGTTTGTCTCTCCATTCCCATTTCAATATCACCATTTCTATTACCTTCATCACGTGGTATCACAAAGGAATCCTGTACATTGCACAAGATGTCCACAAACAAAACTGCTAAGCATTTCTAAAGAACAAAATAGCATATAGCATAAACGAAAACTGTAGATAAATGCTAACAACTCAAGGTAAAGTGATTGCCTCTACATTACAGATACCAGAGCAAAGATGATAAAACGTTTTCATAAAAGATGCCCCATGCACAACCTAATCATGTCCAAGGGATACATTTTCTTGAAACAATAGGTAACCAACCAAAAAGATTAGAGATTGACCATTACGAGAATAGATTTCATAGTAACCCATTGTCGCAAAATACGACATGTGGGAAGCACGTTCAGATACACGAAACAAAAGATGTCATCAATGGTTAAAAGATAACAGGATTTGATCTGGCATCCCTTGGTATTTAGGGCTCATAAACATTTCAAATTTATAAGCAGAAGACCTTTTCTTTTCTTTTTTTTTTTTTCCTTTTTCCTTTACTGCTATCACAAAGTAAATGAAGAAGGAAACAAGTTGCAACATGTCCTCTTTCAACCAATTTAATCATCCAATCGCTCAGATTCCACAAGCGGATATGCAAGTTTAAAATGGCAAATCCGTTGACCATGCGATGTTTTAGATGCCAGTTGAAAAAGGTTTAATCTTGGTGCTGAAGACGGGCATGAACTAAGAGCATCAAATGCGGAACTGAAGACGGGCATGAACTAAGAGCATCAAATGCATACTTCTCTACCAAGGAATATAGATTTCAAAACACGCAGTTTTAATCAATAACAACTCTGATACATCAAGTCCTCGAAGGTTCGACTTTATTCCAGCAAGTTCGGCATATTGAGTTGTCTGCATAATTGACAATTAACTTTTTTCTTCCCCTTTGGAGCCTGGTCCAATAGACTTACACGAAAACATCTAAAGTAGAGTTAAAAGTCATCACAAGTATTCTGTGGAATCGTTAATCATTAAGTCAAATGCAGGAAACAGAGCCCATTAAGTATCCAAATTCAAAATCTCGACTCGTGAATTTCACGATATATGTGATCAAAATTCCAATTTCGAGGTAAAACCCAACCCCGAAAAGCACATGTATCCAAAATAAACACAGAAAAAAATTAGATGACGTCTCAAGATTCAAGAATCCCTTTGCTGGCTTTGTTATCCATAGATTCATAATCACAAAGATCCACATACCAACTCTAAAGCCTAAACTATTAGCAAAACAACATTGACAGCTTTTTCATCCCAAAATTTATGTCTTGAGCAATCTCAACAATTTTCCTCTAACATTTCTTCCAAAAAGAAAAAGACAGCTAAACGCTAATCAAACGGGCCAAGACAAGATCTTCCGCCTTGTCCCAGCTCCTAAAAGCAGCTGCATTCACCCCCGCCATTTTCAAATCCCTTCCGTCGCGATATTTATTAAATTTGTATCAATTTCGCAGCAGATCAACAGCAATCACGCATCAAAATGAGAAACGAAAGTGAAAATTGAACCACTCACCGTCAAAAGGTCGTTCATTTTGGATGAAATTCGAGGCCGAAACTGTGTAGAGAGACGAGCGAAGAACAGGTTCTCGCGAAATATCTCTTCCCCTGTAAATAGACTCTCTCTCTCTCTCTCTCTCTCTCTCTCTCTCTCTCTCTCTCTCTCACACACACACACACAGAGTTTTCTCTTTTTCCTATGTTTTTCAATACGAAAAATGGAACCCTTTTGTTGGTAAATGGAGGTCACAACTCACAGGACACAGAAAAAATACAGCGATGAGAGAGAAAATGTGTGATTTTGTGTGTGTGTGTGTTTTTTCAGTTGATATGTTTTACATTCCACTAGTATTCTACCTGTGCAATTTGCACAAATATATAAATAAAATATTGTGAGTTATTTTTATACATATAATGATTAATATTTTTTGTTAAATTTACAATTAAAGGAGCTGAAATATTTAAATTTTTTAAATTGCGTTTATCATATTGGATATAATTTATATTTTGGTATGTATCTTTTTTTGTGAATTACGTATTATTTATTTAGGAATTTCAAATATGTTTTTTATTTTCCGAAAGAAGTTAATTTAAATGTAACCACAAAAATAGCATCTACTCATATTAAATAATCAACACATTATATAGTCAATTGTAAGTAATTAGAAAATTTAAAATGATTTTTGTAATTTTAAATTAATTAGTGTATTGATTACATAATAATTAAATGAAAGGTTAAATGAATAAAAAGTAACGGTTTTTGGAGGGAAAAAATTATATTGCCACCTAGGTATAATTTAATAGGTTTTATTAAATGCTCATTAGCCAGTAATTATATATATATAGATTTATCACTAATCACGCTTTTTTTTTCCAGAATACTAATCACGCATTTAACAACCAAAAAAGTAGGTTTAGTGTGGCAAATTTTAGGAAATAGAACTAGTCTATAAAAAAAATTCCAGAATACTAATCATGCATTGTGAAACATTTTTTTATAGACTAAGTCTATTTCTTACATGGCATGTGCTTTTTTTCTAAGAGACCCAAAGCATTGTGGGTGCTCTTACGGAACTATTCCGTCGGGTTTATACATGATGATCTAACGATTACAAATCTCAATGGAATAGTTTCTTACCGTGACGGTAACATCTCCCAAGTTTCATGTTCCTTTTTCTTTACACCGAATTGATTATTATTTTTCACAAGTTAAAGACCTTTTTTTTTAATGATTAGGTTTTACATCGAACAACACTAAATTAAATATAAGTGCTAAAAAGACTCAGACAAAATAAAAATTGAATGGAGCTTTGTATTTCAGTGCAATTCGATTCGATTATTTTAGTATCACAATTTTCTATTCAACTAGTGCAATACTTGTGCGATACACAAGCTAATTTTGTTAAGGTAAGCGTTTAAATTTGAATGATTGGATGATTGGAATAACGTAAAACGCATGTATTGGAATAAAACAAAATATAACTCATATATTATTAAACGTATCATTGTACACAATATTTTTGTTTGGTCTCCTCTTGGTACATCGTCCATCACCACAAATTTTATTAGGATTCTAGATAGACTTAAATAAATCAACTAATTATTTAGTAGGATATAAATGATATATTTATACTGCTTTTATGAATATTGCATAGCTAAATATAACAGAGATTGTAAAACTTTTTTCTTATTATATATAGCCCTAATATTTTAAAATGTAAATTATTTAATTTAAGGAAGGAAAAAAATGTGCAAGTGTATGCAATTAATTTCAAATTTGTATTATAGAAGATTAAACAAAACCCAAATTTTAGGATGTTCCAATTCGATTTTATTTTGAATTTCAAACTAATATTATCTGATTCTATTTTATGTTTAAAAAAATCGGAACTAAAGAAAGTAGTAGCCAAATGATAAGGAATTTTTAATTTTAATTTTTAATTTGATATTGGGCCGATTTCTATGCAATCCCATTTTTTAATAGGCATGATTCGTTACAATTAGGTAAAGATACATGTTATAGTATTTTGCCTAACTCGGAATTCGAAATTCTCGATTTTATGGTAATCAATTTTTTTAATAAAAAAATTAGAGAATTTTGACTTTTACAATTTTTTATGCATTTCTTTTTTTTTAATAAACAATTAATTTGGTGCATTGATGAAAATATATATTTGATAATATTTTGTCTAATTCAAAATTCTCGATTTTATGGTAATCGATTTTTTTTTTAAAATAAAAAATGAGGAAGAATTTGACTTTTGCAAAATTTGTAGCATCAATCGAAATTTACCTAAATAAAATCCACAAAATCCATGAATTTAGGGTGCATATATAGCTAATCGATTTTTTTGGGAACAATTTAAAAAGAAAAAAAAACATCCAAAAATAGAATGCAATAGATGCTGGTTGACTTTTTTGTTAGGGCATCCACACCAATTTAACACATATTTCATTCATTCAATCAAAAAGTAACATTCTCTTTCATCTACATCATCTTTCCACTAAATCTCTCTCCATTTAAACACACACTCACATTCCTACACATTCATTTAAATACATACATGGGGCCCATTATCCATTCATTCAATATAAATTTTATATTCTATTCTCAATAAATATAAAATTTTATATTTTTAAATTATAATTATAAATTTTAAATGTATGAAAATGAAAGAGACCAAAAATAACTCAAATTAAGATTACACGAGAAAAAAAAATACAATTACAAAAGATAAAAAGTCACATATGTATCTCTTTTAAAAAATTTAAGTAACTGTATGTATGTAATCTCATCTCTGCGACTTCATCGCCCGATTTTATCTCTCTCGGAGTGTCCATCGTTTAGCCATCGCCTTCCCCAGTTGGGCTCGACGAGTGCAAGGTGGTGGCTCCCCTGAGCTTCGCAGCCCCTTTCCGAGAGCAGTGTCGCACGGGGGAGGGGGAGCTTTTTCGTCGGGGAGACGGTCGTGCCCGCTTTTCTGGCTCCCGTCTCTGGTGTCGGAAGTGAGGTACGGGTAGATGGTTCTCCTCCGGTATTGACCATTTCGGTGACCCTCTGGTGCTCTCTTGGAGAGGTTGCGACCCCAAAATCTGATTTAGGGTTTGGGGTGGAGAAAGGGCTCCGGCCAAATTGCTTTTTCCCGTCTTGATTCAGTGGTCGCCGGCGATGGTAGGAGTTATTTGGAGGTGTGGCTGTTAGCAATTGTTGGTTTGTCGGGCTGAGCTGCCCTGCTCGAGCTGCGGGGAGTCGGTAGTTGCAGGTAGGGCGCTGAGTGTAGGTGGTGGGGTTGTCGGCGATTGTTGGGTCAGGGATGTAGGTGAGGTGCGGTTGTCGGTGATTGTCGAGCTTGTTTTAGGTCCGGATTCGTCGGGTTCTTATTGTCGGTTTTGGCTGGGTGTTGTTTTCTCCGGGTGACAGTGGGGTTTGTTCATCTGGGCGAGGGTTGGACCGACCCGTGGATCCTCAATTCAGTTAGGTGCCCGTGTAGTTTCTGGGTTGGGATTTTGGGTTCAATTCTGCCATGTTTGAGCTCGTTGTGGCTTTCCGCTGTGGGAAAGGATTTTGTTGCCGTTTTTTTTTTTTTTTTGTCTTGTTTTGTGTTGTGGTGTGAGTGTTTGTCGTGTGTTGTTTAGTTTTGTGTTGTTTTATTTCTTGTTCGTGTTTTCGGCTGTGCGCCCGAGTGTCTCTCTGTGTGCCCAAGTGTCACCTTATTACCCTGTTGGGGTCCGACACTCGAGTATTACCCTGTTGGGGTCTGATGCTCGGGTATTACCCTGTTAGGGTTTTGTAATTGTTTTTAGTTTTTCTGTGGTTCGTTAGTTAGTCGCGTTGTGGTTTTTATTCTAGCTTTGCTAGTCGGGATATTAGGCGGTCGTTTGACTTATCCTCCCTTTTTATTTCTCTTTTTTCAGCTGTTGGCTGCGTGTTTTCAGCCGTTGGTTGTTGTGTATTCACACTTTTGTGCATTTTGTTTTATTGATTATATCGTTGGAAAAAAAAAGTCTGAATTTAGCAATATTTGAAAGTGTGATATAGATGAAAAATAAGTTAAATATATAAAAGAATAATAAAATAATTAAACAATTTCATCTAAAACAAAAAAAAAAAAAAGATAAAGGATTCAAGCGTTCAAAGGGCTGAACGGTACATGGGCTCCACTCAAATAATGAACGCCCACATTCCAGTTAACGACAATTGGGCGTTTAAACGAGGTGCTTTAACGGAGCATTGCGGGTGCTCTTACTATTTTTGGTAATAGGTTTATTTCCTTATATAGATATATAGATTCGGTTTTTTTTTTATATTGTAGTACGATTATTGTAACACTCCACTTTGATTTTAATGAAATCTCGGGCTTTCAAAAAATCATGTAAACAATTTTCAAAATCATTTTCAAAAATACATGTGTGTTAAACAACAATTTACTTAGTCCAAGTCTTATCTGGATCCACGGAGATTCATGAACCCGATTTTTCCCAAATGGTTTTCATTAACCGGTTCTCAACACATAACATAATACTCAACTTTAATCATAAAGCATGCATAAATCGGAATTTCATAAATCCAAACATCATGAGTAATTCAAATCCAACATGAACCAAAACATAAGTTCGAAATGGATTTTCAACAAGTCTCAACATAGTTCATGATAATACGGAAGCAATAAAATAACTAAGGACCACCCACTCGTCTTTCCCCATCACCCGGCACCTGCTTAACCTGCATCCGTGAAGAGCAAGTGGGAGTGAGCACAAATGATAAAGTAGTGCTCACTACTATGCACATAATGACATGTAAAGATGGTATGGTCGCAGCATGAATATAAATCAATTATCATCATGTCTCATCTCCTAATAATCACAACAATAACTCACTCATGTGCACATCTATCATTAGCCGTGGAAAGGGGATGCATAAACCCTAACGACGGGAGTGCGTGCCACTGTAACAGACACGGCCTTTCATTAGGTCTTAAGGAGACTTGCCTCGCAAGGGAAACCGTACCGTAACTCCACGGGGACAACCGTACCGACGGCCGTAACAGCTCACATCGGTAGGCCACATGGTTCACTTCATACATTGGTCATACCAACTAAACATTAAACAACACGTATGGCATAGAAAGTTTTATAAGTAAACCCACCTGGTTTGAAGCAACAGATATCACGAAAATACGAGTAGGTTGAGAGCTCGGCTCGTCAAACACCTACAATAATTAAGAGGGCCCTATCAATAACTATCCGACCCCGCACTAACTAACTCATGTCATTTAGGACTCATATCAAACACTTAGATCAATTCAGCCCATATAAGTCATAGAAGCAAGCATTAAAAAGATAAATTTTATTTTCGGAAGCACCACATGAATATTTCAAAACATCACCCCTGCAGCGATTTTTAAATCAACATAACTTGCAGTACACATGTCATATAATCATGATTCCGGTTTTATTTTAACTCTTAGGAATGAATCTACAATTCTTATGAAGATATCAAAAACAAATAAGGTCATTTAGCAGGAGATAATTCAACAAACATTCTTAACCGAGTTGCAGTCCACAATTGAAATCATACAGCTGACAGGACTTCAGTAATTGCAGGATAAATGAAGCTACATACATTATTTTCATGAGATTCAAAAACCATATGAAATCTAACTGAAATATATACAACTTTTCCGAAGATCGAATTGGAAAATAACGATGTTATCAATGAGTTTAAACATAAAATATTGGATTTATGAAATCTGTCAGAAACAAATTTATGTTACAAAGCACCTCAGTATTTAGACTTTAATTCACACTATAGATAACATATCAGCATGAACCCTACCTTATTAGAAAGCTAAGAAATAGAAATATAACTTTCATGAAGATCACCATTTCGTTTGAGCATATTAAGACATGATAAAAAGGTCATACATTTAATATAACATGCTGCTGGGTTTACAAAAAAAAACTGCTTGCACAATTTATTTGTAAAATTCATAACTCACTCAATTCTTAAGATAAAATCATGAAATTTGGTATGCAAACTCTTAACTCATATATAAACATGTTCGTAAAAGTTTATAATTTTATCCTAAGTAGAACTCGAGTTATTCGCGTTTGAAGTTGCAGCTAAATTCGCGCATGTAAAGTTCAATTTGCATGCCTAATTTTAAAAATCAATAACTCGAGTTATACTAGGCTAAAAGACTTGATTCTTGATCTTATGAACTCCTCTTTAACACAAGAAATAGCCATATAATTCTCACATTACCAGGGTACTCACAACATTCTAAAAAACAAGGTGAAACAACACATACAAATTATGCATGCAAAGCGGGTGGAGCTTACCTTATTGCATATTCAAAATTACTTTAAAAACTGAAACTTCAAAGTAACAAAACACATAAATGAGCACATTATCTAATCTACTAAACATGTTATAAAAGGAAAGAACACAAACCTCTTCAAAACTTCAAGAAAAAGCAAAGAAAGCTCAGTTCTAGCTATGCATGGCTTGGTTTTGCTTGAGGCTACAACCCGGATTCTTCTTGATTCCTTGGCTAAGGATGCTGCTAAAGCCTTCTTTGGTAAATGTTAGGAGAAGAATAAGAGCTAAAATGAAGCTTCTCTCTCAGTTGAATGGCTAGAACTTGGAACAACCGCAAGGTGTTCAAAGATGCTCTCGGTAGCAATAAATCTTTGGTCTCGATTTTTCTCTATTTTGCTTAGATGTTTGGTGAGGTTTCTTTTCTGAATACTAAGGAAGAAATGAAGGCTTGATCAGGTAAGAATAGAACTTAAAGACATCTCCAAAGTGGGTTCAAACTTTGAGGGAGCATGGTGGGGGACATGGTGGAAGACCAAGATGGAATAACTTCATTTCCAAGGTGGTCAAGATTCTTGCATCACTTGGATTATTAAAACGAAAATGAGCACTAAAAGGGCTGAATAAGGTGTGAACGAAACATCAAATGGGTTAGGAGACAAGGTCTTATAACAATTGAATAAAGTAAGGTAATGCCCATGCTAGCCCATACTTAACATTAAAATTTGATAATCATGCTTAACTCTTGATTAAGAATTTACTAAGCTTAATGCTCACTTAATCTCTACTTGAACCCACGAAGATGGACCGAGATTGTTCATCAATTGGGTTGAAATGATAGTGTTTGAGATTCGGATTTAAACGTCTCGAAAACGAGTTAAAACGGATAATATTTCAGTTTAGCGATTAAACCGAAAATACAAATGGTGATCGGTAAAATAAATCGAACGACTCGTAAGATTATATTATACATTCAATAATATAATATGTAGCCACATCATCAAGGCATTTAAAAAAATAAAAATAAAATGTCATTATTCAAAATTAAATCGGAAAATCTAATAGTCGAACGGGGCACTACAGTCTACCACCTTAAAAGAATTCCGTCCTCGGAATTCGAAAACAAAACAACTAGAAAGCACTAAGAATAAATATACAAAGGGGAACTCAAAACATAAAGTTCGGATAACGCATCCTAATATCGTCCTCCTTCTCCCAAGTCTCCTCGGATTCGTCGTGTCGACTCCACCGCACCTTCACCAAACTCACTGCCCGGTTCCTCAGCTGATGGACCTTCCGGTCCAAAATGGCTGTCGGTACCTCCTCATAGGTAAGGTCTCGCTCGACCTGCAGCTCGCCGAAGTCCACCACATGGTCAGTATCATGCACATATCTCCGCAGCATCGGGACATGAAATACATCGTGCACTCCCAACAAATCCAGTGGTAACGCCAGCCGATACGCCAAGTCCCCGACTCGAGCAAGGATCTCAAATGGCCCCATATTGCGAGGTGTAAGTTTCCCCTTCTTCCCGAAGTGAATCACTCCCTTCATGGGTGAAACCTTCAAGAAGACATGATCACCGACCGCATACACATGCTCCTGCCTCTTCCGGTCGGCATAGACCTTCTGCCTCTCTTGGGCAGCCTTGATGTTCTTGCAGATCTCCTCAACTATCGCCACAGTATTACGGGTAAACTCCGGACCCATTATCTTCCTCTCTCCAACCTCATCCCAATACAAAGGAGTCCGAACCTTTCGTCCATATAAAGCCTCATACGGGGCCATCTTGATCGAAGAGTGGTAGCTATTGTTGTAGGTCAGCTCGACTAACGGAAGGGCATACTCCTAAGTTAGGCTCCGGTCCAAGACCACAGCCATCAAAATATCCTCTAAGTACTGGATTGTCCGCTCCGACTGACCATCTGTCTCGGGGTGAAAGGCTGTACTGAACTCCAACCTCGTCCCCATGGCTCGGTGCAAAGTCCTCCAGGACTGGCCCGTGAACTTCGGGTCTCGATCAGACACAATCTCTACGGGCACCCCATGAAGCTTGACAATATCTTTGACGAACAACTCGGCTTTATCACTAGCCTTTATAGTCGTCCGAACGGGCAAAAAGTGGGCAAACTTTGTGAATCGATCCACAATCACCCATATAGAATCATGCCCGGATCTCGATCTAGGCAATCCCACCAAGAAGTCCATGGTGATGCACTCACATTTTCACATGGGAACCTCAAGGGGATTCAACAACCCTCTCGGTTTCTGGTGCTCAGCCTTCACTCGCTGACATACCAGGCATCCATCCACGAACCTCGCTACTTGCCTCTTCATTCCTTGCCACCAGAAAGACTTCCTCAGATCCTGGTACATCTTCGTGCTACCGGGATGGACTGTGTACGGGGCACTATGGGCCTCTCTCAGAATCTCCCTCCGCAATTTCCACACCTTCGGAACACAAAGTCTACCCTCGAAGAGTAATGCTCCGTCGGTTGCGACTGCAAAACCACCTATCTGACCGCTAGATGCCAAATTCCTCATTCGGCACATAAAACGATCATTCAGCTGCTCAACAATTATTCTCTCCCGAAGAGTTGGTCCCACGACCAAAGTGGTCAACATACCACCGACCATGGAAGTCGACTCCACTGCCTCTAGCTGTAGCCGTTCGAACTCCCGAAGTAGGACATCTTGCCCAGTGAATAGGCAAGACAGTTGGCTGTAACTCCTCCGACTAACGGCATCGGCTACCACATTAGCTTTCCTAGGATGGTAGCTAATCATGCAGTCGTAATCCTTGACCAGCTCCAACCACCTACGCTGCCGCATATTCAGCTCCTTCTGAGTGAAGATGTACTTCAGGCTCTTATGGTCCGTGAAAATCTCGCACTTCCCTCCGTAAAGATAATGCCTCCAGATCTTCAAAGCGTGAACCACTGCGGCTAACTCTAAGTCATGAGTGGGGTAGTTCTGCTCGTGAGGCTTTTAACTGCCTCGAAGCATAGGCCACGACTCCCTTGCTGCATGAGAACACAACCTAAGCCCATCTTCGAAGCGTCAATGTAGATAGTGAACTCCAAAGTAGGGTCGGATATGGCCAAGACGGGCGCGGTAGTGAGTCTTCTCTTCAACTCCTGGAAACTCTCATCGCACTTCGAACTCCAATCAAACCTCACGGCCTTCTTTGTAAGGTTGGTTAGTGGTTGGGCTATCTTCGAGAAGCCCTTGATGAACCTCCGGTAGTATCCTGCTAACCCCAGGAAGCTACGAACATCAGCGGCACTTTTTGGTGCATCCCACTTGCTCACTGCCTCGATCTTGCCGGGATCCACCTCAATGCCTCTCGCTGTCACAATGTGGCCAAGGAATGCCACACGATCCAGACAGAATTCACACTTAGAGAACTTCGCATACAACTTCTCACGGCGAAGGGTCTCCAGCACAGTTCTCAGATGCTCCTTGTGCTGGTCGATGTCCCGTGAATAAACCAGGATGTCGTCGATGAACACGATAACAAATTGGTCCAGATAAGAATGAAAGACTCTATTCATTAGGTCCATGAACACCGCCGGAGCATTGGTACGTCTGAACGGCATTACCACAAACTCATAGTGGCCATAACGAGTACGGAAATCAAACTTAGAAATATCCGACTCCCTGATCTTCAGCTGATGATAGCCAGAATGCAAGTCAATCTTCGAAAAGACGTTGGCTCCCCTCAGCTGGTCGAAGAGATCCTCGATATGGGGAAGGGAGTACTTGTTCTTGACTGTAAGGGCATTCAACTCCCGATAGTCAATCCACATGCGCATCGATCCGTCTTTCTTCTTCACGAATAGGACGGGCGCACCCCACGGCGAAACACTCGGTCGAATAAAACCGAGCCTGAGTAACTCCTGGATCTGGGCCTTGAGCTCTTGAAGCTCTTTTGGCGCCATAAGGTAAGGGACTTTAGACACCGGGCCCGCTCCTGGCACCAAGTCAATAAGGAACTCGACCTGGCGATCGGGTGGTCCTCCGGGCAGTTCATCGGGGAGAACATCTAAATACTCACAGACGATAAAAACTCGCTCCAGAGTTCGCTCGGAGTCATCCTCAGACACCTAAGATACAAGGTAGCCTTGACAGCTACCCTTGGAAAGGCTCTTCCTAGCTTGCATAGAAGAGATGACTCGAGGCACAGTCCTCGACTTCACCCCAAAGAACACAACAGGCTGATCGGAATCGGGAAAGAGGGTGACTTCGCGCTCCTGGCACCGGATATCGGCTCGATAGCGAGTGAGCCATTCCATGCCCAAGATCACATCGAAGTCTCGCATTTCAATCACATAAGCATCAACAATCAGAACTCGACTGCCGATAGAAACAAGAAGATCACGAACCAAAGAATCAGAGATAATAATTTTTCCGAGGCTAGACTAACCTCGAGAGGATCACAAGAACTCACAGTGTTAATAGATAAGGCCTCTAAGCAACGAGAAGAGATAAAAGAATGGGTAGCACCGGTATCACACAATGCAAAGACAGGAACGTTGGAGATAGAAAGCATTCCGGACATAGTACCTGTGTTGCGGGCGGCCTCATCGTGGGTAATGGTATAGACAAGGGCCTGACCCCTAGCCCTCTGCTGGAACGGTGGGGGTTGTTGCTGCTGCTGATGTGGTGGCAGCGGGGAAGCTGCTGCTGCTGAGGGAACTGCTGCTGCCTCTTGGGCTCAGGACAGACACTGGCATAGTGACCCGGTCGGTTGCAGTTGTAAAAATCTCGCTGGTCTGCTAAGCACTCTCCGGTGTGGAACCTGCCGTATTTAGGGCATCTCGGCAATTGACCCTGAGTGGGTCGGTCGTCACGTCTGTCGAAGTTCCCTTGCTTTCCCTTCTTCTTGTTTTGGAAATCGGACTTCCTCTTGCCCGAGCTAGAGCCGGGCGACACAGATGAGATGGGCCAAGCGTATTGAATAGAAGTCTGAGTAGGCTGAGAATTATGGTGATAGGAGGGGACTGGAGCTATAAGAATGAGACAACTCTCCATCTCCTGTGCCCGACTCACAGTGTCGGCGTAAGACATCGCTCCGTGACTCTCCACCAGGTCACGGATCCTCTGATTAAGCCCCTTAAGAAACTTGCGGGCCTTCTTGGCATCGGTATTCACCGAGTCACCAGCAAAAAGACACATCCGGGTGAAAGTGCAAATATACTCGTCCATGGTGGAGTTGCCCTGCTGCAGATGGTAGAACTCATGCTCCATCCGATCCCAAAAACTCTGGGGAAGGAACTTGGCGTGCACCATCACCTTCATCTCCTCCCAAGTGAGAGCATTAAGCTCCGCCTCTGGCCTCCGAGCCCAGTGGTCAATCCACCAGTCGGAAGCATCCTCCTTCATCTGGTAAGCTGCTAGAGATACATGTTGTCGGTCCGGGAGAGGGAGCACAGCGAAAATCTTATCCAACTCCTTGATCCATTCCAGTACCGCGGTGGGGTTCTCAGTCCCCGTGAAAGTCGGCGCGTGCATGTTCTGGAACAGGATTATGAGCCGAGTAAGGTCTATGGCCGGAGGGGCTTGGTGATGATGAGGAGACGGAGAAGGAGACAGGGATGGGTCACGGTTACGGTTGTTGCGGGTATTCATAGCTCTACATTGAATAAGCCGAACAAAGTTTAGCACAAAACAAGAAAAATCATAATCACATAAGTCTAGAGTTCGCCATTAAACACTAGAGTTCGATTAAATCAAGGTGGATAGATCCTAAGCCCTAAATCACAGGTTCAACACAAGTAGTTTCATTGCCACATGTTTACCATTTACATATCAAGTATTTTCATTAATACTTAAATCGAACATACCTTAAGCAGCGCGGCGTGACAGAGACGAGTGGTCATAACACAAGGTCTAAAACACATAATCACATATAAACCAGTCTACAGAAATGCAGACTGGCTCTGATACCAAACTGTAACACCCCACTTTGATTTTAATGAAATCCCGAGCTTTCCAAAAATTATGTAAACAATTTTTGAAATCAATTTCAAAAATACATGGGTGTTAAACAACAATTTACTTAGTCTAAGTCTTATCTGGACCCACGGGTTCATGACCCCAATTTTTCACAAATGGTTTTCATTAACCGGTTCTCAACACATAACATAATACTCAGCTTTAATCATAAAGCATGCATAAATTGGAATTTCATAAATCCAAACATCACGAGTAATTCAAATCCAACATGAACCAAAACATAAGTTCGAAATGGATTTTCAACAAGTCTCAACATAGTTCATGATAATACGGAAGCAATAAAATAACTAAGGACCACCCACTCGTCTTTCCCCGTCACCCGGCACCTGCTTAACCTGCATCCGTGAAGAGCAGGTGGGAGTGAGCACAAATGATAAAGTAGTGCTCACTACTATGCACATAATGACATGTAAAGATGGTATGGTTGCAGCATGAATATAAATCAATCATCATCATGTCTCATCTCCTAATAATCACAACAATAACTCACTCATGTGCACATCTATCATTAGCCACGGAAAGGGGATGCATAAAAAGGGATGCATAAACCCTAACGACGGGAGTGCGTGCCATTGTAACGGACACGCCCTTTCATTAGGTCTTAAGGAGACTTGCCTCGCAAGGGCAACCGTACCGTAACTCGATGGGGACAACCGTACCGACGGCCGTAACAACTCACATCGGTAGGTGTTTGTCCCATTTTTGTTATCCTTTTCTTTGTTTATTTGGTAGATTTTATCCCCCGAGTTTAGGTTTTTATTAGTCAGTTTGGTCCTTCTGTCGTTCTTTTCGCTTGTTAGTCGTTTATTTATCACTTTCGATTTTTTCTGCTCTTTTTGCTTGTTTTTCGGGTGTTGATCTTCTATCTTAGGTGGTGTGCAAATCAGGCTTTTTATCTCACATTTGGAGCTATTTGAGCAACCGAGCTTTAAGCAGAATTTCAGTCACAAGTGCCAGCTTTCACGAGTTCCCCCCGCGCCGCGATGCTCGTCTCGCCGCGACAAGAACCTTCACGAGTCCCCCACACCGCGACAAAGCTTCAGGGAGTTCGATTCCAGGTGCCGCGCCGTGTCGTCCGTCGCGCCGCGGAGCAGAGGCACGTCGCGTCGTGTCCACTCCATCACGCCGCGGGGCAGCACCATTCCGCGCCGTGTCCTCTCCCTCGCGCCGCGGAGCACCGGTCTATCGCGCCGTGACCGCTCTTCGCGGCGCGGTGCCGATAATTCAAATGCAGATGACGGGCTATTTTTATGTTACGAACGATAGGGTTAAGGGGAATTCCGTACTTTTTATTTTTGAACTCTTTGGAGAGAAAACAGATCTTTTCTCTGAAAATTTTTCTTCTCTTTGATTTCAGTTCTAATCTTGAAGGTGAAGAACCTCAAGAATTGTTTTTTGGTTTTAGCTTTCAGATTTGGATTGCTCTTTGTTTTCGACATTGGTTTTCTTACAATCGTAAGCATCCTTTCTCACTTTGTTATGATGTTTTGTGCTTGGATTGTTATGAGTTTTTATGTTCAAATTATTATGAGTAGCTAAATCTTTTTGTTGGGGATAGGAGATATTCGTGTTGGTTCGTTCGTGATTCATGTATGTTTGCTTACCATTCAATCTATTCGAGTTGTTCTTAATCTAGGGTTAGATGCTTGATCACCATTCTAATCTAATTAATCAATTTGTAGAACCGAAAGGGGAGAAATTGGTTGAACGTGGCTCGTTTAGAATAGGCTTGTTCGTCAATGTATTGCCTATGCGTTGATTGTTCAGATAATGAATTGCTTGTGTTTGTTTTCTTGTTACGGACAGTTATTGAGGACAAATTTCTAAGCGAGTAAATTATTAGATCTCTTAACCGAGTGGATAAGCAATTAATAGTTGTTGAGAACCATATGCGAGTATCTCCGATTCCTCAACTTCCCCAACCTTATTTTAATTTCGTTTGGATCTGATAGTTCGTTTGTTTTTATTTATTTATTTATTTGAGAATTCGTAGTTGATAATTAAAAAACCAACAATTTGAACTAGAGTGTTTAGATTTTGTTTCTTTTTTTCGTGTGTTTGAATAGTCGTGCAGTTT
>CACSLK010034598.1:26171092-26189045 GCA_902706635.1 Striga hermonthica
AAACATATGTACTTTGACTGAAACATGATTGCCAGATCAAAATGGAATTGATAGAAACTGCAAAACACAGCTTTTACAGCATACCTCTAACAGTGTTAGGGCTAGTTCATTCCGATCTATGTGGTCCTATGAGTATTCAAGCGAGAGGTGGTTTCGAGTACTTCGTTACGTTTATCGATGATTACTCGAGATATGGATACATTTTCCTTCTGCACCGCAAGTCTGAATGCTTTGAGAAGTTCTTGGAGTATAAGGCAGTTGTGGAGAAGCAGTTAAGAAAAAGTATCAAGTCACTACGATCGGATCGTGGTGGCGAATATCTCTCGAATGAATTTAGGAGCTACTTGACGGATAATGGGATTACGTCCCAGCTGACTGCGCCTGGCACGTCTCAGTAGAATGGCATAGCAGAACGGAGGAACAGGACTCTTATGGAAATGGTTAGGGCAATGATGAGTTATAGTACATTACCAGATTCGTTTTGGGGATATGCCCTAGAAACAGCGGTATACATTCTGAATAGAGTACCTTCTAAATCAGTACTGTCTACACCATTGGGGTTGTGGTCTGGGCATAAGCCTAGTCTAAGACATCTCAGGATTTGGGGTAGCCCAGCACATGTGCTGAGAACCGATACTGATAAGTTGGAACCGAGATCAGAAGTAAGCTGTTTGTGGGATATCCTAAGGAAACGAAAGGTGGTCTATTTTATAGTCCCGAGGACCAGAAAGTAATTATTAGCACGAATGCTAGGTTCTTGGAAGAAGACTATGTCTTAGATCATAAGCCCAGTAGTAGACATGTTCTTGAGGAATTAAAGGGAGTGAGTACTTCAATACCGAGTGCGCTAGATGTTACACCACAAAGTACTGCAACACGTATCGCTGATGATGCACCTGAGCAGGTAGTACCTCGTTGTAGTGGGAGGGTTTTCCGGCAACCCGAACGGTTCATAGGTCTGGGAGAGTCTTCTGAGGCCGTCCCGGACGTTCTTGAATCTGACCCATGGACATTCAATGAGGCACTCCAAGATGGGGACGCGGAGTCTTGGCAAAAGGCGATAAAATCTGAATTAGAGTCAATAGACACTAATCAGGTCTGGGATCTTGTAGAGCCACCCAGTGGCGTTCGAGCCATTGGATGCAAGTGGGTCTATAAGAGAAAGAGAGGATCAGATGGGAAGGTTGAGACCTTCAAAGCTAGGCTTGTTGCGAAAGGGTACACTCAGAAAGAAGGGATCGATTATGAGGAAACCTTTTCGCTGGTAGACATGCTCAAATCCATCAGGATTCTCTTGGCTGTGGCTGTTCGTTCCATTTTTGTTAGTGTTTTCGTGTTTATTTTGCATTCATTTTTTCCATTCTAGGTTATTTTCTTTTGTTCTTGGTCCATTTTGTGTCGTGTCGTGTGCCTTCTTTTCCTTGCTCGTTTTTGGTTCTTTTTATTTCTTTTTCTCGGTTTTCTGCGTTTTTCTTGGCAGTGGCAATATGCAGGTTAGGTGGTTCGGTAAGCAGCCGTGAAGTGATCGTTGTCCAAGAGTTGGAATCGAGTTGAGAAAGAAGAGTCGGAACTAAATCTCGGGTCCAGAGAAACGCGTGTCGAGCCGACGTAATTCTGTGCATAATTTCTTCACCGCGGCCGTGGAGGAGGAAGTCGCGGTCGCGGAGAGCGCGGATCCCCGACTCAGCGTGCAGAGAAGAAAACCCGTGGCCGCGGGTCATGTCGCGGCCGCGGTGAACGATTTGACCAAGGCGCCCAGTTTTACTCACCGCGGCCGCGGGAGAGGAAGTCGCGGCCGCGGGATGCCCGATAATCCAACACCGGCGACAGAGCTAGAAAGTCGCGGCCGCGGGATGAAGTCGCGGCCGCGGACCTTCCCTTCACCGCGTGAGCCTCTTCACGAGGCCTGGGAGCGATTCAAGGATCTTCAGCGGCAGTGCCCTCACCACAATCTTTCACCGGGACTCCTGATGAATTGCTTTTACGACTCCCTCAACCAGAATTTGCAATATATGGTTGACAACGCTGCGGGGGGAGACATCGGTGCGAAGACGGCCGAAGAGATGTATGAGATCTTTGAGACGATGAGTGCTAACTCGTCCCAAAAGAGCAGTCGAGGGAAGAGAGCGGTGGTGAATGAGGCATCTCCGAGGCAAGACATGATGGCTCATCAGATAGCTAAGCTTACGGAGCAAATGCGGCTGATGAATGCTCGGACAATGCAGCCAGCCCAGACCATGGCAGTGGATACATGTGGGGCATGTGGAGCCCAAGGGCACCGGTCAGAGGTGTGCCCGTCGGCATTCGGTCAGGACCTTGGAGAGCAATATGCCGATGTCAACGCTGTCCAAGGATATCAGAACCGGCAGCCAAACGACCCCTTCTCTAACACTTACAATCCCAGGTGGAGAAACCACCCACACTTCTCGTGGTCCAACAACAACAACACCCTCCAGCCACCTCGCCCAAACTTCAACCAACAGCAATCCCATCCAAACTTCATGCAACAACAACATCGTCCCAATTTCATCCCTCATCCCAACTACCAACAACAGCAGCAACCGCAACAGCTAGCCCAAGAGTCCGGTTCGAGCTCGCCGAACCAAGATGACAAGCTAGACAAGATCCTCCATTTCATCACTAACCAGGACTCATCTATTAAGCATCTCGAGACGCAAGTGGGTCAGCTTGCCACAAGAGTCGGGAACATGGAGGCTGAGTCAGACAAGGGGAAACTTCTGAGCCAGCCCGAGCAAGCAAAGGCGATCACTGTGTTGAAGAGTGGGAAAGAAGTGAACAACAAGGTGAGAATGCCCGAGCCTGACGGCCCCAAACCATCCGACCAGCCCAAGGAAATCGAGGAGGGCAGGAAAAGCATAGAAACTGACTCAGTAAAACCGTCAGAGAGTCCCTTACTTCACAAGTCTCCAAACCCTTACAAGCCACGCATCCCTTTTCCAAGCCGACTTCGAGATGAGAAACAAGAGCAACAATTCCGGGACTTATACAACATGCTCTCAAAAGTCAACGTCAACTTACCTCTCCTGGATGTGATCAAGAACATGCCTTCTTACGTGAAGTTCTTCAAGGATTTGCTCACGAAGAAGAGGAAATTTGGAGATGGGGAGAAAGTGGTGGTTTATGAGGTAGCGAGTGCCATGCAGCATGATCTCCCAAAGAAAGAACGGGACCCCGGGGGTTTCGTGATACGAATTGCTCTCGGGAACGGAAAAGAGGCTTCGGGGATGCTTGACCTCAGAGCGGGAATCAACCTCATGCCATTCTCTATCTTCCAGAGGCTCGGTCTCGGAGACTTGAGACCTACTAGGATGTGCTTACAGCTGGCCGACCGCTCGATTCGATACCCTAAAGGGGTGGTGGAAGATGTCCTTGTTCGTATAGGGAGACTTATTGTCCCGGTGGACTTCGTGGTTCTAGACGTGTGGGGGACGTTCATGAGAATGGGAAGGATCACACCATCCTTCTTGGTAGACCGTTTATGGCAACCACCAACACCCTTATTGACGTGAGGAACAGGACCTTGAACATGACTGTCTTAGGCGAATCCGTATCTATCTCAGTCCGAGAAGCTACCTCAGCATCCTCGGTTAACTTTGTGGAGGAGTGTGCATTTGTTGACGTAAGCGATCCGTTTGTCGATGAAATGACCATTCAAGACTTAGAGGAGAGGACAATGCCCGATCTTGAAAAAGAAGAAGGGCCCACCATTGAGCTTTTTGTAGCAGACGAGCTCGACAAACCGAACCCATCCACACTAGAGCTCAAAGAACTACCTCGCCACCTCAAATACGTGTTCCTCGATGATGAGAAGCAAAAGCCGGTCATCATCTTTGCTGAGCTTAACCGGGAAGAGGAGAATGAGCTGATTGAGGTACTTAAGAGGAACCAGAAGGCCATTGGTTGAAGCCTAGGAGACATTAAGGGCATCAGCCCTTCCACATGCATGCACCAGATCATTCTGGAGGAGGGTGCTAGGCCTTTTCGGGACAGCCAACGAAAGCTCAACCCGAATATGATGGAAGTGGTAAAGACGGAAGTGCTGAAGCTCTATTTTGAAGGGCTTATCTATCCAGTGGCCGACAGCGAGTGGGTGAGTCCAATTCATGTGGTGCCCAAGAAGGGAGGCATTACGGTGATTGAGAATGAGAAAAGAGAGATGGTTCCCACCCGCATTACCACCGGGTGGAGGATGTGCATTGACTACAGGCGACTCAACGCTGTGACCAAGAAGGACCACTTCCCGTTGCCGTTCATTGATCAGATTCTCGACCGACTCTCCGGCCACCAGTTCTATTGCTTCTTGGACGGACTCTCGGGCTACTACCAAGTGGCCATAGCTCCGGAGGATCAAACCCAAGACAACCTTCACGTGCCCATTCAGCACATTTGCCTTCAGATGTATGCCTTTCGGCCTATGCAATGCACCCGGGACCTTCCAAAGGTGCATGTTTTCCATCTTCTCTGATATGCTCGAGGACTGCTTACAGGTATTCATGGATGACTTCTCAATCTTTGGTACTTCTTTTTCTGATTGTTTGCATAACTTAACTCGAGTGCTTGAAAGATGCATTGATCGAATTTAACTTTGAGTTGGGAGAAAAGTCACTTTATGGTGACTAGTGGAGTCGTGCTTGGTCATGTAGTGTCGAGTCGGGGGATTGAGGTTGACAAAGCGAAAGTTGATGTTATTGAAAAACTTCCCCCGCCTGTGAATGTAAAAGGTGTTAGGAGTTTCTTAGGACATGTTGGCTTTTATAGACGATTTATTAAAGATTTTTCGAAAATCAGCCAGCCTTTGTGTCACTTGCTTGCCAATGATGTGGCATTCGTGTTTGATGATGCATGTTTAGATGCTTTTGATATATTGAAAAATAAGCTTGTGACTGCTCCTGTTGTGATTGCACCTGATTGGTCTTTGCCATTTGAGATTATGTGTGATGCTTCAAATCTTGCTGTGGGGGCCGTTTTGGGCCAACGAGTTGATAAATTGCTTCGTGTGATTTATTATGCTAGTTTGACTCTCAATGGTGCCCAACTGAATTATACTACCACTGAGAAAGAACTTTGGCTGTTGTGTTTTCTCTTGAGAAATTTAGGTCTTATATTTTGGGATCTAAAGTAATTGTGCATTCAGACCATGCAGCCCTTAGGTATCTTTTGAGTAAAACTCAATCGAAACCTAGGCTTATTCGGTGGATTCTACTTTTGCAAGAATTTGATGTAGAGATACGAGATAGGAAAGGGTGTGAAAATGTTGTTGCTGATCATTTTTCTCGTATTGTTCTTTCTGAACCTTCACTTGCATTGCATGAGCATGTTGGTATAAACGATGACTTTCCATATGAGCATGCAAGTGAAGTGACAAATGTCCCTTGGTATGCTGACATTGTCAATTACTTGTCAGATGGTGTTTTGCTGGCTAACCTCTCTTCCCAAGAGAGGAAACGTTTTGTGTTGATGTGTAGGAGTTACTTTTGGGATGACCCACTCCTTTTCAAGGTGGGAAAAGATGAGATCCTTCGGAGGTGTGTGCCCGAGGACGAACAAGCAGATGTTCTCGCTTTTTGCCACGAGTTCAATTGTGGAGGACATTTTGGAGGTCGAAAGACCGCCTTTAAGGTCCTCCAGTCAGGTTTGTTTTGGCCAACACTCTTTAGAGACGCTCATAGCTTTTGTAAATCCTGTGATCGATGCCAAAGACTTGGGAACATTGGTCCTAGGAATGAAATGCCCCTTGTGAATAATCTACAAGTTGAAATTTTTGATGTTTGGGGCATTGATTTCATGGGACCGTTCCCCAAATCTTTTGGTTTCGAATATATCCTCCTTGCTGTAGATTACGTGTCCAAGTGGGTTGAGGCTATCCCCACACGGACATGTGATGCTAATGTGGTTATTAAGTTTTTGCGAGGAAATATCTTGAGCAGGTTTAGATTTCCACGTGCCATTGTGAGCGATGGAGGCAAACACTTCTGCAACCGGATTTTTGAGAAATTGATGAAGAAATACGGAATTTCGCATAAAGTGGCTACCCCATACCATCCACAGACTTCGGGGCAAGAAGAAATAAGCAACAAGCAGATTAAGACTATTCTTGAGAACACGGTGAATTCGTCTAGGAAGGATTGGTCGAGCCGGCTCGACGATGCACTCTGGGCCCAAAGGACAGCATACAAAGGAGTATTGGGGATGAGCCCATTCCAGCTAGTCTACGGGAAATCATGCCATTTGCCGGTTGAGATCGAGCACAAGGCATTCTGGGCAATTAAAAAGATGAATTTCGATCTTGATGCTGCCGGGCGAGAGAGGATGCTACAACTCTCGGAATTAGAAGAGTGGAGAAACGAAGCCTATGAGAATTCTAAAATCTACAAGGAGAAGACAAAAAGGCTTCACGATGTCACGCTTGTTCGAAAGAACCTAGAGCCCGGAATGAAGGTACTCCTTTTTAATTCTCGCCTTCGTCTTTTTCCCGGGAAGCTCAAATCACGTTGGAGCGGGCCGTATGTCATTGATGAGGTGCTATCTTTCGGAGCTGTCCGATTTCGTAATCCAGCTAATGGGGAATTATTCGTGGTCAATGGGCGAACCACAGTATCCTTGATCGAATATGCCGAGCTCCCGGCTTTAAACCGAGCAATTATTTGTACATTTTGTATTTATTCATATATTTATATTAAAAAAAAAGAGGAATTTTTGCCCAGCTCCCAGGTATCGCGCCGCGGCAAGCTCCGTGCCGCGACCTCCCCCGCGCCGCGACGCAACGCTGTCCCGAGCCCTCCGCGCCGCGACAACGTCATCAGAGACCCAGGCCAAATGCACCGCGCCGCGACAGGCCTCGCGCCGCGGCAGACCGATCCTTCGCGCCGCGGCAGATGTCGCGCCGCGGCAGATAACAGGTTCATATTAAAGCCACGGAGTCGAGACTTCAGTTCTCTTCTGCTTCTCAAACATAAAAATTCTCGAGCGTGAACCCTAGTCTCAATTCTCCAACATAAATCACTCTTGGCCTTCACAGTTAAAAGATTCAACTCCAAATCCCCCCTACCGCCGGCGAACCTCCATCAACGGCAATCCCCATCTCCGCCCAACTTCTTTCTTCTGGCAGAATTTGCTCCACAAGGACATCCGGGAATTCACAGTTTTTTTTTTTTCGGCACAATTCTCTACAATCGGTGGGTTCCTGTGTTTCAAGGTACGGAGAATCATCTACATCTAGTGGAAAATCAGTTGAGGTGTTGAAATCGGGCATAGCTTCATTCAAGTTCATCACAAGCTTCTATAGCTAAATTCTGCCCACAAGGTGTTTGTTGATTTGTCCCAACTGCAAAAGGAAGCTATTTCGCTCGTGTACACTCCTTTTAGTTGAATATACCCACGAATCAAAATGGTGAAAACAAGAAAGGCGACGAAAGCCCCTTCTACGAGCAAAGGCAAAAGCAAGGCCGTCATAGCGACTCCGCCCGAGTCATCGGGTACCTCTCACAACTCGGACTCCGATTCGGGGGAAGATATCCCCACCTTGGCTCAAACTCACGGCATCCCGTTTCTTGTTTTCAACGATTCCGAGGTGGCCACATACAAGCGGCTAGCCGCACGGCCTATACCTAAGCCCCGAGTACTCAACTGGGCATTACTGAAGCATTATAATCTCGAAGATGCCGTCCGCACGTACTTGAAAGAACTTCACTTCGAGAAATATGGGGACATGGATAATTTGACTGCCTTCCGGTCACTAGCCCTCGAGTGTTTTAGCACGATTCAGATGCATGACAACGGCAACTACCTAACTTGTTGTTTGAGCGGGAAGGAGATCAAAATTACGGATAAAGTTCTATGCGAGATTTATGGTTTGAAGATAACGGGCGCTCGTCAGAAACCCCAAAACTTCCAAACTGACAAGCATTGGGCCGACTTATCACCATGCTCGTCATTCAACCGAAAAGGACCTTCTGCCGGTCTGATCAAGGAGCTACCTATCGCAATTGTGCATAAATTCCTCTCTTACAATATCTTTGGGAAGAAAGAGGCGAATAAGGTCAGCGAGCAAGAATTGTTGGTTATGTGGGCGATGTGCAAGAAGAAATCGATATGCCTACTTCCGTTTCTCAAGCAAGCCCTTGTCGATACGCGTAATAGGTCCAAGAGCTACCCTACATTAGCTCATGTGGCTACAGAACTCGCTGACTACTTCAAAATCCCCGCATCTACGGAGGAAGGAATCGGTGCTTCGGTCATTGGGTATGAAGAGCTTCGGGCCGGAGGCTTTCTGAACAAAGGGCTCAAGGTCACACACTTTTCCGAGCGTAAATGCTACGAGGTGTACTTACGGGAAGAGAAGTTGAAGAGAATGGCACGAGGAGAGGGTTCTTCGAAACAAGCCACTGGAGGTCCTTCTCAACCGGTGGCAGGAGAGCAGGCTGAGCCGATGGATCACGTTCCGGAGGCCGAGGACCACCACGATCACGGCGAATATCAGCCGTCCCCCTCGATGGACGACCACCCGAGCACTTTTTCACAGCAGGCTCCCCCTGGTTCTCCATGTTCCAGGCTCGGTATGATGAGAACCAGACCCGGAATGACGAGCAATATCGAGCCATCCACTCCGCAGTCGAGTCGCACAATGTGCGCCTCGACTCATATATAGAGCATAATGATGCTCGTTGGCAGTCCTTCCTGGAGACTAATGACGAGCGTTGGGCACAGCAAACAAGGGAGTGGAACGACTTAAAGCAGACCAACGAGGCGCACTGGACAGCCCATGACACCCGTTGGGATACTTGGGAGGCGCAGCGATACCAGCACCCACCTCCGCCACCACCGAACGCACAGTGACTTGTCACTGTGCTCTGTATGTTTTTCTTTTCCTTTCTCTTTTATTTTTGTATAGCTTCTTTTATTTCGAGTCGAGTTCATTATATGGTTTACTCTCCTTTATCGAGAATTGACAATGAGGACATTGTTCGATTTTAAGTGTGGGGGAGTTTTACGTGCTTACGTGACTATGTGGTGGACTAGGTCTAGTTCTTGCCTTAGGTTGTTTTTATTTCTTTTCTCTTGCTTGGTGGTCCGGTCTAGTTTTTTTTTTTTTTTAGGATTTTATTTGTTGTGTCTTTCTGAGCTTGGACTTTGGTGTATGACAAGATTAGTTGAAGATTGATTGATTGAGTTAAAAAGTTGTGATAATGAGAATGAGTGGCATACCTTGATGAACTTGATTTGTTATTTTGGATGACGTTATCTTCCTTTTGAGGCTTGAGCCATATTCGTTTCTTGTGAGATGTTGGTCTGAAATTTATTCAATTAGAATTTCCCTTGAGTCTACTTCGAAATGAATTAATTGGATTTGTGAAACGTGAAAATGATTGAGGCATTCCTTGTATTTTCTCTCCTTTTCTCTTTGAATAATAATCACTAGTCACCCCCTTTGAGCCTTATATGATTTTATTGTTAACCTCGTGATGATGATATTGAGTTGCGGGTTGAAAGTTGGAGGTGTTGGTTGATTAAGTTGTGAATTCGTTCATTTGATTTGTTATAAAAAAAAAAATAAAAAAAAGGAAGCCAAATGGATTATACTCCTAGCGCTCCGTCCACTAATTTAGTGGATACGAGCCATGAGTACGGGAAACCGGTCTAGGAGACTCGAGCAGAAAACTCGAAGGACAAACCTAGATAAGATGTCCAAATGGTTTTCACTCAAAAAAAAAGAGATATATATATCTGGTCTGAATAATTGTTGGAGTGATGTGTTAAATTTGGAGTAGTAGGAGAGAATCGGTTGATGTTGACAGCCGGAAGAGTTCATGATTACGGGAAGGTGATTGAATTGAGCTGAGTTGATTATTATTGAGCCACCTAACCTATAATTATCCTACCCGATCCAAAGAGCCCACATTACATCCTTAGAAGTCCTCTTGATTCATCGTTTCACATGTTTGATTGTTTCAGAGTAAAAGTTAGACGATAGGCAAATTTATGATTGAATTGGTTGACGACCAACTTGAGTGCACCTATCTTATATTTGCGAAAGAAACTGAGTGAGGCATATGATATATCTTCGTTCTCGAGAGTCTTTGTCATTCTGAAATAACTGAGCTAATCGTTGAGGTATGTTCTCGTGATCATTTGGATTCTTCGTGACTTGATTGGTTGGTTTGAGATTAGTCTTGCTTGAACCATTGTCCTTGCTCGTTTATTTGTTTTCTGTTGTCTTCTTTTTGTTCGGGACGAACAAAGGTCTTAGTATGGGGGAGTTGTTTGTCCCATTTTTGTTATCCTTTTCTTTGTTTATTTGGTAGATTTTATCGCCCGAGTTTAGGTTTTTATTAGTCAGTTTGGTCCTTCTGTCGTTCTTTTCGCTTGTTAGTCATTTATTTATCATTTTCGATTTTTTCTGCTCTTTTTGCTTGTTTTTCGGGTGTTGATCTTCTATCTTAGGTGGTGTGCAAATCAGGCTTTTCATCTCACATTTGGAGCTATTTGAGCAACCGAGCATTAAGCAGAATTTCAGTCACAAGTGCCAGCTTTCACGAGTTCCCCCCGTGCCGCGACGCTCGTCGCGCCGCGACAAGAACCTTCACGAGTCCCCCGCGCCGCGACAAAGCTTCAGGGAGTTCGATTCCAGGTGCCGCGCCGTCTCCGTCGCGCCGCAGAGCAGAGGCACGTCACGCCGTGTCCACTCCATCACGCCGCGGGGCAGCACCATTCCGCGCCGTGTCCCCTCCCTCGCGCCGTGGAGCACCGGTCTATCGCGCCGTGACTGCTCTTCGCGGCGCAGTGCCGATAATTCAAACGCAGATGACGGGCTATTTTTATGTTACGAACGATAGGGTTAAGGGGAATTCCGTACTTTTTATTTTTGAACTCTTTGGAGAGAAAACAGATCTTTTCTCTGAAAATTTTTCTTCTCTTTGATTTCAGTTCTAATCTTGAAGGTGAAGAACCTCAAGAATTGTTTTTTGGTTTTAGCTTTCGGATTTGGATTGCTCTTTGTTTTCGACATTGGTTTTCTTATCAATCGTAAGCATCCTTTCTCACTTTGTTATGATGTTTTGTGCTTGGATTGTTATGAGTTCTTATGTTCAAATTATTATGAGTAGCTAAATCTTTTGTTGGGGATAAGAGATATTCGTGTTGGTTCGTTCGTGATTCATGTATGTTTGCTTACCATTCAATCTATTCGAGTTGTTCTTAATCTAGGGTTAGATGCTTGATCACCATTCTAATCTAATTAATCAATTTGTAGAACCGAAAGGGGAGAAATTGGTTGAACGTGGCTCGTTTAGAATAGGTTAGTTCGTCAATGTATTACCTATGCGTTGATTGTTCAGATAATGAATTGCTTGTGTTTGTTTTCTTGTTACAGACAGTTATTGAGGACAAATTTCTAAGCAAGTAAATTATTAGATCTCTTAACCGAGTGGATAAGCAATTAATAGTTGTTGAGAACCATATGCTAGTATCTCCGATTCCTCAACTTCCCCAACCTTATTTGAATTTCGTTTGGATCCGATAGTTCGTTTGTTTTTATTTATTTATTTGAGAATTCGTAGTTGATAATTAAAAAACCAACAATTTGAACTAGAGTGTTTAGATTTTGTTTCTTTTTTTCGTGTGTTTGAATAGTCGTGCAGTTTATTCCAGCTAACCTTCCTTGAGTACGACCCGGTGTCGAATCTTTCGATTCTACTCCGGTAAAAATATTTACAACAGTAGGCCACATGGTTCACATTCATACATTGATTATACCAACTAAACATTAAACAACACGTATGGCATAGAAAGTTTTATAAGTAAACCCACCTGGTTTGTAGCAACAGATATCACGAAAATACGAGTAGGTTGAGAGCTCGGCTCGTCAAACACCTACAATAATTAAGAAGGCCCCATCAATAACTATCCGACCCCGCACTAACTAACTCATGTCATTTAGGATTCATATAAAACACTTAGATAAATTAAGCCCATATAAGTCATAGAAGCAAGCATTAAAAAGATAATTTTTTTTTTTCGGAAGCACCACATGAATATTTCAAAATATTACCCGCGCAGCGATTTTGAAATCAACATAACTTGCAGTACACATGTCATATAATCATGATTCTAGTTGTATTTTAATCCTTAGACATGCATCTACAATTCGTATGATAATATCAAAAATAAATAAGGTCATTTAGCAGGAGATAATTTAGCAAACATTCTTAACCGAGTTGCAGTCCACAATTGAAATCATACAGCTGATAGGACTTCAGTAATTGTAGGATACATGAAGCTACATACATGATTTTCATGAGATTCAAAAACCATATTAAAGCTAACTCAAATATATACAACTTTGTTGAAGATCAAATTGGAAAATAATGATGTTATCAATGAGTTTAAATATAAAATATTGGGTTCATGAAATCTGTCAGAAACAAATTTATGTTACAAAGCACCTCAGTATTTAGACTTTAATTCACACTATAGAAAACATATCAGCATGCACCCTAACTTATTAGAAAGCTACGAAATAGAACTATAACTTTTATAAAGATCACCATTTCGTTTGAGCATATTAAGACATGATAAAAAGGTCATACATTTAATATAATATGTTGCTGGGTTCACAAAAAAAACTGCGTGCACAATTTATTTGTTAAATTCATAACTCACTCAATTCTTAAGATAAAATCATGAAATTTGGTATTCAGACTCTTAACTCATATATAAACATGTTCATAAAATTTCATAATTTTATCCGAATTAGAACTCGAGTTATCCGCGTTTGAAGTTGCAGCTGAATTCGCGCATGTAAAGTTCAATTTGCATGTCTAACTTTAAAAATCAATAACTCGAGTTATACTAGGCTAAAAGACTTGATTATTGATCTTATGAACTCATCTTTAACACAAGAAATATACATATAATTCTCACATTACCAAGGTACTCACAACATGCTCAAAAATAAGGTGAAACAACACATACAAATTATGCATGCAAAGCGGGTGGAGCTTAACTTACTGCATATTCAAAATTACTTTAAAAACTGAAACTCCGAAGTAACAAAACACATAAATGAGCACATTATCTCATCTACTAAACATGTTATAAAAGGAAAGAACACAAACCTCTTCAAAACTTCAAGAAAAAGCAAAGAAAGCTCAGTTCTAGCTATACATGGTTTGGTTTTGCTTGAGGCTACAACCCAGATTCTTCTTGATTCCTTGGCTAAGGATGCTGCTAAAGGCTTCTTTGGTGGATGTTAGGAGAGGAATAAGAGCTAAAATGAAGCTTCTCTCTCAGTTGAATGGCTAGAACTTGGAACAACCGCAAGGTGTTCAAATATGCTCTCGGTAGCAATAAAACTTTGGTCTCGGTTTTTCTCTATTTTTCTTGGATGTTTGGTGAAGTGTCTTTGCTGAATACTAAGGAAGAAATGAAGGCTTGATCAAATAAGAATAGAACTTAAAGACATCTCCAAAGTGGGTGCAAACTTTGAGGGAGCATGGTGGGGAACATAGTGGAAGACCAAGGTGAAATAACTTCATTTCCAAGGTGGTCAAGATTCTTGCATAACTTGGATTACTAAAACGAATATGAGCACTAAAGGGGCTGAATAAGGTGTGAACGAAGCATCAAATGGGTTAGGAGACAAGTTCTTACAACAATTGAGTAAGGTAAGGTAATGCCCATGCTAGCCCATACTTAATTAAAATTTGATAATCATGCTTAACTCTTGATTAAGCATTTACTAAGCTTAATGCTCACTTAATCTCTACTTGAACCCACGAAGATGGACCGAGATTGTTCATCAATTGGGTTGAAATGATAGTGTTTGAGATTCGGATTTAAACGTCTCGAAAACGAGTTAAAACGGATAACATTTTAGTTTAGCGATTAAACCGAAAATACGAAGGGTGATCGGTAAAATAAATCGAACGACTCGTAAGATTATATTATTCATTCAATAATATAATATGTAGCCACATCATCAAGGCATTTAGAAAAATAAAAATAAAATGCCATTATTCAAAATTAAATCGAAAAATCTAATAGTCGAACGGGGCGCTACAATTATTTTTTTTTTAATCGTTATGATTTTAGGTTAAATTGCATTCTTGTTCACTTGTTAAAACTCCTCATTGATGAAATGGCTTTACATGATGGGGCCCAAGAAAATTCTAAGAATATATGCAACATGTTGACAAAGCTCAATTTGGTTGCTTGTTTGATTTAATAATTAATAGTTAATTATTATTTTTTATTTAATTATTATAATCTATACTTATATCAACGGATATTATTTACTAAAAATGGTAGCAAAAATATAGGTTAACATTTAATGCAATTTATAAATAATAAGTTTCATTAATTTTATTATTATTTTCTTTAAGAATCATACAACATTAAATGTTACCTTAAATTTCGGGCTTTAGTTCATTTTATTATTTAAAAAATCTGGATAAGTTCTTTTAAGTGTGCATGTTTTTTTTATTTTATTTTATTTTTTAGAAGCAAGGAACAACATTAAAACTCCGGTCTCTATATTTATAAAATCTCAATTCAAAATACAACAAATGTTTTAGAATCTCGGTCTTTATATTTGTGCCTTTCAAAACATATATTGAACGCTAAAATATTTTTTAAATTGATAATCAATCAATCAATATTATTTTTTCGAAAATCACTATGTTTATTTTTTTTATTAATACGCATAATAAATATAATTAATACATCTTTAGATATATAATTCATAATCTTAATATACTATCATTTACTGTAGACATTTATTATATGAATCATAAAATATTTTTATTTCATAAAATTAAATATATTTACAGGAAATAAGAAAATTTCTTTGGATCAATCGGGTGATTGAATTAGGGTACTGCCTAGGTTGATTGAATTACTTTTAGGTGATATTTAAAATAGTCAAAAAACTTGACACAACTTGGTTGGTCCCAGGTGACTAAGTTATGTATCAGTTTGACCAAACCAAATCGATTATTAAACTTAAATATAAATTTTAATATTAAAAATACTTTATTACGTGAATGTGATGCAGTCCAAACTTCAAATAATTATATTAACAATACTTTTATGACAACGTATTTATTAAATTATAAATATTTATATATCATTTTAGTAATATTTATGTGAATAACATAATATTTGATTATATTTTTTTATTAATGTACAGTAAATAAAACATTTTCAGAACCGGACTATCATCGAAACAATCAAGTTATTGTATTAAATCACATGTGGTTTCTTTAGATTTTAGTTTTATTTTAATATACATATATAGGATTTTTTGTAATAAATTAAAAAAAAATGTGTTACTTAAATATCTAAACAATTTATAAATTCAAATGTTTAAACTAATGAATAAACGATTTATAAATCTCTATTTTATTTAAATATGTAATTTCATTTACACTAATTTTAAATGTAGCAAAATTTATTTAGAAAATCGTATCGATCTTACCAGTCCAATCGACCGGTGTTGACGAATTCAATAGTAATTATTGTATTCAAATGAATTATAAACAGGTTCTCAATCCATTCGGTCGGACTGTGTCCAACCCGGTTTAATTTAAAACAACTGGTAGATCATGATCAATGTTATTTATATATTAAATTTATAATATAATCGTAATATTGTTTTCTCATGCATCGCACGGGCCACGCACTAGTTAATTTTTGTCAGCAACTCAATATACAAGGAAAAAGAAAAAAAAAATCATTTGAACCATATTGATAAGAGAGAAGCAACAATTAAGATGTTTTTTTTCTTTATTATTAATTTATGACAAGAATTTGATTTTTCAATTGAACTTGTTGCTTGTATTTAATTTCATTTAGAATTATTAGTTTCACAATCTATTAATCTATTAATATATATAATAAGGACTAACATAATTCACTTTTAGAAATACTTTCCCGCCAATTGCATTAATTATTGCCTAAAAATAGTAAATTAACAAAATCTCTATTTATTAGCATATCTTTTTTATCCATTTTTATTATGAATACAAAAATATGGAATCAAAATCAAAATAAATCCAAGAAATACACTTACCGTACTTAATATACTTAATTGAAGAAATACACTTACCATACATATTTTTAAAAATAAAATAAAATACAATATAAGACATTTAATTAATAATTGTCAATTAAAGATTCTTTTTAAGAATCAATCATATTTCTAATAATTGTTAGAAATAATTTTTATATATATTAGTATTTACGTGAAAGTAACATATATGTTACTTATATGTTAACATATATGTTAACACAGTGACGGATCTAGAAATTTAATCGAGGGGGGCTCAAAATAATAATAACAAAAAAAAATATTAATTGTAAAAATAAATAAATTAGGCAAGCACCGACTAAATAAACATAGTATATATATCCGAGTACTCAAGTCAAGAAAATAACTTACAATAATACAGAGATATCACAACATTTCTCTTCTATTTTTCATGTTTTGAAATCGTTGCATGATATCCTCATTGCTAAAATTCCGAAATATATCTTTCTCGATGTATGCCACTAAACAATCATTCAAAAGCTCATCACCCATTCGGTTGCGCAGTGTACTTTTGATGATTTTCATTGCCAAATAAGCTCTTTCCACTGTAGCAGTGGCAACGGGTAAAATCAATAACAACTTAATCAACAAGTAAACCAATGGAAAAACATCATGTTTTCTTTTAGACACCATCTTTTGAGCAAGATCTCCAATATTGGCTACATTCGAGAAGTCTTCATCTAAGCGCATATCAAAAACGAAATTCTCGAGCTGATTTTCAAGTTCATGTAAAGCAATTGTAGAAAACTCTAATGGATAGAATTCTGCAAGACGGAGCAATTTCCCTTTATCAAATGCAGAAAATGAGTCTCTTGGATCAAAGCATACCATTGACAAGAGTAGCTCCGTGTTCACTTCATCAAACCGATTGTTAAGCTCTTGAGCTAGCATATGAATCATGGAGTAGAACAACTCAACTCGATATTGGTGAAGATTGGTCATCTTTTCAATGTTGCGCCTCGGTCTTCCTCGAGTTGCATACACAGCTTCCATATCCAATATAACTATTTCATATTTGCCACAAAAATTTGAAACTTCAGCCAGTAAATCATCCCAACTATTATTTCTGATGGCTTGCATGCGAGCTTTAGCGAATTTAACAAGTTTCATCGCATTAACAATATCTTGATCCCTTCTTTGAAGAACTTGAGACAATTCATGCGTGACTCACAAAATTTTCATCATAAAATGTAAAGTAAAGATGAAATCGAACATATTCACAATCTCTAACAAATCAATGGCTTCAGCCCTTTGTGAATCATCATTTCCTCTTTCACCAATATACTTGTAACACCCCACTTTGATTTTAAAGAAATTCCGGACTTTCTAAATATCAGTGTAAAATTTTCAAAATCATTTTCGAAAATTCAATGGGTGTTAAACAACATTTTTCATAACCCAAGTCTTATCTGGGCTCACGGGGATTCATTACCCGGTTTTCACAAACGGTTTTCATTAACCGAAATACATCACAAGACATAATACTCAACATGCATATATCATCAACCATAATACCCAACAATCCGGGTTCCACAAATTTTCCAAAACAACAAATCATAGGTTTTTGGAAAATATAATAATCAAGTCCCAACATAATGGTTCATAAAACCTTATTCATACGGAAGCGATAAACAAATAAAAACAACCGACCCACTCGCCTCTTCTCGTCACCCAGCTCCTGCTTAACCTGCATCGGTAAAGAGCATGTGGGGATGAGCACTAGATGAAAAGCGTGCTCCCACTATGCACATAAATAATACATGTTAAGATGGTATGGTCGCAGTATGAATATAAATCAATCATCATCATGTCTCATCTCCTAATCTCAACAATAACTCACTCATGTGC
>CACSLK010034598.1:26233126-26246072 GCA_902706635.1 Striga hermonthica
TATGTATCTAGACATTAAAAATGTCTAGATACATAGCAAAATGGATGAATCAAAAAAGTCAAAACGACATTTATTTAAAAAAGGAGGTAGTATTGTTTTTAACATAAAACTCAACAAATTGAGAGAGAGAGAGAGACCGCAGCAACGCCCAATGCCGCCTAAACCCGCGACCACCGCCCGGAAATCAAATTCGACCACCCCTATTACATCACCTCCTCTCTCCACCGCTTCCGCCGCCGCTATTCCACCGCCACCCACCGCCGTTCGAGAAACAATATCACCACATGCTGCAGCTCTCGCTCCCCAGGCTCAGCCGCAAGGCCAACAACAAGCCCTAGCATCCAATTGGGGACTCGTGAACTCCGATTCCTTGAACATCGACGATAACAGAAACGAGGGATTGGGGAATTCCATTGAACCCGGGAAGCCCGGTATCGAGCATTTCGGGTCGGAGAAAATAATTCCCGTCGAGACCGGAGCTTCCGTGGGGAGCGGAGGTGGAGGGATGAGTGCGACCAATCCTTATCGTGCGTCAGAAGGAAGGTCCCAGCTGCAGGCTGAGGGTTCTGTAGAGCCCGTAACCAGGCCCAACAATGCCGTGGATGGCGTGGCCGGGCCCGGAAAGGTGAAGAAGACAATAGTGAAGAAGGTCGTTAGAGTTGTGAAGAAGGTGGTAAAGAAGAGGGTGCCGAAGAGAGCTCCCACTGTGATAGCTGAAGAGAGTGAGGTAACAAAAAGTTCTGATTTTGATAACAAATCTGATTCTGTAGATGAGTTAATAGAGAAACCCGGGATAGTAAGTGAGGCCGAGGGCACTCCGGACACAGCCGATGAGGTTGCTGAAAATTCGAATGTGGCTAATGATAATGTAAACGAAGCTGCGCAAACCGGCAGTAGTAATGAGGTTTTGGAAGAGGCAAATTTAGCAGACAATAAGAAATCAGAAGTTTTTATTAATTGTGTGAGTGTGTCCGAACCCGTTTCAAGGGAGAACGATAAAGATGCTAGTGGTAGTGTTTCTGGTGAAAGTGCTCAAGACCGTATAAGGCCTGATAATGATGAAAGTGGGTTGAATACTTTACACACTAACAATATGAAAAGTGATGATTCTATAACCTGCGCTCCAGATACGATGGAAGTTGAAAAGGTTTCTGTGGAGACAGCTGAGGGGGAGAATGGTACTATTAGGTCGAATGAAGGGCCGGTTTTGGGTGAGGAAAAGGAGGCATTGGAGAGGAAGGAGAGACGAAAAAACGAGATTTTTGTTGGTGGTTTGGAGGGCCATACTAAGGAGGAAGACATTAGGAAAGTGTTTGAGGAGTTTGGGGTCATTATGGAAATAAGAATTCTGATGTCTAATGGCACGGGGAGGAACAGAGGGTATGCCTTTGTGCGGTTTGAGTCGGCTGATGGTGCTAAAAATGCGTTGGCGAAATATTCTTATGCTGAGGTAACTTTCAGGTGCTGTTCTGGTTAGGTTGAAATTTTCTATGATTAATTGCAGAAGCTATCCTTGAGGTTCAGTCTGATTAGAGCAGAAGAAAAAAGATGGAAAAAACACGTCGTTATCTTTTGAAATTAGAAGTATGTAACTCAATGTTTGTATTTACCAAACAAAGTACCCGATCTTGGTGGTGCATTTTTTGTAAGACGAACAAGTTGTAGGAGGTACATTTATTATTTTAAAAGATAATTTTTTAATTATGCTAAACCTAACAAGTACGCTATGTTGTTTACTCGATCTTCGTTCCAGTTAGATTACCTTTAAACATGTATATCAAAGGCAAGTTTCTGATTTTGATTACACACTGCCCTTTGATTCTTCTCTTCCCATGTCGGCATGTTAAGTCGTGTTTCAAGTAGACACCATTATGTCCTACTTATAAAGGTTTTATGTCTCTTGTTCCTCAATCACTTTTACATCAACTTGTTATATTTGAATGTCTTGATCACCATCTTTTTTTGTACGCCTTCCATATAACTATGTTCAAATAGTGGCTTGTAAATATGACATTAATTAATGATTTGATTCTGGTAGATATGAATTTTACTAGCCCACATTGCTTTACTTTGTACCTTCTATGGAAGTTTTCCATTCGTATTTCAGAAACCTTATTCTGATTCTTATGTTTTCTTCTGTAATTTAAACTTAGATATGTGGAAAGCAATGTAATGTAGAACCATCCGGGGGCAATGATACTATATGTCTCAGCAATATTGACAAAAATTGGAAGACTGAAGATGTAAGGAAATCTATTTTGCTTGAATCTCGTTGAAGTCCTTATATGAAGTGGTATAATCAGAACTCTCTCTCTCTCTCTCTCTCTCTCTCTCTCTCTCTATCTCTCTCTCTCTCTCTCTCTCATTGCAGCTGATGACATTGCTAGAGAAAGAAGAGATTAAGAATATAGGTAAAGTGACTCTTAAGCCTGATCCGAATAATGTTGGAAAGAATCGTGGTTTTGCATTTCTTGAGTTCAAAACAAGTAAAGCTGCCCAAACTGCCTTTGATAAATTCCAAAAAAAGAATATTTGGGGGAAAAATCTGATGGTAGAAGTTGCATGGGCGAAACCATTATTAAATGACCCTGATGAAGAAGAAAATAAGGTTAGATTTCTTTGGAATCTAGTTTCTGTTCAGAAAATTAGAAATCTTATTACTGTATTCTGATGGGGCCCGCTCCCCAAACCTATAAATTTCTGTTGTATATGTGCTTGGCATGGAAAATGAAATATGTTCTGTCTGGTCTCGTTTTCATTCTCTGCCTGTGTGAAGACCAGCAACTGTTTCCAAAATAAAGATGCTGCTCCCACATGCATAGAGGCTGTCACTAGAGAGAGATTGCACGATCATGGCCCAAAGGTTCTGCATTTACTGGATAATTTGGTGTTACTTTACACTGTTACAGTAGATTTTACTTTTTCAGGAATTAATTGCTGATGTTGATTTTGTTTAGGTTAATAAAGCTATCCCACCTGCAACTGTAAAACCGAAAATAAATCAGATAAATCGAACAACACCTGATTGGACTCCAAAGCAACTGGGCAAAACACAGCCAAAGGCTGTACAGAGTGAGTACTTAATATAAATATGATTTAGGCAAAGTTTGTTGCATGCCCTAAATGTCAGTATTATTTGGAAACCTTAAACGGATGCCCGTTATGTGTATGCTTAAAGAAAAAGAGAATACCTTAATATGTAGTCAGATTATGTTGTGAATAAATTATAACTTTTCCTTTTCTGGGTTTTCTAGACTCCATTAAACTGCACGAACCTAGACACGAGTGGAAGCCTGCTAGCAGTAGTTATAATGGTGCGAAGATTGATAACGGTCCTTCTGTTACAAATGAACTTGTGCAAATATTGAGGCAACAAGCGTCAAATAGGAATTTCCATCCACAACCACAATCACAACCACTTCCAAGGACAGGTATCAATAGTTTAATTTTCTGTTCAACAGTGATATTAAGTAAAGAAATATTGTGGGCTCATTTTTTTTTTTCTTTTTATTGTTAATTCAAATAGGACTTGATCAACATATGTGAAATGGAAATTTAAATGAGTGAACTATCAAGTGTATTGGTGCTAGAGAACAGTTACTGCGTGTTAAGTACAGAAACTTGCAACTATACTTTTGTATGATGTGTTTGTAGATCATTTAGATGTGTGATTTGTTCTTCTATGATGTCTTTTTGAGTTATTGTTCATACTTCTTGGCTAGAACTAGCACATGCAGTTGCAGTAAAGCATATCAAATGAAAATGACCCAATTTGGTATTAAGTGGTCGAGTTTTGCGTGTTCATCATTTTGATTGCGTTCTTCTTTGATATTTTATCATGATCATGATAATTTATTGGTGCAACATTGTTGCGTAATAGGAGCCATAGCTCCAGACCTTCATTTCCCTTCCCCTGGAAGCAAGCGACCATTTTCACTTGTGGTATGTTTACTGAAGGTTCCCACCTCTTTTTTCTGCCCAATATTCTTCATGCAGACAGCTAAACTCCGCAATGTAATTATTTTTTTTCAGGGATACGATCCATGCCATTTGGAGCTTCAGGGACAGTCAAGAGCACGTACAGAAAGTTCTTATCCAATTTTAGTCCCAAGGTTTTTAGATATTTTAAGCTATAAAAAGCGCTCCTACTTGATGCCTCATATTAAATTTTTGGAACATCTCATTGTTTATTGATATTCTTACTGATCCTCGATTACTACTAATTTCAGTTCATCATCACTCGATGCAAATGCATTACCTATCCCAGGTCATCCTCAACAAATGCCTGCCCTCACATTGGGTTAGAATTTAGATACTCGTGCATGTAGAAATTTTCCTATTGGGTTTGTTGAGTGCAATAACAACTTGCAGATTATTTATGTTTGTCTTTCAGGGGCTCGTGTAGGAACAGGAAATCATCCTAGTCATTTTCAGGTATAGAGCCCAACTTCTCTTATCCTTTGTGTTCCCTTTGCCATCATCTTCTCGTCCGAAAAATCCTACTTTTATATATTTATTTATTTATTTTATCTTTAATTTTTTTGGCCAGGAGAGAGGACAAGCTCCTTATCATAGAGACCACAACATATTCCGCAGATGTAAGTAAAATGGCAGAGAATTTCTTATGCTATGAAATGCCATTCTTTTATGTACGTAGTTTTGTAAGTTTTGTAGAGACTGACATTTCAGATCGAATGTATGCATATTTGTTGAAAAAGTAAGGTTGTCTAGTCGTAAGACCTGTTAGTTACTGAATTTCAAGTCTAAGCGAATGGATTTTTAAGGTGTTCTTTATTGTTCTTTGAACGTTTTGTTTTGTTTGCATAGATTGAAGAACCATTTGCGATAAAATTGGAGGCGAAAAAATGCCAAACGCTGCGACGTATAGCTGACAATGAATTATACGGTGAACCAGGTGCACTTTGTATTGTGCACCAAAGTCCGAAAATTATTGTATTTTTAGCTAATAATATGAAATGTATTTATATATATATACATTTGTCTATTGTGTACTGATGCACATTATGTGTTGTGTAGTGCGTGCAATTTTAATAGATGGTCTTAGATTCATTTAATCTTATTTATGATACACATTGTGTGTTGTGCATGCAATTTTAATTGATGGCCGTAGATTCATTTCATCTTATCTATATATACATATATATATATATATATATATATATATATATATATATATATAGGGTTAAGATCATATGAGAATGGTTCTCTAGGAAAGAAATAAGAATAAATCTGGTGCATTGGATACACCATATCAATGGTTAAGATGAAGTCAAAATATAGTCAATCATTAATGGCAATATAGTAATATAACATATACATGGTGGTCAAATGTACATATTTGACCCATAATTAAGGGTAAATTTGTCACTATACACAATCACACCCAAACATGGGTCCACACCACCAAACCCGTCACCTTCCCCACCCAACTCTTCCCCTTCTTTACCTCTCTCACACAAATACACACACCTCACTTATTTTGAAACACACACACAGAGCACGCATACACATAATCACACACGGTTGCACCACCCCCGACCCTGCCATCTCCAACCACTAGCCCCATAGTTTCGCCGCCGTTTCCGCAGCCGACCCGCCCCTCGACATCCCTGACCTCCGCCGAACACAACCACAACGTCCTCTATCTCCCTATAACTATGGCACCGTCTCGCTGGAAAAATGGTACAGGATTTCCACCGCCGTCGAACGTTGTGACGCCGGCGTCCGTGTCAGAGAAACCCGATTCCACGGCAACCAGACGGACGACATCAAAGAGACGTACGTGAAACGCCCGGAAGATGAGATATATGGCTTATCATTTCCCGGACGTGAAACGCCGGCGAGGTTTCGACCTTGCACAATCGGACCGGACGCAGTAGACGGCGGGATAGAGTCGGCCAGGCGGTGGTCAGCTGACGACGGCGTCTCCATGGACATAGACGGGGCAGAAATTGATGTTTGGGATTGGGGTTAATTTTTTGAGAATTTGACATTGTTGAGGGACTTAATTGCAATATAATATTCCCTAAATATTTTAATTTATTAAAGACCTAGGGATGTGAATCGGTCATGAAGAGAATTTTGAACGTGTGCAAAGCTGCTTTCTGGAATTGTGGGCCCACCTAATCAGATATGAAATTCATTGGCATACTCTTGTTTTAATTTACTAGTATTACATTTTCTTCTTAAAAAAGAAAAACAAAGCAAAACATGTATGGCACAGTTGTAATTTTATAAATATTACACCTTAAGTCGTGTGAAATTTAAAATTGATCAAAACATATTTTTAACAATTCTATTTAGTATTTTATATTTTTGTTCGCTAATGATAAATAATGTTCTATAAAAATGTAAAGAAATAATAATATTTTTTTATATAGTTCGTGAATTTAAATATTTTGGTTATTTAAAAAAAACTAAAGTCGGTATTGGACCGAAATAATCAATATTTTTGAAAAAAATTAAATAATCAAACCGAGATATAAAATTACAAACAAAAAAATTTTAGCTCGGTCAGTATTAGTCGCTATTTGTGCAATCTAAATGTCATTAACGTGCAATTCATCCAACACTATTGTGCTATTGTGTCCTTGTAGTGCATGCGCTTTTAATGACTCGTCCCAAATCAAACTAAGATCGAACAATAATTGGTCTGTTCGAGCTGTTAACAAAATTGACATAAATAATTAAAAATATTTTATATTTATATTATAAAAATATATTGAGTAGTTTCATGTTTTTATATAATATTATGTAGTATTTTTTTATTGGGAAGACATATATTTATGTATATATAACAAAATAATTTTTTTTTTTATGTTCGGTCGTTTAGATTATTAAAAAAAAAAAAAACCGACATCGAACCAAAACATCAAATATTTTAAAAGTAAAAACAGATAATTGAGTCTTACTTTAAAATTGAAACCGTAAAATTTAGTTCGGTCGGTCTCGATTACTATTGTGCAATCTGATATTCATTAATGTGCATTATGATTAACACTAATGTGCACACGTAGTGCAGTAATTGCTTTACGATTTGTCCACAACAAAATAAGACCGAACTCGTTCGTTCATTCGATTGTAACCGAATTATCCTCAACAATCAAAATCATATGTTATTTATCTCATAAAAAATATATTTAGTATTCTAATATATTTATTTAATATTTATATTTTCTATTGTTGATTAAAAAATTATAAATATAATGGTAGTAAAAAAAAATTATATATTTAGATCAATTTAGTTATTATACAAAACTAAAATTGATGTTGAATCGTGATAACCAAAATATTAAAAATAAAAAGATCTATTTGAACCAACATACCAATTTAAATTAAACATTTTAGCTTGTTTGATTTCAGTCACTATCGTGAATCACGACAGTCATTATTGTGCATTATGCCATGCGGGCTTTATTGTGCATTCACGTAATATTGTGCAATTTACTTATCATTAATGTGCAAATTACTTAGTATTAATGTGCAGTTTAATTATGATTGATGTGCAACTAGTAAATTTCTAATAAATTATATATTTGTCCCATAGACTATTTTGTAAATAGTCGAAATAAATTATTCTTTATTTATCAAAAAATTATTTAATATTTCAATATTCTTATCTGTTATTTTATATTCGAGCCGACATCATACCAAGATAACCAAAATTTTAAAATTAAAAGTCAATAACTGAATTAACATATAAAAACTGAATTTAAAAGTTTATTTGAATAGATTTTAGTTATTTATTTATTTATTTTATTTTATGTCAAACATTGCACACCCATATACGCGTTACAAAAATAAAAAATGGAGATAAATTAAATGAATATTAATACTTGTGAAAATGCACGGTAGTGCAACAATAAAATTTTATTTTTCACAAGAGTTATTGCACAAAATACACTACTACGCTAATGTGCATTATAGTATGCATTAATGTGCACTTAGTATAACACGATAGTGCATTCAATAGTACTATATATTTAATGTGCACAACTTAGTATTTAATGTCCAATTATTTATCATTATTGTGTATTTATCTAAATTACATGAATTTCAGTTAATATTATCTCTGCAATTATCAAAATATTTGAATTATCAAAATATATTTAGTAGTTATAATTTCTTTATTTAATATTTTATATATATTTTATTGAAAATAATTAATATATATGTATAGATAACATCTAAGAAAATATTTTTTATATAGCTCAATTTTTATTAAGTTATTCCTCTTTTATAATAAGCCGAAATCAAACTAAAATAACTGAATTTTTAATGTGAAACGAAAAAAAAACACTAACATTACAGTATATATATTCATACTTTTATATGCATAATCATATTCATACACACATGTACATTTAATAAACTTTTAATAAATTATATATTTGACCTCCAAACTAAATTGCATTATAATGAAAATTCATAAAATTGCAAAGAAGTCCCTTGTAACTATCTAATTTCTAAAAAGAAGCCCTTCAATACAAAATTCAGATTTAAGCTTTCCCATCATCTCCCAGTCTCCACGATTACCAGCAATGGAGATTCGCCGGAACGAAGCCTCCGTGTTCCGCACCTGCACCCGTACTGGCCGTCTCAACTCCAGATAGAACATGTTTCCGCCATGGCTGGAGCTGACCATTTCTTCGGCTCGCCACGCCATGGGTGGAGCTGGACGTGCTGTCGCCCTGCCACCACCATCGATTCTCACCGTCGATTCTACTGTCGCCGCCGCTACGGATTGTCTCTAAGATCCCTCCGGCGGTCGAGGATGTTGCCTGCGGATCTTCACTGCTCCGGTGGTCGATGTCCTGCAAGTCCGGTTTATGTCGCCATAGAAGGCGTCGTTGTTGTGGCCACAGACGCCGTTGTGCAGAATCCGGTGAGACATTGACCAGAGGCAGAACCGATTTTTTGGTTGCAGAGAGAGGGAGGGGGTGGCAGGTGGGGGAAGAGAGAGAAAGTGGAATTGTGGGAGAGATTGGTGGTGACACACTGACACGTGAATAGTTGTGTTGGTGGAAGCGGGCCTAATGTTGGGTTGGTGAAAAATGTCAATACTGCCCTTAATTTGTGTAAGATTGATGCTTTTTTTTAATACCGTCAGATGATTTAATTGGAAGGCTATGATGCATTCTTATTTCTTTCCCTGAGCACTATTCTCACCGGAGCGCGACCCTATATATATATATAATTGTTGGCATGTAGCATTTAATAAAACATTTAATAAAACTTTTAAAATTTTTCCTCCATTTTCGGTTACAAAATTTGTCATTAGTATTTTTTACTTCTCGCATTAATACATCTTAATGAGTGTAATCATGTATGTTTCTATTATATTATATAATAGTTATTGTAAATACCAACTAATAATAATTCACAATAAATATAAATTACATAATTATAAACAATTGTTTCAAGTTATGTATTTTAACATCAACTAGTTTTTAACCCGTGCATTTGCACGGAAAGCATTATAATAGAACAAAAAATAATGAAAAGATATAAACAATAGTAAAAATCATAATATAATCATTGGAAAAATGTTCTAAAAAAGAACAACTAAATATTGTCAAACAATTCTTTATATACAACGTTTGTGATTTGTCTATCAATAGAATCTCCATCACTACAAATCACTATCTTCAAATTAAGACATATAATGGTTTTATTTTTAAAATAATTATTGTATTTTGTGCTATAGATCATATAGGAAATTTTAAAAAAAAAATACTATAAAAATACCAGCAAAATATTACAAAATAAATAATTGTATTTGATTGATAAATAATGATATGTGCCAAATATTTAAGACATTTGAACAAAGTGACAATTTTTGGGCGATTGAATGATAAAAAAAGGCCCAAATTAGAAGTCCACTGAATTTTTTAGGGTAGCCAAAATCAAATATAAAACAGGTCAATGAAAACATGACTATAAATAGAGATAAACTCCTTGAGTGATTTAAGCTAATTTTTTTGTTTGATGTCGGCGCTTCTTTCGTTATTCATTATGTCTGAAACCCTAATCCTTAACCCGATCTTACGACAAACTCGGCGAGATTCAATACAAAAAAAATATTTTACCGAAGATTTTCTCCCAGTAAAGGCTTAAAAAAAAATCCGAGAAATGTTGTTTTTGTGGCTAACAGTAGTGATCAAAAAATAAATATCCGTCCCGATTTCTTAATCTGTGTTGCTAAATTTTAACAGGTCCGTCAAAATCGGGCGATAATATTACAAATCTATGAAGAGCTGAAATATTTTTTGTTAAACATAGTTTTTATTTTTTATTATTTTCAATGATCTGTGTCGTTTTTCGAAATTATTTTTGAATAAGCTTCAAAGATATATCATATTTTATACATAATTCGATATTATCTAGATGTTTTTCGAAATCGTTTTTCGAAGAGAACATGATATTGGTCGAATATTTTCAAACTTTTATGTATTTTGTTCAGGGTCTGAAAAATAGGTAAGTTTCTAACAGATCTGTTCAGCTCTACTAACAAATATATAGGTAAGTCTATAACATATATGTTCATATATATGTAACTTTTATGTATTTTATTGAGATTTTGAACAGTAAATAGTTCAATTCTTTTTCGTCTTTCTCATCATAACAGTAAGTGAAGCTTTCCTAACACTTGTTCAAAATCGCTTTTCGAAGTTGTTCAAAGTCTTTTGCCGAAGTTTTTTTATAAGTTTTTAGTATTCTGTTCAAAATTTGGAAATATTAGGTAAGTTTATAACAAATCTGTTTACATATATTTCTCACATATTATGAATTTCTTGTTTATTGTTTAAAAGAATCTGTAGGAATTTTTATTTTTAAAACTTTTACGCAAAAATCGATTTTAATATAAAGGCAGATGTCTTGGTAAAAGTTGAATGTGTTGATAATAATAGGGAGATCAAATTATTTTTCTTTTTATATTGTATAGTGTCCAATAATGTTCCACATAATTTGTTGTGTTTTTAATCATGATTTTTTTTTCATATAGATTTGACTTTTTTTTGTTGATTATTAATTATGCTTGATATTTCTATATTATACAACAATCTGCCATTACATATAATGCCTTGTCAATCCTCATTCTTTGACTTTGCCAATTTCCGTTTAATATGACTTTTCTGTTGCTGAAAGTATGGTTTTTATGCCTTAAAATATTGATGTTTTGGTTATATTTTGATGCTATAATCCTGCAAAAATTTGGACCGCCACTTTTTTCTTAAAGAGAAATTGTTTAGTGAAAATTAATCATATTTATAATTATAATTGTGAAATAATATTTTTTTTCACGCCAACAATTTTTTTTTTTAATAAAAATATGAGACAATTTATTCAACACACTTTTTAATTTATAAAACAGAATGTTGATTGCGATAATCAAATCTGCAGAAATCATGCATTTTATTGAATAGTAGTAATATAAAATATTTTATTATTACTACCAAATGGAAAGTCAAAGATAGTCAATTTTGCACTATTAATTATGATCCTATGACTTTTTTTTATACATATGTTTTTTCAATGAACTTTTAAATGATAATATTGACAATATAGACTTTGCTATAATAATTATATAGACTGTTAATTTATTTATTTACTTCATAACTTTTTTTAATTCATCTTATTATGCGTATAGTCTAACTTTATAAATTATATGTCATTTAAATGTATATATACTACTAATTTATAAAGTTTTACCATTTGGGGGAGCTAAATTTTATTTTAATTATGAAACTAATCTTTCTTATCATTTTGCAGCTATATGTTTGATGGAGCATAGCTGGAAATTAAATTAAAAAAAAAAAAAAAAAAAAATTATTGTAATGTAACATGATCTGTATTATAATGTTTGTATTTATTACATTTATTAATATTTTTTATAACTTTAATTGCTTATTCAATTTATAACTAATTAGGTTTAACTAAAAGAAACCTTCTTAAATGTGGGATTAATGAGTAATTAATTAAAAAAAATGTAACCTCTTTTGGAGGGAAAGTGAAATGTTTTTATTGAATGTTTTATTAAATAGGATTAGCTAGTAATTATATATATATAGATATTATTTCATTTCTTTTGTATCTCATAAAAAAATTTCTTTAAAAAAAATTAGTAAATTGTTTTTATAGCATAGTTAAACAACTTTAGAATCTTATAAACAATTGTTTTTTAATTATATATATATATATATATATATATATATATATATATATATAATTGCTAGCTTAACATTTAATTTTACTATTTAATAAAACCTCTAAATTTTTTTCTCTATTTTCAGTTACAAAATTTATCATTAATATTTTTACTTCTCACATTAACACATCCTATTAAGTGTAATCATGTAGTTTTCTATATATTATATAATAGTTATTGCTAATACCAACTAATAATAATTCACAATAAATATAAATTACATAATTATAAACAATTGTTTCAAGTTATTTATATTAACATCAATATTATCTTTTTCTTTTGTATCTCATGAAAAAAATTCTTTAAAAACAATTAGTAAATTGTTTTAATAGCATAGTCAAACAACTTTAGAAGCTTATAAACAATTGTTTAAAAATAATAATAATAATAATAATAATAATAATAATAATAATAATAATAATAATAATAATAATAATAATAATAATAATAATCAAACTGTTATTATCTAATGATAATAAACAATTATTCATAATAATAAAATAGTTAATTTATTTTTCCTAATGATCAAATTTTTGAAAATGTAATATGTTCATTATCTAGAATTTTAATATTAAATTCTCAATATTACTTAATAATATTTTATGTACATCTGTGCATGCATCTGTGCATGTGCACAGGATATCTACTAGTTTATATGAACTGTTAACATCATCAATGTGATGTATGTAATTTTAATTGGTCTCTCTCTCTATATAT
>CACSLK010034598.1:26246093-26260565 GCA_902706635.1 Striga hermonthica
ATATATATATATAATTATTATATATATAATTCTTATAGGTATTCGTTAGGCAAGTTGATATCTCTACTATTATATATGAAGATACAAAAGCCACCATATGACGACAAGTGGCGCTTTGGTTGCTTGACAAGTGGCTCATTTGAAGGTAATTACTTTAATGCCCTTTTTTTTAAGAATGTGTTGCACAAATGTGGAAGAACAATATGGTAAATTTGATGTCCTTATTAATTATCCGTGTTTTGTCTTTATTACCCTTGTATTTTCAGCTTTTGGAGGACGCAAGAGTAATTTTAGGTTATTGCTAGCGCATGTCTCCACATCACTATCGCAGGATTTCCTCCCAGAAATCGGGTGCGACGTGCGGACTTTTGTACATCAGTGATTGGATTTCTTTGAACAACTGTTCACTTTGACTTTTACACGTCTTTCCTGTTACTCTTTGATTTTTGCACGTCTCTTACTGATGGGGGGTGCCTACGGTGACAGCACCTGCGATGCACCCCTCCCCACCATTGGATCATGTTAAGTAACATGATCCAATGGTGGGGAGGGGTGCACTGCAGGTGCTGTTTAAACTTGCACAGCAGGCACCCCCCACTCGTCTCTTACAACAGTGATCGAACAGCTAAAGAATAAGAGAAGAACACTCATTCTTTTCATTTTCCAAACCCTCATTTTTCTCTCTCACTGAGGCGTCCTCGCCTCGCCAAGCACAGCCTCTCCAAGCTCCTCGCCCGTGCAGCCGCCACCATGGCAGAGTCCCTCAGCTCTGTCGCGTTCGAAAAATCGATATCCAACAGATTCACTCAATTTTCCACCAAATCCGACAGCCCCGGGTGAGTGAAGAACCCCGACCGCGACAAATTTATCGATCCCAGCATTCCCCTGCACCGGGAGATAACGCTGATCGAGAAATCGGTTACCCTCGGGCACATCGACAAATCCAGAGCCGCTTTGTGAGGGTAACGAACCAACGCCTTTTGTGTTTTTTCTTTTTGTTTTCAGCTTGTGTGTTGGTGTGAATTTTTCATTTGTAACAGGTATTTGTTGATATTAAGTGCATTATTTTTTTTGGTGTTGTCTGTGCAGAGCTTTCGATTTTTCACACACGCAACATAGTGGAAGCTTCTCTCCAATCTCAAATTCTTTGTGGCTCTCCTCTCCCTCAGATTTATCTTCACTTCGGCTCTAACCCAACCTCACCTCAATACCCTCCTCCAACAACCCGTCGTTGTCCTCCATTGTTCCACCTCCATTGTTCCACGCCCGAGCGGTGGTCCGGCTGCACATTTCAGAGGGAGAAGACAGGTTGCAGACATAGAGGCGACGGAATGTGCACAACAATGGCCAAATCTGGACGTGTGGGTAGGACCTTCAGACCATTGACATGAATCAGATAACTTGAAGAATTCTAATCATTAAATTCGTTGAAGAATTTGGTTAAAGCTAAATTAATTAATATGGTAACTTGAAGAACTCTAATCATTAAATTCGTTGAAGAATTTGGTTAAAGCTAAATTAATTAATATCTTCTTTGCGTTGCCTGGAGTGAGATAAGGTGCCACGAATGCTGCAGGTACGCATTCGATTCATTCTCTTTTGCAGCATTATCTTATTTTTGGAGTTTTGACTATTAAAATGCTTGATTTTTGTTTTGAATATGATTCTGCCCTATGTTTGTTTATAGGGTTATCGTTTGTAGGATTTTTCCCGTCATATATTTATTACGGGGTTGGGTATAATAGTAGTTAATAAACAATCCATTGGAGATGTAGTAGAAACCATGAAACCATTGTTCATCTATTTATTTATTTAAAAGAATGTCTGGAACCTGTATGAAATTTTTAATTTTAATTAATGTAATGCTCATGAGCATGTGAATATATGGCTCCGGTTATGATTTTTCCTTTTCTTGTCACTGTCATTTGGTTTGCAGGGGGGGCACCGTGTCTGTGCGGTTGAAAGAGATTTGTCGGAGCTTGATAGGATTATTGGGGAACTTCTACAACCAGGTGGTTACCTAGCTACTTGAAACCACCTGAAGCTACTTGAGTTGGGACTTCAAGGTACATACTGAGGCTGAGAAGGATGAGCGAGGCCATAGGATTAGATTTCGCTTGTCGAGGCTGTCCTCCACGCCGATCCTAATCGAGGACATCCTACGACCACACGAGGTCTCTCTTCTCCACCTCGGAAAATGTCTTCGAAAATTGCGTAGTGGAAATCAACGTGATTGGTAAATACAATAGCAACTGGCCATTGCTTGATTGATTTACTTATTTTTCTTTACATATTTTTTGTTGATGTGGCTTTTTATTGCGGCACAAGCCAAGATATTGGCAATTTCTTAGAGTCGTTGACCGTGTTACGAACTTTTGGGAAGAAAGTATCAAGCTTAAAGGCATTTTTAGGTTTTATTAGTTTGATTTATTTATTTAATATGCTTTAGTTGCTGCATATTTGGTAGAAAAGAAGGATGAAGGGCAACTGGTGAGTTGTATAGTTTTATAGGGCAACATAATCTATGTAAAATGAATGTTCATCCATTATTGTTTTAATATTGAATGTTGAAGTATTCAACTACATTTTTTATAACTAAATACGGTGTTGGAAAATTGCCATAGTGTCGTTTTTGTGTTTCACTATCGTGTTTTTGTCTTATTAATTTTATTTGATTATAAATACAACTATAAATGTTTTTGTCTTATTCGTACTTTGAAGTTCAACCACGCATTTCCACGGCACTCACATGTATGTAAGCTTTTAGTCAGTAAAGGACTTAATTTTTCCTCTAACTATTTGGTTCTGCTATCAGTGTCCTATGTATCTCTGTCTATACCTGTTTAATAAAGAGTTTCATTGTCCAGAAAGTGAAAGTTTGTTTTCCTTACTTGATTTGGATTTTCATTTTATGAGCCCTACTTCTTTGTATGGATAACTTTCTGGGATATTTGGCAGTGGAATGATTTTGGTGATCCTGTTGCTTTTCAATTTCAGGTTAGGAAGTTATCTGTGTTTTGCCTTCAACATTGAACTTTACAGAGTCGATGTGGAGCAAGCTGTGAATTTGTTCCTTGATATTGGGAGAGGCTTATAATATGGTTGCCAAATATTACAAGGTAAAACCTTGAGAAGCATGTTGATATCAGTTGATGGTGTTATAGACATTGTTCTTTTAAATCATTTAGATGAGATCTGCTCCTCTCCAGACAAGAGTATCACTTAATTTATGCTTATTTCTGGTTAACATTATGATAAATCTCAAATTATGTGCAATATGATGTGGGAGAAGTGAAAATACATGAAGCTGCATTTGCCACTAATTAATTAATTGCAAGAATATGGTGTTGCCTGAAGAATTAAAATCATATAACTGTAACATAAGATTAATGCTTTTATTAAAAGGCTAACACTCAATGGCAACGGATCATTCCAATTTTCGATCCTACACATCCAAATTTTGAATAAATATTATATGCATATATAACAAATTATTTATAGCTTTGTACAATGTAGAAATTTTCACTATATTTTTAGACTAAATTTGAGTCCGCCGTGCGTGCACGGCGTGAGACAACTAGTAATATAAATATATGTAGATGTGGTCACGTTTGTACCGGCCCTGTCAAAACCATTGACTGGGACCTTGAATCGGCCCGTGGTTTTACTCGGGTCGATTTAGGTTCATGTTTTTTTTTTAAATGAATTGAACTGTCGGTTGGTCAAAATCTATTTTTTTTTTAAATTTATTTTTTGATATTTTTTGTAGTTTCTCGACTCAAGGCTGAATTGACTATTTTTTAAATTTATTTTTTGATATTTTTTTAGTTTCCCGTATCAAGGTTGAATTGCCTTGAACCGTATGGCTGGTTTTGAACTGGGAACACTAGTTCATTGAACCGGCTCTTAATCTTTTCTCAGGTCGGTTTCAATTCTCATAAAATGCGAACATGAACCGGTGATTCTAAAATGCAATCGGGGTTTGACCATGTTGTGAACCAACCTGGAATCGGGTTTTAACCATGTCTAAATATTTATGTAATTGGTAGTTTGACGCAAACGAAAGCACAACGAGAGAAGCAAAGATAATCGAACGATAAAAGTTTTTATTTTTTCTTCAATCTGCCTGCTACTGCTGGCATACATCGGTTTTAAAGATAAAGAGCAAGAGTCCTACTACAATCAAACCATCCCAAAATAATCAAGAGATAAGTAGGAAAATTTATTAAATAGATACTATTTATTTAAAATAAAAGAAGAGATAATAATAATAGAAATAATCCCCAAATTAGCTTAGACGAGAGGCGCCAAACGATCATGTCGGTCAAGAAATGCGAGTGCAATCTCGTCCTCATCATCCTCCCCCGGTTGGAAAGGATTCGCCCTCGAATCCTGAAAAATCTCTTCCTCAGAATTGTCTCCAAGGAAAGGTACGAGGTGCTTGACGTTGAAAACATCGGATGTACGAACATGCGACGACAAACGGAGGCGATACGCATTCGGATTAATCTTCTCAACAATCTCGACCGGGCCAATTTTTCGAGCAGATAATTGTACTCATGAGCCGAAAAACGGTCTTTAGTCAAGACTGCCCACACAAAATCGCCAACCTCGAACTCCACATGGCGGCGGCGTGCATCGGCCTTCCGCTTGTAAGCGGCGGTGGAGGCCTCCAACGTGGCCTTTGTCACCTCGTGCGTGCGCCTCAAAGCCGAAATAAAATCCTCGGCACGACGGTCAATAGTAGCAGACGTCGACAAAACGACCAAACCGGCCGGACCCCGGGGCTCGACCGCGTACACGATCTGGAAAGGGGACAGATGCGTAGACCGATTCATAGCCGAATTGTGAGCAAACTTGGCCTGATTGAGGCGCTGGTCCCAGCTACGCAAGTTCTCCCCCACCAAGCAGCGTAAAAGATTACCCAGTGACCGATTAACGACCTCGGTCTGGCCGTCTATCTGAGGATGGTACGCACTGCTGAAGTCCAACCGAGTGTTAGCCAGTTGCCACAAGCTACGCCAGAAGTAGCTAAGGAAGCGAGAATCACGATCCGACACAATAGATGTCGGTAGTCCATGCAGACGGTACACCTTTCGAAAGAACAACTGAGCAACGTGAACGACATCGGTCGTGCGTTTGCACAGTATAAAATGCACCATCTTGGAGAAACGATCGAACACCACAAAAATTGAATTAAAACCTCGCTAAGTACGAGGCAGGCCGAGCACAAAATCCATACTAATGGCAGACCATGGCTGAGACGGAATAGGCAGAGGCCGATAAAGACCCGCATTCGAAGCCCTCCCCCCTTCGAAACCTGACAAACACGGCAACGAGCTACAAACCGAGTGACATCCCTTCGCACAGTCGGCCAAAAATAATGCCGCTGGACAAGCTCCACCGAACGATCACGGCCCACATGGCCCGCCCCATGTAGCTCAGCAACCAATTTCAAACGAAGACTACAATCGGGCACGCACAATCGAACGCCGCGAAAAATAAATCCGTCAGTGAGCACGTAATCGTCAAAAGGGCCAGACGACAGACGGACCCAGATAGGCCCGAAAAATGGGTCATTCGCATAGGTCTCTGTAAGCAAATCAAACCCCACCACTGCAACTCGCATATCAGTCAAAACCAACGTACGACGGCTCAAAGCATCAGCCACGCGATTAGACGTACCTGACCGATGCTTCAAAACAAAGGTGAACTGCTGGAGGAATGTAGTCCACGAGGCATGGCGAGCGGAAATATTGTCCTGGGAGGCGAGATGACGTAAGGCCTCGTGATCAGTGAACAACACAAACTCCCGATGAAACAAATAATGGCGCCAGTAACGAACGGCACGTACCACCGCATAGAACTCCACGTCATAAGTGCTATAACGAAGACGCAGGCCAGATAACTTTTCACTGAAAAAGGCCACCGGGCGGGCCTCCTGGCTCAACACTGCGCCAATACTAACCTTGGAAGCATCACAAGAGAGCTCAAAAGGTCGCGAGAAATCTGGAAGAACGAGCACGGGAGCCGATGTGAGTTTTCCCTTAATAAGAACAAAAGCCTCAGCTGCTTGGGGAGTCCAAATAAAGGATTTCCCCGTAAGACAGTCAGTAATGGAGGCCACAATAGAACTGAAATGGGCAATAAACCGTCTATAAAAGGACGCCAGTCCATGGAAACTCCAGGCCTCCATGAACGAGGTAGGAGTGGGCCAGTCACGAATAGCCGCCACCTTACCCTCATCCACGTGCACACCTGCAGCAGAAATAACAAATCCCAAAAACAACACCGAATCCACCAAGAAAACACACTTCCGAGGGGCCGCATAAAAAGACTCAGTGTGAAGAATAAGCAAGACAACACGCAAATGCAGCAAATGATCCTCAAGAGTACGGCTATAAATAAGAATATCATCGAAATATACGACAACACACTTACCAATAAGGTCCCGGAGTGGTTGGTTCATCACCCGCATAAATGTACTAGGTGCATTGGACAAACCGAAAGGCATAACCATCCACTCGTATAACCCCTCCCGAATTTTAAAGGTCGTCTTCCACTCATCACCCGGTCGGATACGAATCTGATGGTAACCACTATGGAGGTCGAGCTTCGTAAAAATGGAAGCACCGTGAAACTGATCTAATAAGTCATCAAGGCAGGGAATAGGAAAGCGGTAAAGGACAGTGATCTTGTTAATCGCCCGACTATCCACGCACATCCTCCAAGAACTATCCTTCTTCGGGATAAGCAGGGCGGGCACAGCGCAGGGGCTCAGGCTACGACGAACCACGCCACGCTGTAATAATTCCTCCACTTGGCGACGAAGCTCGTCATGCTCGGGACTCATCCGGTAATGAGGGCGGTTAGGAAGAGAAGCACCGGGAACAAGGTCAATCTGATGCTGAATATCTCGAAGAGGAGGTAGACCGGGCGGTAGATCCTCGGGAAATACGTCGGCAAACTCCTCAAGTAACTGAAGGACAGCTGGTGGAGGGGGCTGCCCAGAAGACAAATCTGTGCCCCATAATAAGAGAACAAAAGGTGTCGAACGCATCTCCTCGTCGAACGTGGACCGTGAAAGGAATAAAACCGGCGAAGGATCGGGAGCAGACAAAGCGCGAACCGGTGAAGGATGAAGAACAACTTTAACCCCCTCAACCATGAAGCTATAAGTGTTTAAACGACCGTCGTGGGTGACCGAACGATCGAATTGCCAAGGCTGGCCCAACAGGAGGTGACATGCATCCATGGGCACCACGTCACACCAAAACGAGTCCCGATATCGGGGCCCAATAGAGAAAGACACCAACACCGACGGTCTACCCGAACGGCACTATCCTTTAGTATCCATGCGAGAGTATACGGGTTCGAGTGCGGTTCAGTTGGCAGGTTAAGCTTCTCTACCGCATTCTTAGCCATGACGTTCTCGCACGAGCCCGAGTCGACAGTAAAACGACACACCTTCCCCCCGACTGTACATGTGGACTCAAATATGTGATGTCTCTGAACTGATTCAACGGGCCCGCCGCGAGGAGTCAAACACGACCTCCGTAACACAAGAGCCTGCCCCACATCTCCGGACCAATGTTCCTCCGTGATGGTAGGTTCTTCATAAAAAATAGGAGGAGTCTTATACAACCCACCATCCACCTGATCACTCACATCCTCCGTCAAAAGAGCACGACTGCCGGTGTAACGAGGACATGCCAATTGCCAATGTCCCATGTCGCCGCAAGAAAAACAACAAAGCCCGCCCGTCGGACAAGACCCCACCGGCTGCTGAACGGACGACCCCTGGCCGATGATCGACGGAGAGGACCCTCCAGCTTGCAGCGCCGGCCCCCGACCAGTGGCAGTACCTACTGCGGGAGCACCACCGTCGATCGCCGAAGGCTTGAAATGCCCCGCCGCTGCACCCGGTTGGTTCGAACGGGCTAGAAAATATGCTGGTGACGCTCGTCGGGCTAGTTTCTGTTCAATCACAAGGGCCCGCTGATGGGCATCGGAAACCGAGTCCGGGGAAAACAAAATCAAAGTGTCCTGTATTTGTGCCCTCAGACCACCAATGTACCGTGAAACGAGCTGGTCTGGTGTCTCTCGAACATCCAACCTCGTCAAAAGGCGATAAAAGCCCTCAGTATACTCGTTAACGGTGCGCTGTCCCTGGCGTAAATTTTGAAATTGCATAAATAAAGAACGCATATAATTGTACGGGAGAAACTCACGGTCTAAATGTTTTCAGAATTTGCTCCAGTTGGTTAATTTTGCCTTGCCCATCCGGCAGCGCACCGCCTTCAGCTGGCTCCACCACGCGGCTGCCCTATCCCGAAATCGTGTCGCCACAAGTTCAACGCGAGAATTATCCGAAACCTCCTTAAAGTCGAGGACGGACTCGACCGCAGCCATCCAATCCAAAAATTCCGACGCTTCGAAATGCAGACTTCCAACGTGTCTCCTCAGCCGAAAAATCATCGCCTCGTTCGGGATGTCCAAAGGGGTTCACCTCGGAGACGGTGTCGTCCTCTGTCTTCACCATCGGTATTCCACAAAGGCAGTGATCGGCCTCGGGGTCCCGCATGATCTCCTCGGCCCCGACCACCGCGTGCTCCTCCGAGCCGTCCGCAGTGCCTCGGTTCGCGTGATTGCCGTGCACGCCGGTATTGGCGGCCACCGTTAGTTCCTCGATCCTCCCGGTCAACGTCTCCATGAGGCGATCGGACGCTTCACATCGGCGAAAGAGAGCCTCAATCGCTGCATCCCTTTGCTTATCGGCGTTGTTTCTCCTTGGAGGCATCTGGGATCGCGGCTGGGCTCTGATACCAACTGACGCAGACGAAAGCACAACGAGAGAAGCAAAGATAATCAAACGATAAAAGTTTTTATTTTTTCTTCAATCTGCCTGCTACTGCTGGCATACATCAGTTTTAAAGATAAAGAGCAAGAGTCCTACTACAATCAAACCCTCCCAAAATAATCAAGAGATAAGTAGGAAAATTTATTAAATAGCTACTTATTTATTTAAAATAAAAGAAGATATAATAATAATAGAAATAATCCCCAAATTAGCTTAGACGAGAGGCGCCAAACGATCATGTCGGTCAAGAAATGCGAGTGCAATCTCGTCCTCATCATAGTTTAAGAGTGATATGAGTCCGATTGGGATTCACTGTTTTTTCAAAAGTAAAGTACACATATGTTAGGCTACTAACGACTTATAATTAGGCAATCATACCCTTTTTCAAATAAAATATATACATTTTCCCATATAAGTTTCATACTTCAAATTAGAATATTAATGCAAGTGTAAGCGTCCTGGTCTGGTTTGGAGTGGATCGATCTTTGTCCTTGTCGGTAGAACGCCGGAAACCTGCAAGTAACTCTCACACCGGGGGTTGTGTCCGGTGAAGAGCCTCCGATGCTTAAGTCAGTATGTGTATGAGTATACTGAAGTGAAGAATGAATAGAATGTCTTTTAGGGAGAAAGGTTCACCCCCTTTATATAGGGGTGAGATACCTGCCCTAATAGCTACCCGGATAAGGATGAGTTGGCTGCCCAAGCTGCCCGTCCGTACTCTGACACACCGCGCACATGTCAGAGGTGGTGCAAGGCGTTGGGAGCTGTCAGAGGTGGTTATAACTATCACCCAATACATTCTCGACACGTGTCCTCCTGTACATGGGGTAAATATTCTCCTGGAGTTCAGCTGGAAGCTCTTTCACGCGTCTGTGACTAGGCTGATCTGTTGAGCGTTGAGGCCGCGAGATGTTCGACCTGCTGAGGTCGATATGATTGTTCGATCGTTTATTTGGTCGAGCGATGGGTTGGTCGACTGTTTGACTGGTCGACAAGTTATTTTGCTCGATCTTCTCCTCGCCTGGCTCAATTCCTTCATGGTATGACCCTCTGAACCGGTTGGGCGGACCGGTTCATCCTTGACTATATAATATCCCATATCATCTAGTCTCCCCCACTCTGGTCGAGTCTGAATGACTCGATCTAAGATTGAATTCGCATTTATCGGCCTCCTGGATGGCTCGTCATCAGATATCGACCAGCTGATAAATTTTCCGCTCATGTTTTCAAATAATTCCCCATTAATTGCTGGAAATAAAGTCGTCTGTTTCAAGTCCTTTTTGTCGCGCCTGCTTTTCTGCCACGCGTCGTGTCTGCTGCATGTGTCAGGCGTTTTAATAATGACACCTCTTCGCATAACGCGCCAGCCTTGAGTATCGTGCCATTTAATGCTTATCACCGCACGATTTGCCTTTAATCTAACGGTCACCGTCTTCTCACCCCTTTAGCCTTCCCAAATATAAATTCAGCACTTAGCCAATTTTCGGACTTTTTCCACCCTTGCAATTTCGAATTCTCCTGTGCCTAAAAATTCTCTCTGCAAAGAACTTTATCTTCCTCGGCGATTTCCCTGCAATCTTTGAGTGTTCGCAATTCTTTCATCTGCTGCCATGAGTAAGTTACTCTTTACTTGAATTTATATTTCTTGCGCTTCGAATTCGTGTGTTTTTGAATTTTTCAAATTGGGCATCTTGAATCTGTATATTGGGCGTACTTGTTTGATTGTCAATTGCTGTGGATTTTGCTTCCTTTTTCAAAAAATCCCATGGAATCTCTGTTCTTCCGCTTTAATTTCTCCAAAATCGCCCCCTTCGTAGAACCCTAGCTTTTCTCTTTTTGATTCCGTTTTTGTTGTTTGAATTTCTCTCTCTCTCTTTTTTTTTTTCAGATTCTGTACCTCCATCTCCTTCTTCGACCACTTCCTCTGATTCAGTCCAGATACTACCGTCTGCACTTGAGGTTGTTCCTCTCTCGATCCTTCGCCCCGGTGATACTGTCTCTACCCGCGTTTTCACAGCTCGCGTTGCTTCCTCCAATTCCGGGGATACTATGGATAACATCCCTCTCCTCCGCCGTCGACCTGCTCTTGGCGCGTTAGACGAGCCAGAGGAGGACGAGGTTATTTCTCCTCAGCCCGTTTCTGCCCCATCTTCGACCATTCCACCTTCTTCCTCCACACCTGGGCCTTCGAACTCTCCTCCCAAACGATCTTCGACCAAGAAACTTTCCAAACCTTCCAAGCGTTCATCTTCTACTTATCTCTCTCACCCTTGGTTTAAACCTGAAAAAATCGGCCAACCTCTTGGTTGGGCGTTCTTTAGGTTTTCTCCTTCTGACAAGTATGATCATCCTCCGCAAGATTGTTATACCTTTTTTGAGATTCAGTTTAAACTCGGCCTTCGTTTTCCTATAAACCCTGAGCTGCTTCAGATTTGTGAGTGGTTCGGGCTCCCTCTACACCAACTTTCTCCCAATGCCATCCGCTTCATGACCACCTTCATTATTCTTTGTCATGTCCGTCTTGGTCGATTCGACCTTGCCTTCTTCCATTACTGTTACGCCCCTCCCAAACAAGCCCGAGGGCTCTACCTAAAGAGTCGTAATGGTGCTCACTTCATCAACGATGTTCCCTCCAATTTGCCCAAGTGGATCGACAGGTTCATTTTTGTTCGACCTGATGTGCTGTTCCCCTGGCCTTCCATCCCTTGGGTGAAGGAGGTTCCCCAGGAAGTTTCTGCTCCTCCCTTGAATCCCCTTTTCGAGCAACGGGTCCATACTTGGAACTCTAAGACCGTTGCGTCAGAAACACTTCTCAAGGACGAGAACCTTCTCCACCACTGTGGTCTTCTCACCCACAAAACTTGTCCTCCTCCTTCCGACGAGATCCTCGATCTCATTCGACTTGAAGATGACCCAGGTAATCCTTGAGCAGATAAGTCGAGTTCTCGTGCGTTTCCATGTTTTTGTTCTGAGTGATTATTACTGATATCGAGTATAATCTATGTTGTGATTTTCTTGCAGAGGTGCCCAGTTTAAACATCCCTCCGAGAAAAACTCCTCTGAAAAATAAGACAGGAGGTACTTCTGGCTCAACCGGGAGCCAGGTCGAGGGATCGACCACCTTCTCGGGGTCTCGACCAGAGCCGCAACCGCGGTCGCCTCCACGAGAGACCCCCTTACCCCCGCCCCCGCCGCCGGGGCTACAACAACTTCAACAACAACAACAACAACAACCACCACAACAGAAACAACAACAACAGCAGCAACAGAAACAACCACAACAACAACAACAGCGGCCCTCCAAGACCCCGCAAAGGCAATCTTCCTCGCTTCCTCCTGAGAAGAACCCCCAGCACAAATCTGACTCCCAATCAACCTCCAAGTCCTCGACCTCCTCGAAAACCATCGACCATTAACACAAATCCGATGATCGCCTAAAAACCACTGACCGCCATCAGAAATCAGACGACCGCTCATAGAAGACACGTCCTCGAGCTTTCAATCCCAAAGATAACCCTCAAGGCCATATCACCGATAAATCCTCCGAACCCCACACTTCATCCAAAAACAAAACCCAAGAAAAACTGCCCCTTGCCCAACAATCCTCCAAAACCACTCCTGCCGGATCGACCAAAGCTCTGGTCGAGTCCGACAATCGTGATGACGGGGGACGCGAGTTGGCCTTGGGCAAACGCTCTCGCACTGAGCAGGGCGAGGCGGTTGTCAAGCGAGGGCGCACTGGCTATCTTCCTCCTGATCCTCTCGCCCCGAGGTCGACGTCCCTGCTGTCCGCCTCTGTGAACGAGGTGGCCGAACGCCTCGAGGGTGCCCTCCTCGAGGATGATCGCAAAAAGTCTAGCGTCACGCTGCCCGAGGTTGGCGATAAGCTCGTGCAGTGGCTCGCTCAGGTATTATTCATCTCCAATCTTTACATTGGTTCTTCTCATTTTCCTTTGTCGATACATATGTTGAATTACCTTATCGTTTTTGTTGATAGGGCTTGGTCGACTTTTTGCCCTTGGCCAAGGAGGCTCGAGACAGCTCGGGTAAGTCGATAAAGGGCCTCGAGGGCACCATCGGCTACCTGCAAGATAAAAACTCAACCCTCGTGCATCACAATGCCAAACTATGTGAGGCCCAGACAGAACAGAAGGTCGAGCTCGAAGTCAAGGTGAAGTCCCTTGATGAGGAGCTCGCCAAGAAGAATAAGGCTCTTGCGGAGAGAGAAGTCGTCCTCGCGGCCAAGGAGCTTGCGGTGGCAGAAAAAGACACTGCGCTGAAGGAGAAGGAGACTGCGCTCGAGTAAGAGCGGATTGCTCGAACACAAGCAGAGGCTGCTTGAGCGCAGTCGGAGGCTGCTCGAGTGCAGTCAGAGGCTACTCGGGTGCAGTCGGAGGCTGCTCGGGTGCAGTCGGAGGCTGCTCGGGTGCAGTCGGAGGCTGCTCGGGTGCAGTCGGAGGCTGCTCCGGTGCAGTCGGAGGCTGCTCGGTGCAGTCGGAGGCTGCTCGAGCTGAGCTGGAGGCTACCTTAGCCAAAGAAAGGGCTGCCCATGCCAGCCAATGCAAATGCTACGCTGATGCCGCAGCTCTTCGAGCTCGGCAAATGATGTGGGGCACAACAACTGGGCAGCTTTTCCTCCGCGAATTCCGTGAACAAGTGGTGACCGATTATACGCGGTCACCGCAATTTTTGAAGGAGGTGCAAGACTTTGGGGTGGACTGCTTTCAGTTCGCCCTTCAGAAGGCTGGCGAGCAGATCGCCGAGGACGACTTCGAGCAGCTTGACCCTGGAGCTATCTGGGAGGCCTTGTCCAAGGTTCCTTCTAGCTTCCAGGGCGATCATAGCCTACCCTCCGAGCACGAATGGTGGTCGGGGCTACTTGAAAGGACTCTGGCTCGATCAGATATCTTGAAGAAAACCTATGCTCTGCCCGATGGTCTAACTCCCCCAGCCTCGATGTTGGCCATGCTGACTAAGTCCATTCGCCAGCGTCCACTTAATGAAGCTTGCGACTCGACCTCCGGAACCAGCCATCCGCCCGATCCCAACGCTAATAAGAGCAACGCCAATTCGACCGCAACTCCTCCTCCTTAGATTTAGCTTTATATTTTCCATTTTGTCTGTTCTGAATCTGAATTATGTACTCCAATGAACTATGCAATATTCCTGAAATGGTCATATTTTGTTTTTGACTTGCCTTGATCTTCAATAATGCTCTTAATAATTCGACTTGTTACCTTTGTCATAACTCCTCGATGGGAAAACTAAAGCGGACTTTAGAGTATGATTGATGCGAACTTTGGTATATGAATAACACGCTTTCATTAGTCGGTCCATTCTCATTATTTAAGTGATATTTGTGTGTTTGCCTCACGATCACTTGAATAATTTAGTCGTACCATACAAATATACATACATGCTCATCCCTGGAGGTGGTCGGGGCATGCGACCATCCAGCCTCGTGGCCTTAAACATGATGGATTCTAAATTTTTGAACACATGCCCACCCCTGGAGGTCGTCGAAACATGCGACCATCCAGCCTCGTGGCCTTAAACATGATGGATTTTAAGTTTTTGAACACATGCCCACCCCTGGAGGTGGTCGAAACATG
>CACSLK010034598.1:26260719-26273470 GCA_902706635.1 Striga hermonthica
GCGACCATCCAGTCTCGTGGCCTTAAACATGATGGATTTTAAATTTTTGAACACATGACCACCCTTGGAGGTGGTTGAAACATGCGACCATCCAGCCTCGTGGCCTTAAACATGATGGGTTTTCTGCGCCATTGGACTTCTCTTTTACGCTCGAGCTTTTGTGCTCGTCCTCTGGTCTTGTAGTTGCGCAAATCCCGGTGCTCTTTTCTCCATGTTTTCTCTCCTGGCTATGAAGTCTTCATTGCGAGGAATTTGTCTTCACGCTTGCCCACCCGCGAGGAATGTTCCAAACAGGAGGTCTTCGACCAACCTGCCCACCCCAAGGGATGTTCTAAACAAGTGACCACCCAGCCCGAGGGCCTTAGTCATGGTGGGTTTTGGTCTTCACACTTGCCCACCCGCGAGGAATGTTCTAAACAGGAGGTCTTCGACCAACCTGCCCACCCTAAGGAATGTTCTAAACAAGTGACCACCCAGCCCGAGGGCCTTAGTCATGGTGTGTTTTGATCTTCACACTTGCCCACCCGCAAGGAATGTTCTAAACAGGAGGTCTTCGACCAACCTGCCCACCCCAAGGAATGTTCTAAACATGTGACCTCCAAGTCAAACCACACCACATACATCCTGTCATCCAAATTATACCAACATTCCAAGCATATGAAAATGTGTAATAAAGTGAATAAAATCAGAAGAATCACTGAACTTCATTAACTTTTGAGCAAACTTTGCAATTTACATCTTTGTTCAGATTTTCCAGCTTTCCTAAAAAAAGGAAAAAAATTTCACACATAATATTTTTTCAAATTAGCTATGTTCCATGACCTGGCAAGTGATCGGCCTTCAGCATCCTTCAGCGAGTACGCTCCTCCTGCGTGCACTCGCTCGACCAGGTATGGCCCTTCCCAGTTTGGCTCCAGCTTTCCCACATGCTTGAGCACATAGACGCGTTTCCAAACCAGGTCGCCTACTTGGAGTCTGCGAATTTTCACCTTTTTGTCATGAGCGGCTCGCATCCTTTGTTTGTACGCATCCATCCTGATTGCTGCTCTTCCGCGCAGCTCCTCAATAGTATCCAGGGCTGCCATCATTAGATCCTCGTTCTGTTCAGCATTATATGTGCTCGACCTCTGTGATGATAGCTCGACCTCGATCGGCAGCAATGCTTCCATTCCATAAGCTAAACTGAAAGGGGTTTTTCCTGTTGTCGACCTCGGGGTTGTGCGATACGCCCAAAGTACCGAGATCAACTCATCGACCCATGCTCCCGAGGCCTTTTCCAGCCTTGTTTTCAGCCCATTCAATATAATTCGGTTGGTTACTTCGACCTGGCCATTGGCTTGCGGATGAGCAACGGAGGCAAAGTGTTGCTCGATTTTCATGTCTTCGCACCATGCTCGAATCCGCTTGCCATTGAACTGAGTACCATTGTCGGAACTCAACACTTTAGGCACGCCAAACCGGCAGCAAATGTTGTTGTATAGGAATTTAATTACTTTCTCCTCCGTGATCTTCGCCAAGGGCTCGGCCTCCACCCACTTTGTGAAGTAATCGACCGCTACTATCAAGAACTTCCTCTGCCCCGTTCCCTAGGGCATCGGCCCCACCAGGTCGATACCCCATTAAGCGAATGGTATAGGGGCACTCATCGTCGTCATCGCTTCTGCCGGTTGGTGAATGAGGGGGCCATGCTTTTGGCATTGTAAGCATTTCTTCACCATCACCTTCGCATCCTCCCTCATCGTGGGCCAGAAGTATCCCGCTCTCAAAATCTTTGCGACCAAGGCCCCCGACTTACTGTTATCACTGCAGCATCCTTCGTGCATCTCTCTCAGCACATATCGACCTTCCTCCTTAGTGACACAATGCAAATGCGGTCCCGCATACGACCGTTTGTAAAGAATGCCTCCATGTTCAAAAAATCTCCTAATCGCCTTTACCGCTCCCCCTCTCAGCTCCTCCAGGATCGGGGTCCTCCAATCCTCCACTTCCTCAATCTCCGCCACTTCTGCTTCGACCGCACTGTTTTCGAGATGCAATAAGGTGACACTTCTGCTCTTACAATCCACCAAGCTTTGAGCAATTTTCGATAACAGGTCCGCTCGACCATTTTCTGCTCGAGGGATTTGTATCAGCTCGAATGAATCAAACTCCTCTTTCAACTTCGTCATCTCATCCACATACTTTTTCATCCGGTCCTCCTTAACTTCAAACCCCTCCTGAAACTGCCCGACCACCAGTTGAGAATCAGAATGCACTTGTAATTTTCGGGCTCCTCCCGCTTTGGCTAAACTCAAGCCTTTGATCACTGCCTCATACTCGGCCTCGTTGTTGGATACCTTGAACCCCACTTTAGCCGCAAATTCCAAGTAATCGCCCTTAGGAGATACAAGGACAATTCCCAATCCTGCTCCGCTTCGTGCTACAGATCCGTCCACAAACAACTGCCATATTCCTCCTGACTCCTCTTCAACTTTAGTGCCTTCCTGGATAAAATCGGCTAACACCTGTGCCTTTATGGCCCTCCTCGGCTCATATAACAAAGAATACTCACTCAGCTCGACCGCCCATTTCACCAATCGACCAAAGACTGATGGTCGACCAAGCGTTTCTTCCAGCGGCATGTTCGTTCGCACCTTCACCCTATGATTCAAGAAATAAGGTCTCAACTTTGGAGCAGTTACGACCACAGCCAAAGCACACTTCTCGATCTCTGAATTCCTCATCTTTGCCCCCTGCATCACCCTGCTCACGTAATAGATAGGAAATTGCGCTACCCCTTCCTCCCGCAATAACACCAAACTCATAGCCCTCTCTCCAATAGAAATGTATAATACCAACTCCTCGCCCTGTACGGGTTTAGCCAATAAGGGAAGGTTGGCCAACACCACTCGCAACTCCTCGAATGCCCTCTGCGCCTCCTCCGTCCATTGAAATTTTGAGCTTTTCTTTAGTGTTTTGAACATTGGGCCACTTTTCTCTGCCACATTCGATATGAAATGACTCAGTCCCGCAATCCGACCAGCTAAGATCTGCACCTCCTTAACATTCGTCGGTGGCTTCATCTCCATTACGGCCCGAACCTTCTCAGGATTCACTTCAATACCTCTCTTGGTCACCAAGTAACCCAAGAATTTTCCCGACCTCACCCCGAAAGAACACTTAGCCAGATTCAATTTCATCCCATACCTTCGCAATGTTGAGAACGTCTCTCTTAAGTCCCGCACATGATCCAACTCCTCCTTGCTTTTCACCAACATATCATCCATATATACCTCCATGTTCCTCCCCAACTGCTCTTTAAATATTTTATCGACCAACCTTTGATACGTGGCGCCCGCATTCTTCAGGCCGAAGGGCATGACCACGTAACAATAGGTTCCTCGACTCATTACAAAACTCACCCGCTTCTTGTCCTCTCTCGCCAAGGGAATTTGATGATATCCCTGGGAGGCATCCATCCGGCTTAGCAGTTCGCACCCCGCCGTTGAGTCGACCAGCTGGTCGATTCTGGGTAGTGGGTATAAATCCTTGGGGCATGCTTTGTTCAAATCACGGAAATCAATGCACATCCTCCATTTTCCCTCTGCCTTTGACACCATTACTGTATTCGACAACCATTCGGGGAACTGGATCTCCTTGATATGCCCTGCTCCCAATAGCTTATCAACCTCTTTCTCAATGACTTTATCCATCTCCGCTCCATGATGCCTCCTTTTCTGCTTCACCGGCCTCACACTGAGGTCGATGTTCAGCCGATGCTCGATCACCTCCGCACTTATCCCCGTCAACTCTTCTGCTGTATAGGCGAAAATGTCAGCAAACTCCCTAACCAGATCGACCAGCCTCGACCGAATAGGCTCCTCTAGGTCCTTCCCGATTCTGAACTTTCTCTCCTCACACCCTTCGATCATCTGGATCTTCTCAACCTCTCCTCCTGGCTGGATATCCATTTTCTCCTTACCCTTCACCATCCTCTGTTTATCCTCTTTCGTCCTCGACCCCCCGGTCGATTAGTCTCCTCCTCCTTCGACTTGGCCTGTCTTCTTGCCAACTGCTTGTTATTGCTTACTGTTGTTTGATAGCAGCTCCTCGAAGTGAGTTGGTCCCCGGCAATCTCCCCTACGTTTTCGCCCACAGGATACTTGATCGTCATGTGGTACGTGGATACGATCGCCTGGAACGCATTCAAGCTCGTCCGCCCCATGATGATGTTATAAGATGATTCTGCTCCTACGACCACAAACCTCACCATGCGCACCTTCCTCAGCTCTCTTGATCCCAGCGCCACGGGCAGACTGATCTTCACCATCGGCATAACCTCTCCCCCGTTAAAGCCGTAAAGTGCCGTGGTCACCAGTTTTAACTCCATATTCAACTCTTTGTTAATTTGCACAAAACAGTCATTGAACATCACGTCTACCGAACTCCCGGTATCGATAAACACCCTTTTCACGTCAAAACCTGCAACCTCCGCGGTTATCACCAGAGCATCGTTGTGAGGTAGGACAACTCCCTCGGCATCCTCCGCCTTAAAACTTATCACCGGCATGCGAGCCGTGATCCCCACCTCCTCTCTATTTCTTTTCATAGCTCGAGCATGATCCTTCCTGGCCCTATTCGAGTCGCCATCTGTTGGCCCTCCAGAAATCATGTAAATCGTTCCCCTCTTCATCGGGGCTTCTCCTCCATGCCCTTCCTTATCGCCATCTCTCCTCGGCTTCTTTCCTCGACCATCTCCATCGCCTCCTTCCTCGTCCCTGTCACTTCTCTCCTCTAAATCATCCCGACACCTTCTCCCTCCTTTCCCTTTCACCCTATCGTGATACACGAACTCCTTCAAATGTCCTGCTCGAATCAACCTTTCAATCTCATCCTTCAAATGCCTGCAGTTCTCCGTGGTATGGCCGTAATCTCGATGAAATCGACAATATATATTTGATTTGGGCCGAGTCGGGCCTGTGAACCTTGTCTTCGGCCATGTTACATCCTCGGTCGACATCTTCTGCTCCATAGCCTCGAGCACCTCCATCAAATCTTTCCTCAAGGGTGTAAAATTATGATACCTCTGTCTTTCGAACAACAACGGCCTTCCCTGCCACCTGTCATCCCTCTTTTCTCGCTTCGAATCCCGACCTTCCCTCCTGGGTGATATCTTTTTCGACCCACTTTTTTTGGGCGAAATCCTTCTCGGCGACCTCCCTCTTGGTGGGCTTTGCTCCTTCTTTGGCTCTGGTCGAGCCGACCCTTCCAGCTTCGCAAATTCTACCTCCATCTCTTCCAAATTAATATACTTCCTGCACCGCTTCAAGACCTCCTCATATGATCGAGCAGGGGTCTTTGCCAGGGAAGTTCGACAAGGCCCTGCTCGAAGACTTCTTATCAATCCTCCCGCCTTCACCTCATCTGAAGCCGAATGCACCTCCAAACACGTCTGGTTATATCGAGCGACATACTTCCTCAATGACTCCTTTTCCCCCTGCCTCATCGCCTTCAACGTCAAATACGTTTTCTCATGCGCCACCGCGCTCAAATATTGATTGGTAAGCTTGCTGGCAAAATCTTCAAAATTCGCAATCGACTTAGAGGGCAACTGGTGAAACCAGTCAAGGGCTCCTCCGCGCAAGGTCGATAGAAACGCCCTGCAACAAACAGAATCAGAATATCCATGTAACACAGCCATATTTTCAAAGGTCCTCACATGCCTCGACGGGTCAGAAGACCCGTCATACACCAAGTTGGTCTCCTTGAAATTTTTCGGCAAAGGAGCAGCGAGGATCTCCCTCGAAAAGGGATGTCCCCGAGCTCTCCTCTCTGGCCTTCCCTCCACCTTGTCCTGCAACTGGCGCAACTGCTCCGCCATCCTCTCCATCGCCCTATCTCTTCCAACTCCTCCCTCTCCATAACTGGACACATCCTCATCTTGGTTCCCGGCCACCGTGGTCGGCGCAGTGGTGGCATGAGATGTGTGGCTCGTAACCTGCTGCACCGCCTGCGCCGCCGCGGCCGCCGCTATTCTCTGCATCTCCTCCCGGGTCATCGTCACCATTTGCTGGCCGGGGGCTGGTACAGCTACCTGTGGTGGCGCTCCTCCTTGCGCCGTAGTTCCTCCTTGCACCACCGTTGGATTTGGTGGCGGTGGCGGTGGCATCCCCGCCGCAGCTGCTGCGCGAGCCTCCTGGGCCAGACTGGAGCCGGCATCTCCTCCGGGGATCGCCGTCGTCACTCCCACACCTTGAAGGATAGGCGTCAGAGTGATCGGTGTCTGCGATGGGCCGGAAAAACCCAGAGGAGGGTCCTGCCCCAACGGCCTGGTCGTCGTCCAAGCTTCATCGAACGTTGACTGCAAGTTTTTGGAAATTCCGTCTGCCATAGCTGAGCTTCAAACACAACTTTTTAACGAAGTCCCCACAGACGACGCCAATAATGCAAGTGTAAGCGTCCTGGTCCGGTTTGGAGTGGATCGATCTTTGTCCTCGCCGGTAGAACGCCGGAAACCTGAAAGTAACTCTCACACCGGGGGTTGTGTCCGGTGATGAGCCTCCGATGCTTAAGTCAGTATGTGTATGAGTATACTGAAGTGAAGAATGAATAGAATGTCTTTTAGGGAGAAAGGTTCACCGCCTTTATATAGGGGTGAGATACCTGCCCTAATAGCTGCCCGGATAAGGATGAGTTGGCTGCCCAAGCTGCCCGTCCGTACTCTGACACACCGTGCACATGTCAGAGGTGGTGCAAGGCGTTGGGAGCTGTCAGAGGTGGTTATCACTATCACCCAATACATTCTCGACACGTGTCCTCCTGCACATGGGGTAAATATTCTCCTGGAGTTCAGCTGGAAGCTCTTTCACGCGCCTGTGACTAGGCCGATCTGTTGAGCGTTGAGTCCGCGAGATGTTCGACCTGCTGAGGTCGATAGGATTGTTCGACCGTTTGTTTGGTCGAGCGATGGGTTGGTCGACTGTTTGACTGGTCGACAAGTTATTTTTCTCGATCTTCTCCTCGTCTGGCTCAATTCCTTCATGGTATGACCCTCTGAACCGGTTCGGCGGACCGGTTGATCCTTGAGTATATAATATCCCATATCAAATATAAACATATCATATCTTATAGTATATAGCAGTGTTCTGAAAATTGGACCGGACTGGCCGGTTGAATCGGTTCGACCGGGAACCGGACATGTCAGCGGTCTTGTCAGAGGAGTTAAACCGCTGGACACCAAAACCGAGTAAAAAACTGCTTGGGCCGTTCAAAAACCGTTTAAACCGGAAAACCATAGCCGGTTACACCGGCCCAGCGGCCCTTTAATTCAATCAAATATATTTTATATTACACATTTACATTTCATTATTATTTATTTGCAAAGATACAAAATCACCCCAAAATAATTGCATATATATTAGAATTCAAATTTAGTTCACTTATCCTTTAATTAGGGAAAGGAGATAGGTTACACGCGATTTTATACATTAACTATCCATTTATTCTCTCTCACCTCTCCCTATTCCTTCTCCATCAGTCATATCGAAAATTTTAGAAATTTCGGATTTAAGATGTATGGTCTGGCTTGAAATTTCTTTGTCTGGGCAAGATGAACTTGAGCCTTAAAATTTAGATTTTGTTCTTGTGGGAGTTGTGAATTTTTCTAACACAATGGGAGTTTGTGAGTTAAAAAAAAAAAAAATATATAGAACAACAATGTGTGTTGGGGAACAGCTGTACTGAAGTAAATTGCAGAGAAGGAAGATTAGGAGAAAAATGGAAGGGATTGGCTGGCTAATTATTTTTCCCTTGTCAATTGTTGTTAATGCAGGACCAAGGATTGTTCGTTTCAAGTCGGCCCATCCTTGTGCTTGATGAGAAATTTGTTTTTTTTTTTGGTTGATTATTGTTTATGTTGTTTTGGATATTCATTTTGATGAAAACTTGGTGTGCTTGAATCCGTTTTGACGAATACCTTAGTGTTGTTTTGATATTCATTTTTTTGTTGACGAATAACTTGGTGTTTGTTTTGGCAATGATTGAATCCGTTTTAACGAAAAACTTCTCAAAGGATAATTGTCGAACACTTGGTGTGCTTGATTCGATGAAAGATAGTTCTATTTTGTACATGTTGCGGGTATATGTTGCGGGTATATACAGTATATGTTTCGGGATATGAAAATTTATATGTTTCGGGTATGAAAATTATGTACACGATTTATATGTTACCATCAGATATGAAAATTTACATGTTGCGGGTATATGTTGAGGGTATATATACAATATATACCAAAGTTGTACAATACACATATACATAAAATATACATGAAATATACACTCGAAATTCTAGTAATTTAAGTCAGCGACAAATCAGGACACACATATACATAAAATATACTTTAAATATACACTCGAGTTTCAATCATTTCTCAAAATCGATTTTAGAACACACATATACATAAAATATACCTATGATATACACTCGAGATCACGTAGATGAGACGATTAGGCACGAAGGTCTCCGGCGGTGGTTGAGCAGAGTCCAACTTCGTTCTTGATCAAGGAAGAATGTATATTTTTATCGACAGTACACACACTCTAATTGCTTTTGGATTTTCAAATCTGAAATATGATTTCATTCGAAAACCACGTCAATTAGTTATGCGAGATTTTTGTAGTGTTTTAATGGTTTCCAAATTTATTATTATTTTTTTATTTATTTTATTATACGTCAGTTACGCACGTAACTGAATCTTATCTGTTATGGTATCTCAAAATCCACATTAAGATAATTATTTCTCAATGATCTCGTTGGAATGCTATTATTTATGCCTTATCCGTATGTTTGCAATTAATTATATATCACGTAAGAGATGTGTAAATTGCCCTTATTATTTTGCTTGCTTTGTGTCCTGGGTCATTCAATTAGGCCAACTAAATTTCAAATTCTTGGGCTCAATTAGTTATGCGAGATTTTTGTAGTGTTTTAATGGTTTCCAAATTTATTATTATTTTTTTATTTATTTTATTATACGTCAGTTACGCACGTAACTGAATCTTATCTGTTATGGTATCTCAAAATCCACATTAAGATAATTATTTCTCAATGATCTCGTTGGAATGCTATTATTTATGCCTTATCCGTATGTTTGCAATTAATTATATATCACGTAAGAGATGTGTAAATTGCCCTTATTATTTTGCTTGCTTTGTGTCCTGGGTCATTCAATTAGGCCAACTAAATTTCAAATTCTTGGGCTTTTTCTTTTTGGTATATACTTGACAATTGCAAATTGCAAAGTCTTTGGGCTTATTTTTTATTTTTTTATTTTACGTCCTTATGCAAAAATCATTTCTGTTTATTTTCGATGTATGCGTCCCAGTCCAAGCAAAGGGGAAGTGATGCTCAATGTAGATGGAGAAACGTCCCTTGAGAAGGGAACAGACCTGGAGAGCTTGCAGCACTCAAAATGCAAATTCTTTTATTAAAAAAACTAAAAATAAAATTAGATATTTTATTTTAATAATAAAGATATATTATATTATTATTATTATTATTATAAATTTACAATTTTACAAAATAAATACTAACCTTACATAATAGTATAATACTTTAACATTTTTTTTATTTGATAATGATAAAAATGTATACAATTATATATTTTACATATTAAAATAATGATAAAAAATAAATACAATTATTTTTATATATAGAGAAATGTCATTTTACACTATAAAATTAATGATAAAATATATATAATTATATATTATACATATAAAATAAATAAAAAATTATATATCAATCAAAACGGTTCGACCGCTGGTCCGACGAACCAGTAGCTTCACCGGTTCGATGATGATCTTTCTTATTAACATGGGAAATTGTATCTGACGTTCTTTAGTTTTTGAATGAAATGATTTGTCTTCGTACACTCAGTCGAGAGAGTATCTCGTGTTCGTATCACGTTCTACATCAATTGGCCAAGAACCAATATCAGTTATATTATGAGTTATATATAAGAAAGAAACAACTTTGAAACATGAGATACGCACGCAAAGTGAGGAAAAAACGATCTTAAAGTAATATTTCTTCAATTTCCAACCACCTTGCACAGGTAAAAACCTTTCAATAGAAACCCTTTCACACACAATAGCTAAGAACATAAAGGCCACAAGCCCAAAAAGAAATAAAAATGTCAAGAAATAGAGAAATATTGATAGTAGTAATAGAGAAACATTCTCTAGACTTGAAAAAAGAAATTTGAAAACCATAGAATCACATTATAATATTGGCTCATTTAGCACTGGCAAGCTGGGTCCTGAGGAGCTTAGCAGCCGAGACCATGTTCTCGAGGGCGGGCTTAACCTCCGTGTACTTACGGGTCTTCAGACCACAATCTGGGTTCACCCACAAGATGTTGGTTTCTAGGACAGCAAGCATTTTGTTAATCCTGTCAGCAATTTCTTCGGTAGACGGGATTCTCGGGGAGTGGATATCGTACACTCCAGGCCCAATTCCAGCACCGTACTTGATTCCCTCACGGAACACTGAAAGCAGCTTCTCGTCTGAACGAGAGTTCTCGATGGTGATGACATCAGCATCCATGTCGATGATGGAATGGATGATGTCGTTGAAGTTGGAGTAGCACATGTGCGTGTGGATCTGTCGTTTGCGAACGACCGAAAACAATTATTAGCAACTATTTAACATAGTAAACCTCAAGAGTATTTTTTTTCCTTGTAATTTGATTTGAGTAACAAATGGTTTCAAGGGAGTGCTTGGATATGAGTTAGGTTTGATTTATTTTGGTTTTGATTGTGTTTGTTGGCTAAAAAATAGTTGAATGGGTTAGAGCAGGATTTTTATTTTGTATTAAAATAAAATGATAAAAATTGATTTTATGTAAAAGTAGGAGAGATGTGATTGAAAGTGATGCGTATTTAAAATTATGCAAGTTTCTTTTTTTTTTTTTTTATATGTAAAAGTAGGAGAAAGGTGATTGAAGTAATGCGTATTTAAAATTATATAAGTTGACGAATAATGAATTAAAGTTGATGTGATATATAAAAATGATTAATTAGTATTATTTAATTATATCGATAATATTGTGGAGAGTGGGAATGAGTTAAATTTGAGTTAAATTTTGTGAATTAAAAAAATGTAATTGGTTAAAAGTAAGTGGATATTTGTATAGAAATTTGTATTGGAGCAACCCCTTATAACTATAAATAGAGTAATAAATGATTTAAATGTTTCGAGTGAAGGAGAAGAGGAAAGGAAGGCACACACCTGAGTGGTGTCCTCAACCCCGACATTTGTGATTCTGAAAGAGTGCACGGCCCAATCCAAGTAGAAAGCATGCTCAGATTTCCTCAGAGGTAAGCCTTCTCTCAATGCAGCCTCGTCAATTTGGATGACGGTTATTCCAGCCTTCTCTAGATCCTCAACCTCGTCCTTGATGGCCAAAGCAATCTGGTAGCACGTCTCGAACCTTGAAATCCCGAGAAATAAAAACATTAGAATTCACGACCAAAAAAAAAAGTAGCTAATATAGAGATGAATATAATAAATAAACTATTTTATATACCTAGGTTGATCATTTCTGACGAAAGACCAGTTAAGAATGGTGACGGGACCCGTAAGCATTCCTTTCATCGGGCGCTTGGTCATGCTCTGGGCAGCAGTTGACCAGAAAACAGTCATAGGTTTCGGGCGGCTCACATCACCATAGATGATTGGCGGCTTTACACAGCGAGATCCATAGGATTGGACCCACCCATTGGCTGTGAAGGCAAAGCCGGACAATTGCTCACCAAAGTACTCAACCATATCGTTTCTCTGGAAAATTCAAAACATCCCGGTATATATTAGTGCCAACCAAACTTCACTTTCCTCGAAATCAGAATAACAATTTAGCCCTTTTTTCTCATTCATATATAGTTCAATACAAAATCATGATTCTGATTGGCTTTTACCTCTGGCTCTCCATGAACAAGAACATCGATATCGAGCTCTTCCTGAAGCTTGACAACCTTGTTGATCTCCTCCTTAATAGCCTTGATGTAATCCTCCTCAGAGATCCTACAAAGAAATGTGTTGCCTTTAGTATACTGTATACATATTCCATCAGTTTAAAAAAAAAGAGCCACAAAAAAAAGCACTCACTTCTTGGCCTTATACTCACGACGAACTCTCCTGAGCTCGATGGTCTGAGGGAAGGAACCAATAGTTGTGGTGGGGAGGATCGGAAGATTTAGTTTCTTCTGTTGAGCATCGAGTCTGGCACTTACATTTGTTGCACGGCGGTGATCAGAACCCTTTAACGCAGCAGCCTGATTGAACACAAGCAAAACGGATTATAATACAATAAAGGTACTTGAAAGTTCTAAATCTCAATATAAGTATTTACTTACAGCCTTCTGGACAGCTTCATTAGTCACCCTGGGAGATGATTTTCTGGAAGCTTGAGCAGCAGCATTTGCAGAAAAGAAGGCCTGCAGGTACAATATAATATTTCAAGGTTTAAGGGTTTAATAGCAAGATTCAATCTTAAATTGGATTCGTGCTCTTGAATTAGCAGTGAGATTTACCTCATCTTTCTGGCCAGCAAGTGCCTTCGCCAGAGCATTCACTTCGACAACCTTTTGCGCGGCGAATGCAAGCCATGACTTGATTTCTTGATCCAACTTAGTCTCATTAACAAGATCGACAGCCGTGTGGAGAAGTGAGCTGGAGGTCGAGACAACAAGCTTGTCTGCACATAAAAAAAAA
>CACSLK010034598.1:26279773-26290259 GCA_902706635.1 Striga hermonthica
AATAACAAGTGTAATATCCACTAAAGCAAAGCTTAAGTATATAACACCAACATATATTACTATATTTTTTTTCCGGAACGATAGAGGTAATATATAAAAGCACAAAAGTGCAAAAGGAACAAATTACAAGACCCCAACAGGGTTATTCTAATACCCCAATAGGGTAATGAGACAGGGGTCAATGGCCCAAACCAAAAACACCCTAAAAACAAACTGGAATTAAAGACTAAGATGACACGCACATGGCTGCCTAGAGAACTCCACGAACGAAAATAAAGGAAAATGAAAAACAAAGCCACTGCACAATGTCTAGCCTGTATTCATCTCCAAACCAAAAAGACCCAAGCCAAGAACACAGGACACAGAAAAAAGACAACAAAGAAAACACGAAACAAGAACACAATAAACAAAAATAAAATAAACTAACGGCCCTTCCCCAACGAACAAGAAAGCCCGAACTAGAAGTGAACGATTGAAACAAGACCAATCCAGACCAAGCACCAGCTATCGAAACTGCAATCAAGCCTATACAGCAGCGGAACCCAAATCTGAACCAGTCCCCGAATCAACCCATCGACAACCAAGAGAGCCATAGTCCATCTTACTCTGATTCCATCCGAACTCTTCTAACACCACTAGACGAGGCCGAAAGAACCTCCCCCACCGCCTAACACCACTAGCCAACGGGGAATTGAGCAAGAAGAGAACAAACCTCCTCCCTACCGTCGCGACAAGGAGGGACTCGACAACCAGGGTCCCGCCCCACCCGATGATTCGCGCACCACCCATCACCACCGCAGATAACCAAAGACAATCGGCCTGACCCCACCATAAAAGGTGAAGCGCCGCCGGAGAAAGTCGAATCCGAACTCGCAGACAAAGGGGAAAATAACGGGGCTTATCGATACCAATCGCAGCTCCACCGAGGAATGAAAAGAAGATTCCCATCGTCGGCCTTGCTGCGACCTCGAGGTGCGCCACCGCCATCCGGCACTCCATCTACAACCACGAACCCGTCGCCCCGTCAATGGACCATCCGAAGCAGAAAAAGGGGCACTCTTCGCCAGGAGGGCCGCGAACAGTTGAAGACGAACCCTAGCCGCGCATTACCATCACCGAAGAAGGCGGATTTGCCGGAAATCGAGAGCTGAGAGTTAGGTTTTTTCTTCAGCGTCGAGAGAATTGGTCGTCAATTTCAACTTTCAAAATCTCATGTATATATTACTATATAAAAAATTATATTAGTTTTAGAATAATTATTATAAATTAATAGTATAAAATTAAATTAATTGTAATAGGAAAAAATATATTAGGATAAATTATTAAGTTATAAGTTATGTTAGATTAATTTATGAATAAAAATCATACTATAAAAATTATATTAGAAAAACTAAAATTATAGTATAAAATTGATATTATGTTATAAGTTAATAAAGTTATTAATATTATGTTAGATTAATTTATGAATAAAATTTATTATTTTGTAAAATTATTAACATACATCGTAATATATTGTAAGTGTCACTCGAATATTTTGGAGGACACGGTGAAGATTACCGATTTTGTTTCGCTACAGATGAACTATTCGATAATTGTGACAAAGCTACTGAATGGGCAAAAAACATTACACTTATGTGGGGTTTCGAATTGGTCATCTCGAAACACGAAAAAGATAGAAAGGTGAAGACGTTGAGGTGTCATCAAGGGGAACGTTACAGAGGCAGTGCAGGAAAAGTAGAAAATTTTGTGAATGCTATTTTGAGACGTTCGAATACTAAAGCGACTGACTGCCCTTTTATGATAAAAGTCAAATTTGAAGCAAAATCTCAAAAATAGTGTATCTGGCTTCCTTTAGATGACGAGAAGGGAACGCATCATGCGTTGGTTGTGCATTCCGAGGGTCATCGACAGATGAGCGGACTCAGCGATTCATCCAAAGAGATTGTCCGTGATATGACTGCTGCTCAAGCAAAACCGGCAGCAATCTTGGCTGCGATTCAGGAGAAAAATCATGTGGACAACGCTACTCGCCGACAAGTGTATAACTATAAAGTTAAATTGCAGAGAGATAGTCTGGAGGGTAGAAATGTGGCTAGCCAGCTTCTACATTTGGCTACAGCCAGCAACTACATAGTTTACACAGAAGTTGATCCGGACACACAGGCGTTGACGCGTGCGTTCATGTTGCATCCACAAGCAGCCAGTCTATCCCAGACATATTACTGGTATGTTGGTATTAGAGATGGCTAGGTGCCGGGTCCGGGCCCGGCCCGGCCCAGCCCGCCGGGTCAACGAGCCTCAATTGGTGGGCCCGTAACCGGCCCGACAATTCCTATGGGCCGGTTCATTTGAACCGGCCCGACCCGGCGGTTCGTCGACCCGCCGGGTTAAAAAAAATAAAAAAAAAAACAACTATGACCCGTCGGAAAAACTGGAACCGGCCTGAACCGGTCCCGGCCCGGCGGGTCAAATAAAAAAAAGGAGAACCTTAACCGGACCGCATTGGCCGCGGTCCGGTTCAAAAGCCCGCCACTATTCATGCCGGTACCGGTGCCGGTTCAGTCCGGGCCGGGCCACGGGTCGGGCCGACCCGTGGCCATGTCTAGTTGGTATAGATTCCACTTACAAAACCAACAAGTATGTTACTTTACTTTATAAATAGCAATTTAATGTGAATCTTAATTTGTATGTTTGAGTAGTTTTTTTGATTATATGTGTTTTCTCTCGCTGCTTTCATTTTCACAGTATCATATGCCGTTGGTTGAGATTGTTGGAATGACGCCGTGCAACAAGAACTTCTTAATTGCATATGCAATTACTAAGAACGAGGCCGAGTACAGCTATGACTGGGTCCTACAGCGGTTGAGACTTATGATAGAGCCTGATATACATACTTCAATCATTGTTACTGACAGGAGTTAGGGTTGATTACTCTTATCTAGATGAATTTCCCACAGTCGCCCCCATTTACTCTGCACGTGGCACATCAGCAAGGATGTGGAAGACAAGGTGTATAGACTAACAACAAAAAATAAGGTCTTCGCTCAGAAGTTCATGCACGACAAGTGGAAGAAGGTTGTCAGGGCGAGCACGCTGAACGAATACAAAACCGCCATAGCTAATATGAATGTTACATACACGGAGTTTCCTTGTGTGCTAGAATATGTGGATCAGACATGGTTAGTACACAAGGAGAAATTTGTCAAAGTGTGGTCGGACAATGTCTTACATTTTGGCAACACAACGCCGTGTAGGGTGGAGAGTGTTCACGCTACATTGAAGCGGTGGCTTAAAACATCGACCGGTTCGCTCGACACAGGTTGAGAGAAGATTGACAAAGAGATTGAGTCCCAACTGACTCAAGTCAGGTATTTTTCTTAAGTCATACATATTTATTGTGTTATTGTTGTATTAATTAAAAATCTTAATTTGGGTCTAATGTTATGTAATGTATTAACATGGAGACGCTGGAGTTTTCAAGACTTAGGATGAGTACGGGTTATAGGGGATTCCTTTTCGCACAGTTGAGACTGCGCGTCTCGCATTACCGTATGGATATATTGAATGATGGGCTTAAGAGGATGCGAGACTTGGGCAAAGATGTTTTGGAGCGCTGCAGATATGCACTAAAATACACTCATGGACTTCCTTGTGCCTGTGAGCTAAGGGAGGCACCCACTGTAGGCAGGACGATTATTCCCAACGAAATCCACAGGTTTTGGAGCATACTAGTGGTGACGAAGCCAGGTATACTTGCGAGATGAATAAATTTAAAGAACATCGTCTAAAGAATATAATTTTCCTAAATTTTGTTTAATTGTTTTTTACTTCACGTATTGTTTCATTTATAAAATTTTTTATAGAGTATATTGTTTAATTTTTTAAATTTTCTGTACAGATAGGTCAATAGAGTGCATCGCTGAGTGGATGGACAGATCATGATTATATTATGAAGCTTGCTGAGGAGGTTGAAGCGGCCAATCCTGCGACTGTATAGTACTTGAACCAATTGATCGACTCTCAACTTCACCCTGACCAACAAGGATACACAGAACATGAAGTGATGGAAAATTCGAGAGGCTGACCCACGAAGAAAAATTCAACAAAGCGCGATTAGCGAGATGGGAGTATAGTGAAAGAGGTCATACAGCTGGCCGTAAAAGCACTTTTTCGTGTGCTCCATCGCAATCAGGGTACCCGGAAACAGGTCGTCGACCGGGGCGTAAGAGCACTTCTTCGTGTGCTCCGTCGATGGGGAGTACAGGAACAGAGATCGTCCGTTGGGTCGTACAAGCACTTCTTCGTGTACCTCGACAAGCTCCTCGTCTCAAGATCCGATAGGTAATTTTATTTTATTTTTTTATCTGAACGATGACTTATTGTGTTTGTAAATTCGATTATCTAAATTGTGACTTGAAATTATTCTTATATTACAGATACATTCCAGACGAATTTCTTTCAATACCGACATTGTTAGAGGATTTCCTACGTAGTTCACAGCTACATAGAGAGTTATCTGGATGTGATGCCGAATAAGAACTGTAGATTTCGGGGGCTGCGAGTTACATTTATAGGGATCAGCAGATGTGGCAATTGGCAAGAAAAAATATTGCAAATGAGGTTGCAGCCAACACACATTTGTACGCTCCATTTTATTGGGATGGGGTCGACGCTGCAATCTATCGTATAAGGGACGAGGGTCCTTGTGGCGAGGAGCATTGTATGAATGCTATGGGCGACCTCTTTGCTATTGCTATACTGTTTAATGCAGTTGTCGTGTTGTTAGGCTATAGTCCCAACGATAACAATATCAACATGGCAAGTATGACGGTATTGCCGCTCCGCGCAGCATCCACGGCTACACAACCTCACCGTGAGATCGTCATAGCTCATCTTGGTTCCTACAACCACTTCATTCGTGTGAATCTGCGTTCTAATTTTTCATTACCGCCTATGTGTATTTTTTGGGAGAGATACCGTGTAACACCCCGCTTTTCGTACATTGAATTTCTAGAATAAATTTTTCTTTTTGTAAAACATTTGAAAACTTTACTTGGAACTCAGGGTGCTACTCACTTTGAAAAACTTTTCATACGTGATCTTTCCATAAACATTAAAAACTTTTCATGAACATAAACATTTCATACATGAACATAGAACATTCCATGGCGTTGCCTTAAGAACTTACACTTTAACTTGACTTACATGAACCATGACTTATTTCATAAAATAAACTTTGCATAGCGGAAGTTTTTAAAACATAAATATCATAAACATAAAACATGTGACCACCCTCGCCATCGCTCCATTGCCAGCTCGCCAAAACCTGGGTGTGGAAAACAAATGGGATGAGCATTTCCACTTACTCCGTGAGAGATCCCTCTACATTATCATCCTAATCAACTATAAAGCATGAAATCGTTTTCGTATACTCCACATAATCATGAGCACCCGACGAGTGGTGACCCACAAGTCGAAAGACTTTCTTGCTTCTACAACACTATTAGACAACTAAACACTAGAGTCTTTGCATGCAGGCGATTACATTCTTGTCACACTCCCACCACTCATCAAACTTCTTATACCACTTTATGGTGGTGGAAGAACAATGCCTCTCGCAGATGGCACGGCCAAATAGGCTTGATGAGAGTACCTTTCAATAGGTTGAAGGAAGATAGCCTTTCATTAGGCTCCGTACAGTCTTATCGACGGGGACAACCGTTCGAAGAGTGCACCAACGAAGGTTACACATAATCACTTACACCCTCTAACCCTAGCACTTAGCTACCCTCTAGAGTTATAGTCCGTGAACCTTGGTACTGCAACAAACGACTTGCTCGAATGTTGGATCATTGTATAAACATGGGTACTATGCAAGATACTTAACTTCATTCATAGCATAGATAATTAAAGAGGATTAATAAAGTAGAACTTCCCCCACCTTTTCAGTAGAATGCTCGGCTTAGACTTGAACTTGAAAGAAATCTCGAGGGCTCGACTCCTCGTAAAACTACATTCATTGGGGTCATGGCTTAGTGTCTTAACAGGAACTTATTCTTATACTTATACTTATACTTATAACAGTACATAAGCTTTAGAAAAACTTTGCTCGCTTGGCTTCGCCTTGCTTGCATTCTTTTGAAAACATTCTTACTTAAAGCATTTGGACAATCGAACTCTTAGCTTGCTTGCTTACGGATACTATTCTAATTGCCTAAGGTTCATTATGATCTCACTCAATGTTTTACAGCTCATACATGTCACATAAGCATGCTTTATAAACATAAGACTCACTTAAAAAATTATACTTGATTCTTTGACAAACTTAACACGTGCTGCATTTTTAAAACGAGCATATCTTTCAACATACAAGTCGCATTAATATGATTCAAGTCTCATACTGCTCCTAAGACATGGTACTACAACTTCTATTTAGCACTTGAAAGCAAATAAGGTTATATTCATGGTCTAAAACCAGCAAACATTCAAAGCTAAAATACTGTCCAGAAATTTAATATAAATTCATGCGCAGTTTTACGAAAACGGGTATCATTCACTATCGGACCATATTTTTGTTTGATTCCAGAACCACATGAAAGATAATACATAGAAGTACAATTTCAATGAAGACTTTAGGTTCATTTGAGCACATTATCATATCATAAACACACAAACATTTAAACCTAACTGCAGTCGAATTAAAGAAAAACTGCTCGCGTAGTCAATTTTGTAAAAATCATAACTTATTCGTTTTAAGTCGAAATTGCACGATTCCAAAGCTCACGTAAACACAGCTGAACGATCTACATATCATATGAAGAACTCGAAAATCGAAAACACAGTATCAGAGGCCTAAACTGCTCCCGAACAGACAGCACATAAACAACAATTACACATGAAATCATACCAATTTTCCGAACTTCTTAACATGTCGAAAGCAACATATAATCGATGATTCTAGGCACGTTTATCACACAATAAGACACGATTATGAACACATAAATTAACCACAATAAACCCTATTCACATATCATTAAAATAATCCTTTCGGAAGCCCGGCAAGGCTCCGACCAATATCAATTCGACATTAACTTAACATTTATATATTCGGGCCTTAAGCAAGCATACGAGATTCGATTATCAAGTCTTAACACATTAATAATTCTTACGTAACTTAATCGAATTCAAATTAACAGTCCATAAGAGGTTAAGACGTTAGGGTTTTACCGCTCGAAAAAAAAAGGATGACGGTAAGGGTTCGAATGAAAGCTCGGTGGACTCGGCCGTGTGCGTGGGGGCTGCTCGTTCGAAGGTGGTGGCTGCGAATGGTGAAGGCTTGCTGTGGTGCTGCTTTACGGTAATGGAGGCTTGCTGCGTGGTGGCTACGGCTTGCGTCGGGGCTCGCCGGCTACGGTTGACGCTCTGACGGAACTCGACGGGGCTTGACGGCTACGATGGGTACTCCAACGGAACTCCTCGGGTCCCGACGGCAATGGAGCTATGATGGTGATGCTTGCTGGAGCTTGCGGTGATGGTGATGATGAAGAATCTTGCGCGATGGGAACGGCGGAGATGGGCTGCTGTGGTGCTCGCTGCGGTGGCGCTGAACGTGGAGGAAGGACCTGCTCGACTTAGATGGAGCTTCGTGGAGGGCTCGCTGCGATCATGGAGGATGGTGGTCGGCGATGATGATGGTCACGGTGGCGCTGCAGGGTGAAGGATCGCTGGAAATAGTCGATGGCGATGGTTTGCTGGTGAGCAATGATGGCGAGGACGGATGATGATGGTGACGGCTGGCGAGGAAGAGAGCAGAGCTTGATGAAGACGATCGATGATGCTGGTGTGATGGTGATGAGGATGCGCAGAGATTGATGATCGAGAGAAAGGGAGCAGATTGAAAGAGGAAGAAGGGCTGCGGGTTCCTTCTTTTCTTTTGCCGAGGTGCGATATTTAGAGAGATGTGAGGGAATGGGATTTTGGTACCGTATTTAACAAGATGTCTTGAATATTGGGACTAGGAAATTGAGATTGACTAGGATTCTTACTTACTTGGATGAGGGATTAAAAACATCGTAAGGTCTTGAGCTTTTTATCTGGCTTGGGAAAATTGGACTGTTATTTGAGCTCAATTTATCATCTTAATATTTATTATCTTTATTAATAAATTAAAATTAAAATTATATTAATTAAATTAAGCCATTTCATAATTAAAATTATATTAACATAATTACATTTAATACTTAGGAAAATTAAATAGATGAGGACATCTAAATAATTCCCTTTTAATCATTAACTTGATAATTAAATAAGTGTAGACACTCACTTAATCATCACATAAAAATCGAGCTTACAATAAAAATAAAAATAAAAATAACATTGTAAATCATTAAATTAAACATAAATAATATCCATGAAAATAATACTAAGCATAAAATGAACGACATGAGTTTGGGGTGTTACATACCGAGATGAGACGATTGCAGGATGGGTGGATGAGTACCTGAGCAGGTTCCAGTTGTGGTATGATATTCGTACTGCAGCTGAAATTTTTGATATATTATAATATTCGACTTATGTTTGTGATTGATGACATTTATTATATTTTCATGCATTATGAGTGATGATATATTGTGATATTTCGCCTTGTTTACCATTTGGGGTGATATTATGGAATTTTTTGGTTGGATGAAAATAAAATGAAGTAAACACAAATAAAAAATGTAATTCTACTAATTTGTTACAAAACCCAAAATAAAATATAAAAAAGAAAAAAAAAATTATTACATCAATACTGTGCTCTGTCGAAATCCAACTTCATTTGAGCCAATTTTTCTGCACACACTACCGCCATATCAGGAACAACTGCCGCGAAATCCCGCTGCATATCTGATGAAATGGATTGGTACCATCCCACCCACTACACAAAACACAAGAATTAAAATATATGCTCATATTTAAATTATAAAACAAAAAAATATAATAAACGAATATTAACTAAAATTTAGTAAACGACTTACATAATCGATGTTGGCGCGCGCAAGAACAGCCTCGTCGTCCGGCTTACTGTCGGACAAGAGTCTAGAATGAGAGTATCGCTCATACCATCGCATGTAGTCCTCATGGGCCGCCCCTAGATCATCTGCGGTGGTGGGAGTAAAATCAGACAAGCGTACATAATGCAGTAGCAGGAAGTAGTCTCAGTGATCTACTGCACTAGTAGTTGCATGCTCGACACTGTACATCCTAGACTTTCAGCCACAAAATTGAGTGATCGGACGATCCATGCGGGAAGAGATCGTCTGGATGTAGCCCAACTTACGCAAGAAACGCATAGGCATGTACGACTCCACAATATCCCGGTACCTAAGGCATCCGGAATAAAGGGTTCTACGCTCCAGCTCATGTGGGTTGGGGCCCTATGGCAGCCTGTTTACCTGTTCAGAATTGCCTAAAATATTTATTCAAACAATTCGATTATTCTAAATAACTTTCAACTAAATGCAAATAAAATAAATTAACGTACTTGGGCGGCTTGAGCCTGACAAGCTGCCTACGGAAAGCAATAGGCGCCTAAATAAGTTATCCTGGACATAGGTGCTCCACAAGGTTGTTCGGGCGACGCAGTCAGGCTCGGGGGTCATAGTGGAAAGGTCGGAAAGTACTCATATATCCAGGTCTGCATCAGAGTCAAGCAGCCCGAAAGTCCCCCCGCGTACCCCGTGCTAGAAATACCTAACTGTCTGAAGAGGTATGCCAGTGCAGCTGAGCCCCACGAGTAAGTCCCAACTCTCTACACGTCCTTAATCATCTCATGCAGGATTTTGGGACTGACCCTGTTACCACTCTTGTCTGTAAACAAGGTGGTAGCGAACATCAACCAAAGCCAACCAATCGCCACATGCTCATCCGACCGACATGGGTCATTCTTCGAGAGTGCATAAAAACGGCGCCATTTATCACCGAGCCGTGAGCCTAAAAATTCGTCATCAGATTACCCTGATCCACCCCTAGAATCTCCATGCAGTACGCCTGGGATGTCACGCTGGCGGGGTCCTCGGTGACTACCGCTAATTCAACAGGAACCCCCAATATAGCCCGCACGTCGTATAGCATGATACTAATTTTACCAAAAGGCAGGTGAAACGAGTTGGTATCTGGCTGCCAGCGCTCCACAAATGCTGAAATAAGTGGAGTGTCGATGTGCGTGTGCAAGTTGGACGCCAAATGTAACATCCCAGTCGGAAGGATCAGATCTCGCGCAGCCTGAGGCACTTTTTCAAACCAGTGCCTCAAAACATTGTGCGCTGCCATCTAATTTTGGCATTTTAACATGCCTCTGGCCTGTCCAATCCACATACGGGAGGCTACGTGCCCTAGAAAGCTAGGGATAACACTTCCGTCAACGGGACCACCGGGCACTGGGGCTTTAACGACCCAGTCGTCACCCTTAGTGCGTTTGTTACTCGCCCCTGTATTAGAATAGAAC
>CACSLK010034598.1:26292054-26302306 GCA_902706635.1 Striga hermonthica
TATAATCTATATATATTTAAAATATATATTTTTTAAAAACCAAATAAATAAAAACGCAAAAAAAATATTAATATATATTATATTTTTATTTTAGAATATATTAGAATTATTTATTACTTAAATATAAAGAAAAACTAAATATTAATATATATTAAATAAATATCTTTTTAATATAATTATATTTTTAAATCAAAAAAATCAAATGCCAAAAAAAGCGAAAATATTTATTAAAATATTTTTATTATTTTGTTGATATCAAAATCATCTCAAGAGCGAGATCGATGACACGTGGCCTGCCGATGAGGACAAAGGGCGCGCCGAGTAAACATGGAGAATAACGACCGAGCTGAAAGATCCGACCTCGTAGAAGGCCGACCTCAGCCAGGTCCCGACCCGTTAAGAGCCGACGTCTAAACCGTCAAAAGTAGCATTAAATGTCCGTCAAATCAGCTATCTCGATCCACGTGAAGACATCATATCTAAAGGGCCCACCAGCAGAAAAAGCTCCAGCATTAAATGCCGCCGAATCTCCTCAAAAGACGGGCCAACAGTTACTATAAATAGGAGAATTAAACTTAATACGAAGATTCCTTCCGACACATTAAAATCTCGCATTTATCACCTCGGTTCACGTCGAAAACCGACTACTTGTAATACAAAAACTGACTTTAAGTCCGAAATACCGACTTGCTGCAGTTAACAAGAATTTCATATTTCATCAATAAAACAACTTTAAATTCACTCTAATCCCTGTGATTCCATATTTAGTTAGTTTGTTAAATCCGTTTATCAACAGTTTGACGCTAGAGGAAGGCCTGATAAGATATCTTGAGGTCGATCTTTGAATCCAACACTCCTTAGAAAGTTAAAAAATAAGAGATGTCAACAAAACTCGAACACGAAGCAATGGCGCAATCAGGACTAGACGATCAGACGACACGGGGAGGGGACAGTCGCGGCCCAGCCCCATCAACTGGTAGAACCATCACGACGGCGATACCAGACCTCACGATGCTCATGCAGAACCCGGAGTTCGCGAAGGGATTCTCGGCGTTGTTGGCGCAGACCATGCCGGGAACCTCAAGAATCGTACCATGACAATCACTTGCGCACATCACCCCAGCAAGGCCCATGGCGCAACATTGCAAGAAGCCGCAAACAACCAAACACGCTCCCATGCAACGTCTCAACCTCGGGGCGACGACACTCGCCAGCCACCTGTCCAGATGGCGAACCCCCGAGAGGATAATCTACAGGAAATGACGGCGAAAAGTCAATCCGGCCACGCCATGAGGGAAACCGCCATAGCCAGGCCTTTATTTAGGCCGACGGGGAACTCCTCCGACCTCCGACATTGAATTGAAAGAGGTCGGTCAACCAGACGAGACAACCCCGAAATGGAAACCCTGAAAGAAGGGTGGCCGAACTGAAAACCCTACAAGCTAGGAGGGCGAGATCACCGCCCAACGCGCGTGCCCAGAAAACTGGCCAAGTGTACGTGGAAATAAACTCCCCGCTGTCGCCTGAGTTGACCCTAGTACCACTACCTGGAAAAATCGAAGTCCCACAAATCAACCTCTATGATGGTGCATCGGACCCAGATGCACACCTCGGCCACTATATTTCATGGATGGACTTACATGGAGCCACAAACACACTCAGGTGTCGTATGTTCTACCTATCTTTGGGACCTAAAGCAAAAATGGCACTATTCATTGCCGGTTCAATCCATCCGACGTTGGGGCCAACTCAGGTCGATTTTTCGCTTCTACTTCATCGGAGCACAAGTATGTCTAATTCCCAAAGAGTCGATAACCAACATCGTCCAAAAGGACAACGAAAGTTTGAAGGAGTATGTCGCGTGCTTCAACGAGCGTGTGCAAAACATGGAACCGTGCCACCCTGAAACTCTCCTGGTGAGCGCTATCTTCGGATTGAAGCCCAAATCAATGTTCAGGTAGGCCCTTTGCCAAAACAAACCCAGCACATTTCAGGAGTTCTTGGTTCGGGCGCAGAACCACGTGATCACCAAGGAGAGCATGTCGGTCCCTGACCTCGCATTCGACTCCCAAGGACAGAAGCCGACGTCCGAAGAAAAGAAGAAGAAGCATTTCGGCACTTCGACCAAGAAGACGACGACCACGGATCCGCGGTGGGGGGACCCAAATGACCCCGAAGTAAAGGCCGCCCGCAAGTAGTATAGGAAGGACCTAACTGCAGGTTACCGATCCGTCTACTCTGTAGGAGCGACTACCATAAACGAGGAGATAAAATGAAAGGGGATTCTACCCGACGCAAAACCGGTGAAGATCCCAGAGAAGCAGTTGGACAAGGGGCGGTACTATGATTACCATCGTTCATCGGGTCATAACACCGACGAGTGCATCAGTCTGCTGTCGGCTTTGATGAGGCTCATCGGCAACCCCCAAGTCAGAAAATTTACCAAGGTCGGAGACGCCAAGGGGAAGCGAAGGCCATTTGAAATCCCCGACGATGACGAAGAAGATGAACACTAAGACATGCGGACACCCATTAACCCCGAGACCGACTCGAGAAAAGAGGCCGAGAAACCGAACTGTCGAACCAACCCAAGCCGACGTCACCAACGTCGGGACGCCCAAGTCCTATTCCCCGAGTTAACACTAACATAGATGAACCGACTATATCTAGAAGGCAAGCCAAGGCCTATGTGCGAAGGGCCTACAACTCGGGAAAGCAAGTGATGACCTCCGACCTCACAGAAACGATCAATGTTAGAACATGCCCCATCACATTCACTTTGGAGGACGCGAGTCTGTTCGACCATCCAAACTCAGACACGCTTATTATCACCGCGCCCATTTGCAGTATCCCCGTCCATGGAATCATGGTAGACACGAGAGCATATACGAGCATACTTATGCTCAAGGCGTTCAACAAGCTCGGAATAGACCCGTCTGAGGTCCATCCATGCAACGACCGGGTTCATGGCTTCAACGAAAGTGTAGCCCTCCCACTCGACGAAATCACTTTGCTGATCAGGTTTGGGGGACACGGACAAACTTCAAAAGTCATAATGGAGACGTTCAGAGTGATGAATTTGGACAACGAGTACAACACAATCATTGGAAGGATGGCGTTGTGTAACACCCCGCCTTTTCATGAATTTCAGAGCGCGCTTTTTCGCAAATTTTCTAAATAAAATAAATAAAATATTTCTTTTGTGAAATCTGATTCGGGGTGCTACCGTAAAATCTGACTTATTCTGAAAACTGTTAATTTTAAACTGATACTAAAAACGGTTATCTAATATATTAACTGACTAGGTCGAATCAAAAGCTGATTTGTAAAAACTGAACAGTAGCGGAAACATCAGTGTAGCCAAAACATAATATATACATATAAACAAATGTCCTGAACCGCTCGCCAGCTCACTCCTCGTCTCCGACTCTGTGACCTGAAAAACATGAATAACGTGGGGGCGTGAGCACTAAAACACTGTGCTCCGCAGGAACTCATACTAAAGTAAACAGTGAATATAATAACAATATCATGCTCTTGGTATATATATCTAAACTGAAACTGAAACTGATAACTGATATCAGATACCGGTACTGAATAATCTGATACTAATCTCGTGATATAAATCACCTGACTGATAACTGAACATCTGCCGGCAAAGCCGGACACCATGTGCACACTCTAGTGTAATACATACCTCAAACATGGTAGCGTAATTATAATCAATGTAGTACTTAGTCTGAGTCCCCACCTGTAGTACCGGCGACCATTCCGAGCGGATGCTGATAATACATACCTCAAACATGGTAGCGTAATTATAATCAGTGTAGTACTTAGTCTGAGTCCCCACCTGATCCGTGAAAATGAAAGGCAGTGCTGATAACTGATGTCTGATCAAACTGAAATATAATATAAACAATTACTAAGGACTATGCTCAGACTGATAAATTAACTGATTAATTATGTTAAGATGCTCTACTAAACTCAACATGACATTCGGATGTAATCGGTGTAACTGTAACCGGTTAAATACGGAACTTATTTAATATTACTGTACTGTACTAAACTGAAACCCAAAAATTTTTAACTGAAAAAGAGATTTAAAACATGAACCGGGACTAAACATGAAATTTATAAGCTGAATCGGTCCAACCAGTCTGAACCGGACTGAACCGGTCTGGACCGGACCACCGGTCTGCTGAGCCGACAGTCGGGCGCTGGCTTGGCCAGCAGGCCTGCCGAGGCTGCGCGCATGGGTGCTGCCTGGCCTGGCCGCTGGCGCTGGGTGCTGGGCGCTGACTGTTGGCAGCACTGGGCACAACCACGCATACTAGCATGCGCTGGCGTGCTGCTGCCTTTGCTGGTGTGCACTTGCACGTCTGGCGGGTAACTGGGCACCACTGAGCCGACTGAGACGCGTGCGTGCGCCTGGCACCACACAGCGTCAGACTGGGCGCTGCCCCGCGCTATGTGCGCGGCGCAAGCGTAACTGGCACTGCTGGGCGCTACCGCGCGCCGCAGCAGGCAACTGGGACTGACACGCATACGCTGGCGTGCGCGGCGACTGGCTGGCGTGCCTTAGGCACTGCCAGTGACTACTGCTGCGGACAGGTAGTGCGCGACGGCCCGCGGTGATACAGAAGTGGGTTCCAGACCCCGGTGACAAGAAGGGCCGACAGCCAAGAGGAATCAAAGAGGCTAAAAATAGGGCCAAAACGATGCAAGCATGGCCTAATAGACGGGTACGAGCACGTATGCGGATGGGCCTGGATCGAGGAGTGCATGGACGTGATGTACGAGCGCACGAAGCGGTTAATGAGGGCCGCGCATGGAGGTGCGCGAGGGCATGCAAGAAGATGGTCTGGAGGCTAGCAACGCTCACACAAAAGAAAGGGTGCATTCAAGAAGGTCGCGAACACGCGCATTGGCGTAGACGAGCATGGATGAGGCCACGACTCAAAAGGACGTGCCGATGATGGTTTCGGGATGCTTATCGAAGAAGTAAAACCTGGTGGGGATGGCTAAAATACCAGGTGGCCCGAAGAAATGGAAGGCATGCTAGTCGGGTGTCATGTACCCAATCTCAAATGAAGAAAAGCCTCCACCTTTGGTCGAGAAGGGTCGGATTTTAGAAGAAGATGACAGATCTAAAGAGGGTGAAGGTCTTCTGAAAATGGATAACGAAGAACTAGGGTTATCTGAGGTTGAAGATGAAGTGAATTTGGGTGTCGATCTAAAGGCAGTGGACTTTTGATATGGAAGGCAACCAAGGCCTGTTATTGAGTCATTAGTGGGCCGACTCTGCATATTATTGGGCTTATCCCACCTTTATCTTTATTATTAGAACAAATTTTGAAATTATGTTAAGTGTTGGGTCACATGTATTTAGGCCCGTTTTTCTAGTTTGTTATGAGATGCTTTGTGTAGGACCCGCATGAGGGTAAGTTATATGTTGTGTCAGACATTTGGGAAATGATATGAAAAATCACAACTAATTCTATCTCTTTCTCCTTTCTCTCTCTACCTATCACTTTCTCCTTTCTTCTTTCCCAATTCTCATCTCAATTACAGAAATTACCATCTAGAGCTTTAAGCTGAAATTAAGAATTCCTATATTATCTTCGGTGCTTAACAATTGGTATCCAGAGCACGGTCTTGGCCATGGCAGAACACCACACCCGCAGCAAAGATATCCCTGAAATGCAGAAAAAAATCGATCAATTCATGGAGACTGAGGCCATGAAAAGAGAAGCAGCAGAGATGAAACTTCAAGATAAATTCGAGCAGTTAGGCACTGAATTCAATGGTAGATTCGAGCACCTAACAAACACCTTGGCAGCTATGCAATTACAACTCCTCAATATGGATAAGAGTAAGGTGCAAGGTGAGGAATCTATTTTTGGTCCATACCCTCATTCCAAATCAGATAACTCACACCAGCAGACAAACAAACAAAAACTTCCATGGGAACAACAAAGCAACAATCAGAGTTCTCATATGATTAGCCCACTACCCAAAATTGATTTTCCCCATTTTGATGGTACAAACCCTAGAGCTTGGATTCTGAAATGTAACAGTTATTTTCGAATTATACCCAACATCCCAGACCACCAGAAAGTTCATTTAGCTTCTATGCATTTTGATGGAAAGGCTGCACAGTGGTTTCAAAGTTTCAGTCAAAGGTGTGGAGAAATCACTTGGGCTCAATTTGTGGAAGTGATATCTGCCAGATTTGAAGAACTGAGAGAGTCTAAGATTATTGGTGAATTCAACAAGCTGAGGCACACTGGTTCATACATTGACTATGTTGAAAAGTTTGAAGAACTAAGGGCTTGTATGTTGTGCATGAACAAGGAATTTGATGAAGAATACTTCATTGCAAGTTTTATCAGTGGCCTATCTGAGGAACTTCAGTCATTCATTCACATGTTCAACCCAGTCAGTTTACAACAGACTATTGAATTGGGCAAGAGGCAGATCATCACTTTAGAAGCTATCACCAAGAAACTCAAGGGCACCAGCAAAGGGTACCCTGCTACAACCTATTTCAACAAGAAAAGTGAATTTCAACCTAACTACACACCAAAACCCACCCAGAGCTCTATGAGAAACCCCATCAAAATGCTCACAACTGCAGAGATGGCTGCTAGGAGGGAAAAGGGGCTGTGTTACAATTGTGATGAGCAATACACATATGGACACAGATGCAAACACAGATTAAATTACATGGTGATGACTGAAGAAGAAGAAATAAGCTATTTGCAGTCTGTTGTTCCTCCATCTGAGGAAGACTCTCTAGAAAACATTCCTGAGATACAAATGTCACTAAATGCCATTGCAGGGGAGGAGGGATTGACCACTATGAGGGTATCTGGACTATTGGGGAGCCAAAAGTTACACATCTTGATAGATTCTGGCAGTACCTTAAGCTTTATCCAAGCTAGCACTGCCCAGAGTATGGGATTACCCCTCAAAACTGCAAAACCTATACTAGTAAGAGTGGCCAATGGACAGAGAATGTTGAGTTCTCAGGTGGTGGAGGATTTCAAGTGGCAGATGCAGGGTCACACCTTCACATATACCATGAGGGTGCTGGATAATGAGGGTTGTGATATGATATTAGGGGGTGATTGGCTCAAACATGGGACTCCAGTTGAATTGGATTATGAGAAGATGCATGTCACAGTGACTTTGAAAGGTAAAAGGGTTAAAATACATGCCCTGAAGACTGAAGCTCAATGCAAAATCATCACTGGCCCAACTCTTTTCAAGATGATTCATGAGTACTGCCTTAATGATATTGCAGAAGTATATTGGGTCTCTCTCAACAAACCTGATTCACACTCTCACCCAACAGAAGTTGGTGAACTCCTACAAGAATTTGAAGAGGTTTTTAATGAGCCTAAAGGGCTACCTCCCAGTAGGGGAATCGAACATCAGATAACACTCAAGCCCAACAGTTTGCCTAGGCATCAATTTCCTTATAGATCCTCCCATAGTCATAAGGAAGAAATTGAAAAAATTGTCAGAGAAATGTTGGAGGCTGGGATTATCAAGGACAGTAAGAGTCCTTTTGCTTCACCTGTAATCTTGGTGAAAAAGAAGGATGCCACATGGAGGCTCTGTGTTGACTATAGGTACCTAAATGGGCTTACAGTGAAGCATGACTACCCAATACCTGTTATTGATGAACTCCTTGATGAGTTGCAAGGGGCCAAATACTATTCAAAAATAGACCTAAGGTCTGGATACTTCCAAATTCTCATGGACAAGGATCACAGGTACCTTACTGCATTTAGAACTCATAATGGGCACTACGAGTTCTTGGTCATGCCCTTTGGGCTGTGCAATGCCCCAGCCACCTTCCAGTCTCTGATGAATAAGATATTCAGAAACTACCTAAGAAAGAGTGTTCTTGTATTCTTTGATGACATACTGGTTTACAGTAAATCATGGGATGATCACATGCTGCACTTAAGGCAGGTCCTAACTATCCTCAGGGAGAATCAGCTATATGCCAAAATGAGTAAGTGCCAGTTTGCACAGGAGAAGATTGAATACCTAGGCCACATAATTTCCCAAGAAGGGGTTTCTACTGATCCACAAAAGATTGAGAGCATGGTGAGCTGGCCTATTCCAAAAAATCTGAAGCAATTAAGGGGATTCTTGGGGCTTACTGGGTATTACAGAAAATTTATCAGAAGCTATGGGATAATAAGCAGGCCACTCACAGATTTGTTGAGGAAGGATCAATTTAAGTGGAACATGGAAGCAGACAAAGCTTTCCTAGACCTCAAACAGGCTATGACTAGTGCTCCAGTCTTAGCACTACCTGATTACACTAAACCCTTTACCCTGGAAACTGATGCCAGTGGTAAGGGCATTGGAGCTGTATTAATGCAACAGGGGCAACCCATTGCATACATGAGCAAAATGCTATGTCCAAGAAACCAGGCACTATCTATTTATGAGAGGGAGTTTTTGGCTGTGCTCATGGCTGTACAGAGGTGGAGGTACTATTTGCAGGGCCACAAATTTATCATTAAAACTGACCAGCAGGCCTTGAAACACCTACTAGACCAGAAAGTGATGACCCCTATACAACAAAAGTGGATCACAAAATTGTTGGGTTTAGATTATGAAATCAGATATAAAAAGGGGAGTGAGAATAAGGCTGCTGATGCCTTGTCAAGGAGGGGGAAAGATGATCTCTGTTTGGCAGTGTCAACTGTCATTCCTTCTTGGGTACAAGAGGTAAAGGATAGTTATGTGAAGGACCCCTTCTTATCCAAAGTCCTTGCTGGTAACACTATTAATTCTGGCTCCTACCCAAAATTTACAGTTCAGGAGGGAGTCATTAGACATAAAGGGAGGTTAGTTGTTGGCAAGGGGACTGATCTACAACAATCCATACTGGCTACAATGCACAACTCATCCTATGGGGGCCACTCAGGAATCTTGGGGACATACATGAGAATTAGAGGGATGTTTTACTGGCCTGGTATGAAGAAAGATGTCATAGAATGGGTGCAGTCTTGTGATGACTGCAAGAGGACCAAGCCTAATTCAGGACCCTATCAAGGACTTCTACAGCCATTACCTATACCAGACAGGGCCTGGACTCACATTGCTATGGACTTCATAGAGGGCTTACCCAAATCTGGAGGGAAGGATGTTATTATGGTGGTAATAGACAGATATTCTAAATATGCTCACTTCCTACCTCTGTCACACCCTTTTTCAGCACCTACTGTTGCTAAGGTGTTCCTTGACTCAATTTACAAGTTACATGGGTTGCCTGTTAGCATGGTGACAGATAGGGATAAAGTCTTCACTAGCCTATTTTGGAAGGAACTCTTTAAACTACTGGGAGTGCAGTTAAACATGACATCTTCTTATCACCCTCAGAGTGATGGCCAGTCTGAAAGGCTAAATCAATGCCTTGAAAATTACCTCCGAGGCATGACACACCACAGCCCTAAACAATGGAATAAGTGGTTGTCTTTGGCAGAGCATTGGTACAATACCAACTTCCATACAAGCCTAAAAATGACACCTTTCCAGGCTTTGTATGGTTACCCTCCTCAACCCTTTTCCATGGGGCCCTACCTTGACTCAACTAGCATGGAAGTAAGGGACTTAATGCAGGAGAGGGCTGTTCAAGCACAAGTTCTCAAAGAAAACTTGTCTCAAGCACAATCAAGAATGAAGTTTTATGCTGACAAAAAAAGGGTGGAAAAACAATTTGAGGTAGGGGAACAGGTGTTTTTGAAATTACAGCCCTACAGACAAAACTCAGTTGCTCTAAGGAAAAATGTCAAATTAGCTGCACGTTTTTATGGCCCTTACACTATCCTCGCTAAGGTGGGAAGGGTAGCTTACCGTTTAGCACTTCCTGAAGGAGCCCAAATTCACCCAGTGTTTCATTGCTCTTTACTCAAACGACACCTCAAGCCTGACATAGGTGTCTCCACGAAGCTACCTGCCATGGGAGAAGATGACATTATCACAGAGGAACCAGTCTCGGTTGCCGATAAAAGAATGATACTGAGGAATGGAAAGGAAATACCTCAATTACTCGTTCTCTGGTTCACCTCGACGCCAGCACTCGCTACTTGGGAAGATGCCGCCTTTGTTCATCGACGATTCCCAAATCTTGATCCTTGTGGTCAAGGATCTCGAAATGGCGGGGGTAATGTCATGTACCCAATCTCAAATGAAGAAAAGCCTCCACCTTTGGTCGAGAAGGGTC
>CACSLK010034598.1:26322452-26335318 GCA_902706635.1 Striga hermonthica
AAAAAAAAAAAAAAGAAAGAAAAAAAAAGAAAAGAAAAAATTAAGAAAAAAATAAAAAAATAAAAAATAAAAAATAGGGACTCGCAAGACGGACGGAAAGGATTCTACTCCACTTACTTGTGGAATTTTTCACGAGTAATGAGTATTGGGAAACTACTCTAGGAAACTTGGATGACCTCCAATGTTTAAACCTAGAGAATGTTATCCTTACGTATCGGTTTTGTTAGGAAAAAGCAAACCCCCTTAAAATAATAATAATAATAATAATAATAATAATAATAATAATAATAATAAGAGAGAAAAGTCGAGTACTTGAAGTGCAATTCAGCTTGAGCATATGTAGTTATTGCATGGAGTTTTGATGGGAACGATTGATGTTGTGCTTATCCAGATTGATGTTGTGCTGATTTTGGATAGATGATGAGATATTCGAGTGGTTTATACACTCAAGGACGTGATTGTTTATTTGGACCACTCTATCTTTATATTTGTCCTTCCTTAATACCTTCACTGCAACCCATAAGTCCTTTTGATTTACAGTTCATGATCTTCGATGGTTTTAGAGTACGAATAGACGATAAGCAAGCTTATGTTGATGCATGATGATCGACCAATTTGAGCGCCTCAGTTTTGTATTCATGAAAGAAATCGAGTGAGGCAGTTATATATATTATATTCCCGTGCTGGAGAGTTGTGTTTTCAAAATGTTGCATTCGAGTGTAGTTGGGGTATGCATGGTTGGTCATTGGAATTCTCCTCGGGTAAGTTGATTAATTTGATGCTTGTTTTATTTGTAACTGTTATCCATGCTCGTTTGCTTGTTTTCGTGTCTTTTCTTTTCTCTTCGTTCGGGACGAACAAAGGTTTTAGTGTGGGGGAGTTGTTTGTCTCATTTTTGTTACGTTTTTCGTTATTATTTTTTCCTTTATTTTCCTCCATTTTGTGTCTTGTAGTTAGTTTTTAGTCCGTTTTGTCGTTTATTTCGTATTTCTCTATGTTATGGTTTTTCTTGTATTTTTGGGACGTCTTTTCGGTTGTTTGTCGTAGTTGGTGTGAAGGTGGGAAGATTCGAGAGGATTTATTTCTCATGGAAAATGGACCGGGTGAACATCATTGAATACGACACCTCGATGGAAATACACAAGAAAACATGGAATTAAATCCCATTTTCCAACGAGCCCGCATGAACATGAAAAGCTAAGTCGGATAACTAGTCAAAAGCTCACCAGGCCTTCGAACGTGACAACCTCTTCTTCTCACGCCGGCACTTAATACTCGAGATTTCCAAACACTACCAAGCCAATGCGACAACAATACCCTTTTCTCCACGCCGTTAAAATCCTCGCCATCACCGTGCAAACCCACAAGCCGACGGACAGCACCTCCATCTCTGCCGCTGCAAGCTCTCTTCCTGCCGCTCACGCAGCTGCATTTTTACCCTCCGCGACAGAACTCACCATCGTGCCAGAAATTCCGGAGTTAAGCTGCAGCCTGCCCGCCGTGAAGCTTATGAAGAAACTGCTCCCGTCGCGCCGCGAAGCTTGCCGCGCCGTGAGAGGTCCATCTGCCGCGTCGCGAGGCTGCCACGAGGTGGACAGACGACCAGAGTTTCCGTCCCGCGCCGCGATGAGCTCCACGCCGCGACACTCTCGCCTAGATTCTGTTCCGTCGCGCCGCGCTCGTCGTCACGCCGTGAAGAACCAGGCCTGCCGCGCCGCGATGCTGTCACGTGATGGACAAAAGCTTCCAAAGTCTCAGGCGTCGCGTCGTTGTAGTTGCCGCGCTGCATCACTGCTTCCTTCTCCGCGCCGCGAGCTCCACCGCGCCGCGAGGTCTGCTCTTCTTACGCCCAGAATTTCGCCCTGTCGCGCTGCTACAGACCGCCGCGCCGTGATGAGACAATTTGTCGCGCCCGTGAATTTCCTCCGCGTCGCGACCCGATGCTGCTATAAATACGAGCTCATGAAAAGATCATAAAAATTCCCTTACGCGACGAAAAAACACAAAAACCCTCCCTTCTTCTCTTCCTCTTGTTTTTACATCTTTCTTTCATTATTTTTCATTACGAAATAAGGATTCGAATACGGATTTTGTCGTTGCTTTTGGATTAATCTTGCTTATCAGATTCGACTCTCAATTTCGTTTAATTGTAAGACTTTCTATTCCTTTAATCGATGAATATGTTTGTCTTGATTGATGAGATTAATTGTCTTGAATCGATCATGAGCGGCTAAATCTTTATGCTAGGGATTAGGGGATCGATGCTTTGAATTTGTTTGTGATTGTCGGGCTCAAGATTGCTCAAGTTGTGCAATTCATGCTTAATTAAGGTTTTTTATTTATGCTTGAATGTTGAGAATTATCGAAGAAGTGACACTTCGATTTACAATTGCTTGTTGATTGAATTTGATTCGTTCTTGCGTGATTTTGTTAACCTGATATCGACTAGTTGATTAACCATCTTCTAGGATTATTTAATCGGCTCTTAGAACCGGAAGGGGAGGAGTCGGTCGAAATAGATTCGCATGAACTAGGCTTGTTCGTAACTGTATTGCCTAGAAGTTAATTGACTCGTTAATTTGTCGTTCTAGTTTATTCTCTTGTTACGAATAGTTATTGGGATTGAATGCTTGATCTGGTAGATTATTCGAATTTCTTAGCTGAACAATCGCTTGCCCGTTAGTTGCACATCGAACCAAAGCAGGAATCCCCGACTCCCTAGCTTCTTAATCCTTATTTATTCCACGTGATCGTTTGCTGTTTACTTGCTTAATTTTATTTATTCGCAGTAGTTGATAATTTAAAACCAACCAAACTTGATTTAGAATGTTTAGGATTTTTATTTCTTTTATTTTCTCTTTCATTCGTGTGTGACTAAACGTGCTTAATATTCCGGCTGACCTTCCTCGAGAAACACGACCCGGTGTCGAATCTTTTGATTTAACTCCGGAAAAATATTTACAATAGAAGGAACCCATTATGGAGAGCAAAGGGAAGCCATGGAGTTGTTTCTAGAAATCCCCTCACATGAGATTCATGCGATAGAAAGAGCCGACGTTGGGGCAAGGGAGGACCGAGATCCCCAACCACATGAACAACAACCGACGTCGAACGAAGAAGATAAGACCCGAGACCGAGGAAGACGGCCCGGGAAAGAGCCAGCCAAGGTAGACGACATTCTTGACACTTGAGATCAGTTCAAAGAAAAGAAAGAGGGAAGCCGAACTGAACCATCTGAGGAGGTGGAGATCATCTACGTCGACGAGCCGACGTACGACAAGAAACTCCACATCGGAGCACAGCTACCAGAACCACTGCAGACCGAGTTAATTCAGTTCCTCCGGGCAAATGCCGATGTCTTTGCAGATAAAAGGACGACAATACACTCGGAGAGGATGACTTTTTTTTCTGGAGTTTTTTTTTTTGTGTGCACATATTGTGTAACGAGAGTTGATTTTCTTAAGCGCTGAGTTTTGTATCTTAATGAGTGAAAAAGTTAGAGTGATAGGAGGTTCATTCTGTTGAGTTTGAGAGAGTCAAACATGAAAAAACCACAAGGGATTTGTGGTCGGATAAGTAGTAGTGCGTATCGTTATTCAAGTAGAGTGTAGAGGGAGTTTACATTGTAAATCCTTGAATAAGGTGTGTGATGTTTGCATTAATGAAAGAGAACTGAAGAAAGAGTGGGATGCTCTCCTGAAGGTTCAGTTTGAAGTAATGCTGCTTCCGCAATTGTTTGAACTGTCTTAGTGCATTCAGTTTGCTATTAGGCAATATACAAGTTTTTCCCATACAAGGTTGTACAACTTCAACTAACATCCGGACTTGTTCGAGAAATCATGTGCACACTCCGGGTGGCATAGGTCGCCCCAGAACCTGGATGGTGGCCTTGTGCCTCCCAACTCAGGCGATAAGTAGTCGCAAGGGCTTACTTGTAGGTTGTTGCCATTGGTCAAAATCTTACATACATACCTTAGACATGGTAAACGATTATAAGTGATAAAGTACCTAGTACAAGGTCCCCACCTAATAATCTGAATGCAAGTGCTGGAACTGAAATGGGTAGCTGGTGCAGGGTGGACTCTCCTTAAGCTACAAAAATATTTAAGCGAATATAACCCAAGTGTTCGGCTCAACTTGAAAAACTTGATTCTGTAATAACTGATTTTACTAGGTTCGCTCGCTCGGTTTTAAAAATTATTGAAAACTCATTATCTGATTTAACTCAATCTGTTTGCCGACTTAATAAAATTTACGAGATAAGTTAAACAATTTTATGTCTTCAGGTTGTTTAAGGTTCTTGGATAATTCTATAAGTTCGAAACTAATTTATCTGATTTAAACTTGGACTGACTCAGCTCGAAAAAATGCTTAAGTTTCGACTTGCTCGGAACTCGAACTGAAAATCAATGAATCATCTGGGCTTGCCCTGACCGATCCGACTGAACTGAACTGGCTGCTCACTCGAACCAGCAGATCGCTTGATGGCTAGATGCGGCCCGACGCAAGCCGCGGTCAGGGTCTGGGGCGACAACTCTTGGGCACGCACGGATACTAATGACACGGCCTACCCGGTGCACGGGTTCAAAAGATGAGCCACGACCACTTGCGCAGGGGCGCGCTGGACCGGGGTACGGATGCAAGGCAGGTGGCGGCGCATGGGCGTGGGGGCAGGTGGTTGGCCAACGGGCGCAAGGGCGCGAGCAGGGTGCAGGGGCGCGTGGTTGTTGGTGCACGGGCACTTCATCGGCGACAGTTGGCACGACACGGGGCTCTCTAGCCAATGAAAAGACACGTGATAAGGACGAGATGCGTGCGAACACAGGCGTGTTGGCTGGGGCGCACCCGGGCACTAAGCCTCGGCAGTGCGGCACGGGTGCGGGCTGCGGCCTTGGGCCCGGCAGCTCGCCGGTCGGCCGATGATTTTTCTGGTGAACTGTAGCTCAATAGATTCCTTATGACGTCTAGAGTCTATTTAGGATAGGATGACCCGGGAAAATATGCTCGAATTTATAAAATAACTCGGCACCTAAAAATGGCCCGATCTAGGGTTCTAGTTTTCTGAACAACCTAAATCATTTTAAGATAAAACTTTAACCATGACATCATCACTATATATAAGGCTTTTGAATCTCCAAACCTCAGCTAAATCTCATCATTCCAAATATCTAAAAATTTATCAATTTAAGGTTACGGTCCCAATTTTTTAAACCATATCAAACGACCTCCAAAGTTCCTAAAATTTTAAACACAACTCAACATGATATTTACGATTTTTGGTTAAAATATCTCAGCAAGAATAGATCTCTAACTCATTTATCATAAAATAGTCATTTTAGGTCTAGAAATACAATTCTAGTTCACATAACAAATGATCTCCAAAAATCCTCAAATTGTAAAGCCTTAAAATTATATTGAAGATTTTTGGTTTAAGTATCTCAGCAAGATAATATCTATAACTCGTTCAACATAAAATATTCATTTTAGGTCTAGATTTACTATTTTTGTTCACATAGCAAATGAACTCCAAAAATCCTCAAATTTAAATCACAACATCTACACAATATTTTAAGATTTATGAAATTTAAATAGTAATTTTTGGACATGCATAACTCAAGATACAAATTTTAGCATATTAAAGTCAATAAATCTAGATATCTCAATCTAGCTCCATTTTTTTTTATTCTATATTTTTAAAATACTTTATAGTTCATATATAATCCATAGGAAGGAGTTTTGGAGATCCTACCGTCTTCAGGGCTTGAAAATGGAAAATAGAAGATGAAGGTGGGTAGTGGAGGCATGCAGTGGCCTTGGCTCGGTGCGAATTCAGGCGTCTTGGCATGAGAGCAGCTGAGAGCTCATACGGGGTTGTTGTTATGCGGCTAATGGAGATGTGCTGGGAGCTGGTCGTGTGCTATGGCTCGCCGGCTCGGGTGGTGCTCGGCTGTGAGGGGTGGTCGAATATTTGTGTAAGGCTAGGACTAGGGATTTAGAATTTTTGACTAAGAAACTATTAGACTTAGGATGAGTGTGTAGGAATGTTGTAAAAATGAAGAGGAAAAATAAGGGTAAGTGAAGAGAGCTCATATATATATAATGCCCACACAAAATTAGGGTTTGGAGGACATAGTACGTGAGTTTGTCCCCCATAGTACAAAAATATTAGGTGCGCATTTAATGTTTGATCTTGCATTTGAATTAGAATTGGTCAAAAACCCTAATGTACTTAAGTTGGACTAATGATTTAAAGGAAGGCTTGGGCCTTATTTACCATAGTTGGGCCTCATGGAAAAATGCTTGGGCTCAGAAATAGGCCCTAAAATTGGGTTCGGTTGGACTCGAAAATGGGCCTGGGATATTATTGTCGGCTTCTTGGGCTTGGAAAATGTTGGACTCGAAATTAAAATTGAACTCGGCTGTCGTCCGTGTCATTGGGCCTTGGGCGAACTACTTAGGCCTGGGTCTCGGTTCGACCGAGCTGCAGCCCATATTAAATAAATTTTTAATTTTTCTAATGCTCGATTTGAGAAATAAAAATGGCCAAGTTCACGGCCATGTTGTGAACTGACCTGGAATCAAGTTTTAACCATGTCTAGATATATGTAATTGATAGTTTACGAGTGATACGAGTCCAATTGGGATTCACTGTAAATAAATCACAAACAATTTAATAACTAGTCACAAATAAAAGTTTTCTTTCTATTTCAGAACTAGAGTACTAGAGTAATAAGCTAGTGCCTTAAAACACATCATACCTCAAATAAAGTAAAATACATATATTTACTTATATTGTAATTTTGATATATTTTTTTTTTTTAATTTCCTCGTTCAGAGCCAATTCGGCCCTGAACCGTCGAGCTGGTTTTGAACTCGGAACGCCGGTTCATTGAACCGACGCTTAATCTTTCTCGTATCGATTTTAATTCACATAAAATATCAACATGAACCATTGATTCCAAAATGGAATTGGGTTTTGGCCATGTTGTGAACCGACCTGAAATCGAGTTTTAACCATGTCTAGATATATGTAATTGGTAGTTTACGAGTGATACGAGTCCAATTGGGATTCACAGTAAATAAATCACAAACAATTTAATAACCAGTTACAAATAAAAGGTTTTTTTTTCTATTTGAGTAAGAAGCTAGTGCCTTAAACCCATCATATCTCGACAAAGCAAAATACATATTGTATACATTTATCATAAGCAAACATTCCTAAAGCAAAATCATAATTGCTTAAAATCATTAAAGCCAAGGTTTAATAGTATCAATCATTATGCAACCAACCATCAATTTTGCTAAGGAACCATATGGTTGGTTTCCTATGAAACCAACCACCAATGGGACAGCTCCACATGGAGTTGTCCCACATGAAAGTCATATGGGACAGCCCCATGTAGAGTTGTCCTATTGGTGGTTGGTTACATAAGGAAACCAACCATCTGGTTTTATAGAAAAATTGATGCAACCATACCCTTTTCCAAATAGAATATATATTTACCCATTTAAGTTTCATACTTGAAAATTACAATATAAATAAAAATATGAAAATTACAATATAAATAAAAATTATATTTTATAGTATAACGAAATAAATATGCATTTCTTTTAGGAAAATACTACTGCACATTTCATTGATCAGGCCATTAAACCAATATCAGTCATGAGTTATCTAAGAAAGAAACAACTTTGAAACATAAGATATGCACGCAGTGTGAGGAAAACACGATCTGAAAGTAAAATTTCTTCAATTTCCAACCATCTTACACATGTAAAACCTTTCAATAAAAACCCTTTCAGACACAATGGTTAAGAAGTAAGAACATAAAAACCACAAGCCCAAAAAGAAATAAAAATGTCAAAAAATAGAGAAACATCGATAACAATAATAATAATAGAGAAACATTCTCAAGACTTGAAAAAAAAAAAAGTTGAAAATCATAGAATCAGATTATAATATTGGCTCATTTAGCACTGGCAAGCTGGGTCCTGAGGAGCTTGGCGGCTGAGACCATGTTCTCGAGCGCAGGCTTAACCTCAGTGTACTTACGGGTCTTTAGACCACAATCTGGGTTCACCCACAAGATGTTGGTTTCTAGGACAGCAAGCATTTTGTTAATCCTGTCAGCAATTTCCTCGGTAGACGGGATTCTCGGGGAGTGGATGTCGTACACTCCAGGCCCGATTCCAGCACCGTATTTGACTCCCTCACGGAACACCGAAAGAAGCTTCTCGTCCGAACGAGAGTTCTCGATGGTGATGACATCAGCATCCATGTCGATGATGGAGTGGATGATGTCGTTGAAATTGGAGTAGCACATGTGCGTGTGGATCTGTCGTTTGCGCGCGGCCGAGAACAATTATTAGCAACGATTAAGCAGAGTAAACTCTAAGAGTAGATTTTTTTTTTTTGGTAATTTGATTTGACTAATAGATGATTTTAAGGGAGTGTTTGAATATGAGTTAGGTTTAAATTATTTTAGTTTTGATTATATTTGTTAGTTAACCTTTGAAAAAGTTGGTTGGATTAGGTTTGCGGGGAATTTTAAGTTTGTAATAAAATAATATTTGAATAAAATAAGCAAAGGTTATTTGATGTAAAAGTAAAAGAGATACTATTGAAATTTATATGTAGTTAAAATTATGTGAGTTAATATGTAGACTATGTTTGGTAGACAAATAAGCTAGCTTATTTGGTTAGCTTATAAGCTTCATATATTCAAATAAGCCTCGTTTGGTAGGACGAACTCTGTATTCAAATAAGCCTTGTTTGGTAGAACGAGCTTTTTTGAAAAGCTCGAGCTTATTTGATAAGCTTCTTTAGATAGTTTTTCAAATAAGCTAGTTGAGTTTTTTATTACAGCTGACTTATTAGCTAATTTTACCAAACACTTTTATCATATAAGCTAGTTTTTCAGCAATAAGTCATAATCTATAAGCTATAAGCTCAAAAATTACTAATAAGCTATTAGCTAACTTATCAACTAATTTTACCAAACATATCCGTAATTAAAATTATGTAAGTTGATGAGTGAATTAAAATCGAATGTGATGTGTGATAATTGAATTATTGATCGATATTATTTAATTATATTGATAATAAATATTGAACTCAGTTCACTTGGGATTGGGATTAGATTTTAGGTTAAAAAAAAAAAAAAAAAATTGATTTTTTGATTTTTTGATTTTATCCAAGGCACACACCTGAGTGGTGTCCTCGACCCCGACATTTGTGATTCTGAAAGAGTGCACGGCCCAATCCAAGTAGAAAGCATGCTCAGATTTCCTCAGAGGTAAGCCTTCTCTCAATGCAGCCTCGTCAATTTGGATGACGGTTATTCCAGCCTTCTCTAGATCCTCAACCTCGTCCTTGATGGCCAAAGCAATCTGGTAGCACGTCTCGAACCTTGAAATCCAGAGAAATAAAAACATAAGCATTCACGACCAAAAGAAAAAGTAGCTAATTTATAGAGATGAATATAATAAATAAACAATTTTATATACCTAGGTTGATCATTTCTGACGAAAGACCAGTTAAGAATGGTGACGGGCCCCGTAAGCATTCCTTTCATCGGGCGCTTGGTCATGCTCTGGGCAGCAGTTGACCAGAAAACGGTCATAGGTTTCGGGCGGCTCACGTCACCATAGATGATTGGCGGCTTTACACAGCGAGATCCATAGGATTGGACCCACCCATTGGCTGTGAAGGCAAAGCCGGACAATTGCTCACCGAAGTACTCAACCATATCGTTTCTCTGGAAAATTCAAAACATCCCGGTATATATTAGTAACAACCAAAATTCACTTTCCTCGAAATCAGAATAACAATTATATATAGTTCAATACAAAATCATGATTCTGATTGGCTTTTACCTCTGGCTCTCCATGAACAAGAACATCAATATCGAGCTCTTCCTGAAGCTTGACAACCTTGTTAATCTCCTCCTTAATAGCCTTGATGTAATCCTCCTCAGAGATCCTACAAAGAAATGTTTTGCCTTTAGTATACTGTATACATAATCCAAATTTTTTTTAAAAAAAAAAAAGAAAAAAAAAACACTCACTTCTTGGCCTTATACTCACGACGAACTCTCCTGAGCTCGATCGTCTGAGGGAAGGAACCAATAGTTGTGGTGGGGAGGATAGGAAGATTTAGCTTCTTCTGTTGAGCATCGAGTCTGGCGCTTACATTCGTTGCACGGCGGTGATCAGAACCCTTTAAGGCAGCAGCCTGATTGAACACAAGCAAAACGGATTATAATAAGCACACTACCAATATTATTAGTAAAGGCACTTGACAGTTTGAAATCCCAATATAAGTAGTTTTAAGTTACTTACAGCCTTCTGGACGGCTTCATTAGTCACCCTGGGAGATGATTTTCTCGAAGCCTGAGCCGAAGCATTTGCAGAAAAGAAGGCCTGCAGGTACAAAATTATAATATTTCAAGGATTAAGGGGGTTAATAGCAAGACTCAATTTTAAATTGGATTCGTTCTCTTAGCATTAGCAGTGAGATTTACCTCATCTTTCTGGCCAGCAAGTGCCTTTGCCAGAGCATTGACTTCAACAACCTTTTGTGCGGCGAATGCAAGCCATGACTTGATTTCTTGATCCAACTTAGTCTCATTAACAAGATCGACAGCCGTGTGGAGAAGTGAGCTGGAGGTCGAGACAACAAGCTTGTCTGCACACGCACAAAAGAAAAAAAAAAAAAAAAAAAAAAAAAAAAAAAAAAAAAAAAAAAAAAAGCGAATAAAAATGAGACAATCCTAAGATCAAACACATATAGCCCCAGAAAATATGTGTTAACCAATATACCTTTTCCGACTATGCCCTCAAGAGACTGCAGAGTGGCAAGAGATGCAGCAAGATCATTGGCCCAGATGTTTCTCCCATCAACAACTCCGGCAAAGAGGTACTTTCCGGAAGGGAATCCACCCTTGATCAGATCAAGAGTCTGAGTCCCACGAACCAAATCAAATCCAAAACCAGAAACTGCACTCAATGAGGTAAGGGTTTTGTATGCAGCCGCAGGCACATCGGCAAAATAAGTCTCGATCAAAACATTAAGTCCAGACAATGATGATTCGAGCTCGGCATAGGCCTTGGTGAATGCCTCCAACTTGTGGGATTCAAGATCCAAAACGAGTGTGGGCTCGTCGAATTGGATCCATGAAGCACCTGCAGCCTTCAGCTCAGCAATAACTTCCCTGCCAATATATGTGGATGATATTTAAGCACCAAATGAAACCAATATGTATTGTGGGAGCTATTCAGGGAAAACATAGATCTTATATTTTCTTACTTATAGATTGGGAGAATTTTGTCGAGAAGTGAAAGAAGAGAGAAAGTCTTCTCGACACCCTTGGCAGGTTTAGAGAGCAACAAGTATGTGACAGGGCCAATAAGAACTGGAACAGTATCAATACCAAGCTGCATGGCAGAAGAAGAGATTCATTAAGAGACTACAATGCAAACACGAGTCTAGGAAAAAATGCATATTCAATTTGTTCCCAACTAATTTATTCAATGCTTAGTTAACAACAGCAAGAGAATTGCAAAATCATACCGATTTAGCCTCATTATATTCATTAACTGCCTTGTGGGAAGCATAAGAAAACTTAACATCAGGGCCCAACTCAGGGACAATGAAGTGGCTGCACCCATAAACAAACATAATGAATTAAGTAACTATTCTCGAGATTTAGCGGCCAACGAACTTGAAAACTCGATCAACACTTACTAGTTGGTGTCAAACCACTTGGTCATCTCCATAGCAGGAACAGAGGCATTTCCTCTGGCCATGGAGAAGTAAGTGGAAAAACCAATCTCATTACCAGGCCAGTTGTATCTTGGAGGTACAGCACCAAGCATAGCAGTAGTGTCGAGCACCTGATCATAGTATGAAAATGTGTTGCTCGGGATGTATTTGATCCCAGCTTCAGACATCTGCTTCCAGATTGATGCCCTAAGGTCAGCAGCCACTTTTTCCAAATCCTCGGCACTGCTCTTTCCATCCCAGAAGGACTCCAGAGCAAATTTGAGCTCTCTCTTGGGGCCCATACGAGGATATCCAACAATGTGTGAAGCCATTTTTCTGGATATACAAAATTCAATCGCATAAGTCGATTCACATAAAACAACAGAATACAAACTACATAATATAATCAAATTGTGTCCAAGAAACAGGGGAAAGGACAAACAAACTCGATCCAGTATATACTGTATGAGTTGTATGAGTTTAACCGGCACATACACACTTTTAACTCAAATTATTTAATACATGAGATCCCATCAACCAAGAATGTATCTTGATCTTACGAAATATCTTAAATTTCATTTGTCACATTAATCACATGCGATTTCATTTGTCACATTAATCACATATGACTATATTGTCAGTTGAACTTCAAGAATCAAATCGAATCACAGATTGGAGAAATGCATGGCTCGTGATTAGCTAGCTAATAAAAAAATCACTTAGATCCAAACACTTCAAAGACAAAAAACCCAGATCCAGGCACAGAAAATACAGTACACGCTCGCAACACGAAAGCTCGACACAATGCGAATCGATCTGACTGAATTCACGACACTCGACAGCACCCTCATCTCAGATCTAATCGTAGAAAAACACCCAAGCCCAGATCTAGGGAAGCGTGCATCTACACATCTAATGCTCTTCCTCTAAATGTTATCCACTACCCGCCAACCGATTCATATAAAGGGTCGCCACAAGCACCGCGTCAACACGCCAGCAACATATATCAAGCATCGAATCAGAAAAAACCACGCAGCATGTTACGCTGAATTTGTTAATCACGAAAAAAGGGCAAACGTTACAAAAACCAACCCACATAAAA
>CACSLK010034598.1:26345503-26376160 GCA_902706635.1 Striga hermonthica
TATATATATAGGGTTGGGTTTAAGTGAGAAATGGTGTTAGTGAAAGAAATGAGAATAAATCTCAACCATAAGATTCAATTATCCAATAGCTTAAATAAAGTTAATATTATACCTTTATTAAGAGCACTGTGGTATTTTTCACACCACATTCAAAAGAAGTGGGTCCCACTACACATAAATAATGCCAACTACCCGTATGACAGCCAAACTCATTACACCACTTAATTATCTCACCCTCTCTCACACACACAAACACCAACCACGCGCATACACACACATTTATTTATCTCTCTCTCACACACACACATACATACACACACACACACACCTAAACACACGCAACGCACATAGGCCAACACAGCTCGAACGGACCCTTACCTCTCGACCACTGCTCAGAGCGCCACCACATCACCAAGTCGTGCTCCGTCGCTGCTCGCCGCCGCCCGAAAACCAACCACAGCATCGCCGTAACTCCACAACAACCCACCGCCGAACACGCATCTAATGAGATGAGCGAGGCTTCATCGCACCGTCATCGTCATCCATACTCAACATTGCGGCCCGACAGTTCCGGTTCGTTGACATCCTCTGCCGCCGCCTCAACCTCCATTGACGCCACTTCGACCTCCACCGTTGACACTCCAATAACCTCCTTCTATAAGTGTTTCGGTAGCAATTCTCGACCTCAGATTATCGTTGTCTTCTCCGCCTGTACCGGCGCAACGTTATCAACGGCGACCCGAAAATGGAAAATTTGGTCCCAATTTCAGAAATTGTGTTACTGAATTCTTAGATTTATGGTTAGGGCAAAATTTTATAAACTTGATAAATATAAAAGACTTGTGTGCAATTTTATATAACTTAATTATATTTCAATTGTTCAATGGGCAAATATGTAATTTACTGAAAATTTAACGAGTCCATAATTTAAAAAAGTATATAAAAGTAGACTATTTTTTATATATCTTTTAAATACATAAAATCATAAAAATATTAAATAAAAATAAGATAAAATTTTAGTAGCATATTGCACATTATTGCTTGACGGGTTGTACTTTTGTGTTAGTGAGGTTGCACCTTAGCATAACAAATGCCCCAGCGAGCTACTTCCCGAGTATGAGCCGTTCAACACGAAGGCCGACTCGTCGGTGCCTCGGGCTATGCACGTCGTCGTTGCTGAGATGGAGGAGGCTGAGGCCAGAGCAAATGCAGCGGCGGCCGAAGATGAGGCTGGCAATTCCAGGGTCGACAAGGACGCCAAATTCGCGACCGAGGCTCTGGCGGGGGCTGCGGGAACCGATTTCATTACTTCCTCCAATATCGAGATTCAAGACCAGCCGGTCGGGCTCTTGTCGAACCCTGAGTCAAACCCATAGTTTCCGTTGGGCCTGCGCGCCTTTTCTTATTGTTTATGGTCTTTGAATAACTGTTTATTATTTTAGAACCTTTGCTCTTGTCGCACTTTAGTACTGATAAGCTTTTTTGTCTCTTAAGTTCGAACGTTTGAATGTTTTCGTATTTATGTTTTTTGAATGATTTTGGATATTATATGAAAAAAAATTGATCTTTTTCGCTACTGTCGACTTATGCATACTATTTTCTTACTATTGTGATCGCGTCGGCTATCTGGCCATTATTTTGATTCCGCATTTTGATTTTTAACCAATGCGATCGGGCTCGCTGATGAGCTCGGCGTGGTGTCCTTTTTATCTTTGTTAAGCCCTTGGTTGGGTTCGACCTATATTTTACTTTAATTGAGTTAATTACCTTGTTAGTTCGCTTTTTTAGCTTATTTGAGATTAATTGACATTTTTCATTATTCATCGTTATACAGGACTACTTGTTAGCACGACTCCTCATCGTTACTTAGACATTTTTACCTGGTTGAATCACTTATTGGATCTGGTGGTATTCCTGCCTGGTCGGGCTACCTTGTTGAGCCCGACTCTTTATTATCACTTTTTCACGTTGGCGACTTGTACCTGATCGAATTGCTTATCGGGTTCCATGGTATTACGGCCTGATCGGGCTACCATGCTGAGCCCAGGTTGTGCAGTTTCTTAGCACATAATTACATAGATGCTTTTTCCTGACTGGGTCACTTGTCGGACTCGGTGGTGTTCGGTCTGACCGGGCTACGTTGTTGAGCCCGACTTTTGCAGTTTCTTAGCACATAATTACGTTAATTACGCCGCTCACGACTCGATCTAAACTTAAACAACCTAATTGCTAAAATCAAACCGAAAAGAAATTACGTCCCTTACAACATTCATTAAATAATTTACATAATAACAAAATTTACAAAGTACAAAAGACCCAGACCTACTGATAGAACTTCTTTAGGAACGCCGAGTTTTATGGATACTGGTTGGTGGTATCGTCCGAGTGTTCTTGGCAGTAGGCCCTGGTGGGAGGACTTCACAGATTTTGTAAGGTCCTTCCCATTTAGGTTTAAGAGGGTCGGGGTCTGGCCTCGTTACCCTTTTGAGGATTAGGTCACCGACCTTATATGAGCGTGTATTGACTTGAGAATTGATGTATCTCTCTCTTTGTATTTTTTATGCGGTACGACCAGAGTACGCCTGGGAGTTCTTCTGGTCAGGTCCGATTTGCGGCTTCAATTCGGACTTTGAGTCCTTCTTTGATTATTTTGTTCACGACTTCGACCTAACCGTTGGACTGAGGATAGTAGGGTGTTGAAAAGAAGTGCTTGATGCCATGCTCTTCACAAAATGTTTCAATCTTCTTTCCTTCAAACTATCTTCTGTTGTCCGTGATTATGGAGTTCGACACTTCAAATCCACATATGATGGATTTCCAGAGGAAGTCTATCATTTTATGCTCGGTTATGGTGGCTAGAGGTTCGGCTTTTACCCATTTTGTGAAGTAGTCGATGGTGACAATGACTTATTTCACTCCCTTTTTGCCCATTGGTAGGGGTCCGATCAGGTCGATGCCCCATTTCATGAACGCCCACGGTTTGAATACTGATTTTGAATGATGTCGGGTGCAAAAGTTTGACACTTGGTGCATTTTTGGGCCAACTCCAGGGCGTCCTTCTTCAAACTCGGCCAATAATAGCCTTGCCTTAAGACTTTATGGACGAGGGCATATCCTCCGGAGTGGTTGCTAGAAAAGCCTTTGTGGATTTCTTTTAAAATGTATTCGACATCTTTTTCATCTACGCACTTTAGTAGAGGTGTCGAGTACACTCGCTTGAACAGTTCTTCGGCCACGATTGTAAATCGAGCTGCCCGTACGTGAAGCTTCCTGGACTTTTTAGGTTCCAGTGGCAACGCGCCATTTTTGAGATACGACATAATCTGGACCATCCAACTCGGCTCTCCATCGTCTGTTGATTGCCCGATACATAGAATGGAGGTGGCGGCCACGGACGGCTGTTCCTTGTGTCCAACTTGGACATACTCGACGCTTTCCATTCTGGCACTTGAAGCAAGCCGGGCAAGGGCATCGGCTTACACGTTTTCTGTATGGAGGACGTGCTCTATTCGAGTCTGGAGTTTGGCCAACTTCTTCTTTACCATTATGAGGTAAGGGGTCAGTCTGGGTTCTTTCACTTTGAACTCTCCGGATAATTGTTTCACCATCAACATTGAATCAGAGTATATGATTAGGTCGGTGAGGCTCATAGCTTCAGCTAATGTGAGCCCAGACAACAATGACTCGTATTCGGCTTTGTTGTTAGTAGTCGGAAGAGTATTGGATTGAGTGACAAAAGAGCTTCTTTCGGGGATCTACGAGGACGAACCCTACACCTGCTTGTCCGGTGGTGGAGGACCCATCTACGTACGTCACCCACGGCTCCTCGTCTTTGGTCTCCTTGACTCACAGCGTGAACTCAACTATGAAGTCTGATAGTACTTGCCCTTTTATTGATGTTCGGGGTTGGAAGTGGATGTCGTACTAGCCCATCTCGACCATCTATTTGACCATCCGACCTGAAGTGTCAGGTCGGTGGAGGATCTGCTTTAAAGGATAGTCTATGAGGACGGTGGTTGAATATTCGAGGAAGTGCGGTCTTAATTTCTAAGTTGTGGTCACAATGGCGAAGGCTAATTTCTCCATGGGGGGTACCACAACTCGTCATCGTGGAGCGCCTTGCTTACATAATAGACAGGGTATTTGGACGAATCATTTTCCCTGATCAGGGAGGCACTTATGGTAACGTCGGAGACTCTTAAGTATAATTAAAGCATTTCTCCAGGTCCAGGTTTCTGCACCGTGGGGTGTTCAGATCGATGAGGATCTCGTTATGCACAAATCACGAATTCAATAGCAAACCGTAAACTTATGCACAACGGATCTAAAGGTTTGCGTAGAGAACTTACGACTTAAAATTTATGGCGATATGGCTGATCTTCTGGATGGCCGTACACAACACACCAATGAATTGTTGACTGCAAATCGCGTCCTAGGATTGCACGAACAAGATCGGATCGAAAACCGGATCAAACGGGTGCAAAACGGATGAAGACAAGTTGCAGCCCTGGGACCTTGCGACGGCGCGTGCGGGAGCGTGGGTGGTCGGACGGCTGCGATAATGGCGGCGTTGGAATGCTCTTTTCGAGGCGGTCGTCTAGGTATGCTGCACGTCTTGATCGGACCTCTGGTTAGTTCTGTACGACAAAATATATTTCGTCTCGCTTTACCCAAAGATCTTCTATTGTATATCTCAAACACCTCTTAATCTTGTACCGACGGAACAACAAGAAGAAGATAAAGCTCGAATGGGAACTGAGAGAGAGAAGAAAGGCGTGGGGTGTAATTTCACAAGATGTGGAATTCTCTTCTTTCCATGAGCTTAATGATGTAAATATAAAGCTACAGTAGGGATCCTTAGGAGATTAGAATTAGGGATCCTTAATTAATTAAAATACTTGTGGACCAAGCTACTTATTTTAATTAATTAAATAATATTAAATGGGCCACCAACATAATATTATTGCACTTTCTTTTCCTAGCCCAATTTACAATTGAGATTCCAACAATAATTACTCGATTTATCTCCACATGTTTAAGATATAATGTCCATTAATTAATTCGATTACTGAAAATCAAGAATTAATTAATTTATTATTATTTTACCGAAGCTAGCGCTCGTTCATCACATTATTACTATGTCGGAATTTAATCCACATGCAGGGTTTAGCATAATAATCCTTTATGAACTCACTCCGGGGACATCATCAAACTAACGCACATGGTGACCGTAAATATCCTAACAACACATCCTACATGTAGCAATATTACCCAAGATAGCGGGTCTATTGGCCCAGTTCACTAAGCCTCACCCATGTGAATCAAAGTAATAAGTATTACACATATATGCCTGTTTAATATGTTACGGGTTAAGAGTACGTAGTAATTAACCGCGGCCTAGTTCATTTACGATGATCAATATAAGACGAACTGCTCCTCTCTGGAATCCTGTTCAATACATAAATGTACTAGTGCAACTAATCAGTCAAGACAAATTGTACAGTTGACACTACAACCGTTCACGATGGGGTGTTTATGTCCATCTGGGTTGTGAACCATTTATTCTTGTTTCACGAGTAACTGATAGTATGATCTTCGGTTCGCCCGATGACGACCCACACTATCTAATGCAAAACAACAAAACGTAGAACTTGTTTAATCTAACATGTTTCTCATTCATAAAGGGTAAAAGTATAATATCATCCAAAGCCAAGCTTTTAGTATATAACACTAACAATATCTCACTTATACTTAAAGCTTTCGATTTTACAAGTATAGTCCTATCAATACGTTATTCTAAAAGACCTATGTCGATCTTATCGCCATGCACTTGACTCCCATTCCTATCACGTGTTTGACGAAGACCTTCTCCGACAAACTCTTCGTGAAGGGATCAGCTAGGTTGTCCTCAGATGCAATCTTGGCAACATCAACGTCTCCTCTAGCAACTATCTCTCGAATCAAATGGTACTTGTTCTCTATGTGTTTACTTGCTCTGTGGGCTCATGGTTCCCTTGAGTTTTCTACTGCTCCACTGTTATCACAGTACATGGTCACGTGTTTAACTTGGAATCACCTCTAAGTCCACTAAGAAGTTTCTGAGCCAAACTGCCTCCTTGCTGCCTCTGAGGCTGCTATGTACTCGGCTTCCATGGTGGAGTCTGCCACGCATTTCTGCTTAGCACTCCTCAATGAAATGGCTCCACCTCCCAAGGCAAACACATAACCAGAGGTTGATTTACTCTCGTCCCTATCTGACTGGAAATCAGAATCACTTTAACCTAGAGGTAACAAGCTGTCTGCACGGTAAACTAACATGTACTCTTTAGTCTTTCTCAAGTACTTGAGTATATGCTTCACCGCAGACCAATGTTCCCTACCCGGATTACTTTGATATCTGGCTACTAAGCTAACGGCATAGTTGATATCTAGCCTGGTACAAAGCATAACATACATAAGACTTCCTACTGTCGATGCATAAGAAACTATCTTCATGTCCTCAATCTCTTAAGGCGTCTTAGGAGACATCCCCTCAGAGAGAGGGATTCCTTTCCTGAAAGGCAAGGTACCTTTCTTGGAATCTTGCATGTTGAACCTAGCCAAGACAGCATCTATGTATGATGACTGGGATAAGCACAACATTCTCTTCTTACGGTCTCGAACGACCCTAATACCAAGAATGTGTCCTGCTTCTCCTAAGTCCTTTATATCAAAGTTCTTAGACAACCACACCTTAACGTCTGACAACTCCTTCTTATTGTTTCCATTAGGAAGTATGTCATCTACGTATAGCAGAAGAAACATCACCACGCTCCCACTAATTTTCTTGTACACACAGTGCTCATCCGGACATTGAGTGAACCCGTACGACTGGATCACCTCATCGAACCGAATATTCTAAGATCTCGAAGCTTGCTTCAGTCCTTAAATGGACCGATTAATCTTACACACTAGATGCTCACGTCCTTTTGCAATGAATCCCTCTGGTTGCTGCATATAGATGTTCTTCTAAAGCTTTCCGTTAAGGAAAGCCGTCTTGACATCCATCTGCCATACCTCATAGTCCATAAGAGCGGCTACAGCCAAGAGAATCTGAATGGACTTAAGCATAGCTACTGGTGAAAAGGTCTCATCATAGTCTATACCCTCAATCTGGGTATAACCTTTTGCAACAAGCCTAGCTTTGAAGGTTTGCACCTCCCCATCCGATCCTGTCTTTCTCTTGTAGATCCACTTGCATCCAATGGGTCGTACCCCATCAGTTGGTTCTACAAGATCCCAAACATGATTAGAGTCTATTGACCCTATTTCAGCATTCATTGCAACATTCCATGAATCTGCATCCTTATCTTGGAGTGCCTCGTTGTAGGTTCTTGGGTCTGATTCTAGGTTTCCTGGAACTGAGCCCTTAGACTCTCCAAGACCTATCCAACGGTAGTGTAATTTAGAAACCCTCCCACTATGACGAGGTACTGTCTGCACTGGTACACTCTCAGTGTGCCGTGTTGCAGTATTATGTGATGTATCTACTTGCGCACTCGGTGGGGAACTATCGACTTCACCCATCAACTCCTCTAAGATTAGTCTACTCGCGAGCTTGTGATTCATAATATAGTCTTCTTCCAAGAATCTAGCGTTCGTGCTATCGATCACCTTCTGATCATCGGGACTGTAAAATAATCCACTTTTCGTTCCCTTGGGATAGCCTACAAACACTCGTGCTTCCGAACGTTTCTCCAACTTGTCAGCTTCCCGCACTAACACGTGTGCAGGACTACCCCATACTCGAAACTGTGAGAAACTGGGCTTGCGCCCTTTCCACATCTCATAAGGAGTAATTCATACCAACTTTGAAGGAACCATGTTCAGAATATACACAATTGATTCTAAAGCCAATCCCCAGAACGAATTTGGTAACTTTGAATAACTCATCATCGACCTAACCATTTCCATGAGAGTCTTATTTCTTCGTTTTGCAACCCTGTTCTGTTGGGGCGTACCGGGTGCAGTCAATTGGGATTCAGTCCCAACTTCTTATAAATATGTCATGAACTCTTCAAAGAGGTATTCGCCATCTCGATCAGATCGAAGCGACTTGATACTATTACCATGAAGCTTCTCCACAACTGTCTGATACTCCTAGAATTTTTCAAAGCATTCGGACTTGCGGTGCAATAGATAAATGTACCTATATCTCGAGTAATCATCTATAAAAGAGACAAACTACTCGAAACCTCCTCTAGCCTGGATCGACATAGGACCACATAAATCAGAATGAATCAATCCTAGCACTTCTTGGGTCCTATACCCCTTTGCCGTAAATGGCCTCTTGGCCATCTTACCTTCTAGGCATGATTCGAAAGTCGGATAGTGCTCTTCCAATGGACCGAAAAGTCCACTGGCCACTAACTTTTGAATCCTCCTAAGGTTGATGTGCCCAAGTCTAATGTGCCAAAGATATGCTTGATTCATACTCGAAGATTCCTCCCTCTTATTAGATTTAGTCGTAACATTATTCAATTCAATTTATTGCAGTGTGAGAGAGTTTGGTTTGAGAACATATAAATTGCCAACTAATGAACCAGAACAAATGAAACGCTTTCCATAACGAATAACAACCATGTCATCAAACGTAAACGAAAATCCATCTGAAACAAGTCTAGAAACTGAAACAAAATTCTTTATAAAACTAGGAACATAAAGACAATGTCTCAAAACCAAAATACTACTATCAAAAGATAAAGTAACGTCTCCCACTGCAACAGCTGCCACTTTCGTAGCATCGCCCATGTAGACAGTGATCTCTCCCTCCCTAAGTCGTCTGGTTTCCTGGAACCCATGCAATGAATTGCAGACATGATCAGTGGCTCCAGTATCTACACACCAGGTTATGGTAGATACAACTGCTAAACATGTTTTTACGACATTAACGAAAGAGTTACCTTTGAGGAGAGGGCAGTCGACCTTCTGTCCTGATCTCACAGCTCTAGACAATTCCACTTCTTTCTGAACAGAGCTCATTTTACTCTTTATTCCTACGGATTTAGAGGATGAGGCCATCTCACGTTGTGCAAGAATCATCTCTCGTTCCTCATGGCTTCTCAGCCGACTCAAGTTCCCCAATCAGCTCCGCCACTGACAGTTTCCTAAGAAGCCCGTCATAACTGTAGCAAAGCTGGTTGAGGTCCTTATGTAGTGTGAAGAGTATAATGTCAACCTTGATGCTCTCATGAATATGAGCACCTTCAGACTCCATGCGAGCGAACTGCTCCATTAGCTTCTGGACATGTTCCCTTACGGGAGTGTCCCTAGCCATGGTGATCGACATGACAATGTCCAAGTTCCTCTTGCAATCAAATGGTTTGGGACTAGCAAGTTGTTTTCTTTTAGAATTAGCAGACAACGGATTGAACGACATGGTGAATAATTGAGAAACACGAAAATAATTTTACAGATTAAACACTTTTGAATTTAACTGCTAATATTGATATCCTCAAAAAAATATTAACTTAAATTCGCCGACATCTCCAAACACCGAAAGTTAATACATGATGCGAGGGCAACTCTACACAACTCAACATTCGCAAGAGAAGGGCTTTCAAAGGCCCATTAATTTCTCTAAGTCAAAACCAAATTCATGACGAACGAAATTAATAGTCGGTCTCCATTTGGCCATGCAATAAATTCAGGGACCCCGAGGGGAGTTATATATAAATCGCATTCTAAGTGAATCCCATTTCTCGATCCTGAGTTCATATGAATTCGATTATACGTCATCCGAGGGGAAGCTCGTACTCTCTCATAAGACTCCTTCTAATCGTCTAAATAAAAATTCGTCCTGGTAATTTCCTACAATTAATTTTAGCAATGTCACCCGAGGGGGAGCCCATAACCACAATTAACTGATTGACCGACAAATTAGAAATGGAGGCCTTAGGAATTTTACAATTAACTTTAATTTAAAATCCCATCTCAAACTTAGTATAATGTAAATGAGGATTTTTACTTATTTAATTATTTATGCAATTCTAAATTAATCTTATGTAAATGCAATAATTAATTAACATGCATAAATAAATATGAAATTCTAAATTAATCACATACAAATATAATAATTAATTAACATGCATAAATAAATAAATAACTAATGGCATAATGAATTTAAATAAAACAATAAATAAATCCACTATTATAGCCATTAAATATTGAGTTCTCATAAACAAGGAAACCTTGTATATTTTTTCCCTGTTCCACTGGAACTCCCACTGCAGTAGAATCCTTGTAGATCTTGTATTGCTTGAACACCAAGTAAACCTCACCACCGCCGACAACCCGCCGTCGCCGCCGCCGGTGGTCGGATTTATTTTTAACCGCGCGTGTCCGTGGCGCCTCTGGGCTTCATCCCGGTTGGTTTTTCGAGGCTCGTTGATCTCTTGTGATCTCCCGGCAATTAATCCACGATCACAACAGAAAAATATAATTTAAAAAATTACATAATCCGATCTTAGATCCAACTAATGGATGTACATGTTTTCTAAACAAATAATTAAATATATCTGGTCAACTCTCGGGCGAATAATTATTACAAACATTCATCCATCAAATTCCTCGACATGTCCGAGGCTTTAAAAACAAATTTAAAACTATATATCACATTCATCAACATTCATCAAACACATAATCGACCATAATAGTGGATTAAACTAATTCCTGCAAAACTGAGTTATTCGAGTATAATCCAATATACGGCTGCGTTTGAACACATCTTGACGAATAAAGCCGTAAAAATTTGAACTTTCACACAATGGATTAAACCAAGTGCTCTGATACCACTTGTTGGGATTTATGAGGATCTCGTTATGCACAAATCACAAATTCAATAGCAAAACGTAAACTTATGCGCAGCGGATCTAAAGGTTTGTGTAGAGAACTTACGGCTTAAAATTTATGGTGATCTGACTGATCTTCTGGATGGTCGTACATAGAACACCAATGAATTGTTGACTGCAAATCGCATCCTAGGATTGCACGAACAAGATCGGATAAAAAACCGAATCAAATGGGTGCAAAACGGATGAAGACAAGTTGCAGTCCTGGGACCTTGCGACGGTGCGTGCGGGCGTGTGGGCAGTCGGACGGCTGCGATCTCAGCGGCATTGGAAAGCTCTCGTCGACACGGTCGTCTGGGTATGCTGCACATCTTGATCGGACCTTCGGTTAGTTCTGTACGACAAAATATATTTCGTCTCGCTTTACCCAAAGATCTTCTACTGTATATCTCAAACACCTCTTAATCTTGTACCGGTGGAACAACAAGAAGAATATAAAGCTCGAATGGGAACTGAGAGAGAGAAGAGAGGCGTGGGGCGTAATTTCACAAGATGTGGAATTCTCTTCTCTTCCCATGAGCTTAATGATGTATATATAGAGCTACAATAGGGGTCTTTAGGAGATTAGGATTAGGGCTCCTTAATTAATTAAAATACTTGTGGATCAAGTCACTTATTTTAATTAATTAAATAATATTAAAGGCTTAAGTACATACATGTCTGAGTAGTGTTTCCGAAAAGACAATAATGAGAGATAGTTTTTTAATTGTCGTTTTTATTGTTTTAATTCCAAAAAGTAATTAAAGTAGATAATGATGATATTTTAGTGCCTGATTTTTTCCTAATAAATTACAGGTAATTTAAAAAAAAAATATATGAATCTCTTTCCTATATAATTATCATTCTCTCTCATCTTATCTTTTTTTTTTCCAAAACGATAGAAGTACTATATAAAAGGCGCACAAAGGTGCGGAATTACAAACTGGGAGGCTAGACCGAAGTCCACCTAGAATCGCTGGCAACGCCAGAAGAAAACCAAACTCAAACACAAACAACTAGAAACTAGCTCCCAACGAAAGAAAAAAAACAACTAAAACACAATCACAAAACAAAAGGCTCCCAACAGGAGAATGCCTAGGTGTTGGCTCCCAACAGGAGAATAAAGGTAACACCCAGGTAAACAGGGGCCATCGGCCCAGACCAAAAACACAAAAACACAAAGACAAGAGGCACAAAACACTCACAACACAACACAATCTAAACAAACTTACTACAGACTAGAACTATTACGTCCCCCACAACAGTCGAATCCAGAAGTCAGTCGAACAAACCAAATCCGAAGCCAGCTTCAGAGAACCAAACCTCCGCCCACCACTGCAAAGGCCTAGCAAGGCGAGTGCTCGGCAATCCAACAACTAACCAAGGGCTTAGCCCGCACTCCACACAATTGAAGGAACAACCGACCCCCAGCCGAACCGACTCCGCCACAATACTACCAAATAGTCTTGGGTAGCCTCAACCAAACCGGCCCGGCAGCCGAAATAGACGAAGAAAGGGCCGAAAGCCTACAATGCTAGGCATCGTCCAAGTGACCCAGCCAAGAGGGCCATCAAGTCCGTCCAAGCCCCGTAAGCAGCCGGCAGAGAATCGAGGAGATCTCAGCCGACCACCGAGAAGCCTCCACCTGTCGCAGCGGAAGAAACCGAGACAAAGCAGCAAAAGGGAGAAGCTTACCACCGTACGACGCTGCCGGTTGTTGGTGACAGAAGCTCGCCGTCCCAGTCGCAGCTTCACCGGTGCTGAAGGACAGAGCCACAGATGACGGGGGGAGGAGAGAGACCGAGGAGACAACAACTCAGCCCGGGACACCTCGACAAACCAAGCCACAACCAAGCGCGGCCACTGCGACTCGACCCACCGTAGCCGCCTCCAAACACGCCCTATCGACAAACCCACGAATCTGGAGCAGGGACCACGAAAGGGGACAAGCGCAGGCCCGTCTTGAGTGAGCGGTGGAGGCCGTCGACCGACGGCTCCAGACCGCCGTTAAGGGGGCGACGACAATGCTCGAATTGGGCGACTAGGGTTGAGGGAATATGGGGCTGAAGGAGACGAGACGAGAGGAATGTCCTCTCTCATCTTATCACGTTCCTAAATATCTTTTAACATATTACCTCTTCTTGGTATCACTTAACTTTTTTTATTCTTCTCTCTAACATATCTATCTCACAAACGCATGAATTTTACAACAACCTAAAAAATGAAGATTCTATCTCCGAAAGAGATCAAATACATATTTTAATTCATTTTTTTTAAATGATGCATGTTAAAAATATGGTTAATTCAATTTCTATTGTAACTTCTAGTTTTCATTTATTTCATATGTATGTCTTATATAGTCCATTTTCAGACGCATATTTTAGGTTTATTTTGAGTATATTTGTTGTTTATTACAAATGTGGTTTAATTGAATTTGTATCGTCACGTCTAGTTTTGGTTTATTTTGAGTTTATTTGTTGTTTATTATTTTTGGAATTTGTCTAGTTATGGTTTATTTTGAGTTTATTTGTTTATTACAAATATGGATAATTGAATTTGATTTTTTTGTTTATGGTTTTAAGTTTATATTGTGTTAATTACAACTCTCAAATATTTATTTAATACTAAATTTAAGGTTTTTTTTTTTATTTTTATTTTTATTTTTTTTTATCAACGACATAAAAGATCTCATTAAAAAAACCAAGAGGCAATGTACAAAGAAAGGCCCGGAACCCGGGAATGAGAGGTTACAACTCCACCGATGCAACCTAGACGAAACACTACTAGCAATACTAGAATAGCAACCACACCGAAAGACTAAAAAAACCACAAAACACACCAAAAACAACATAAAACACTCCCAACAAGAGAATGCCCGAGTGTGCTTCCAACATGAGAATTAAGGTACACTCGGGCCAACTGGAGCCAATCAGCTCAAACCTAAAACACAACAACAAAAACAAACACTAACAACACGAATACTGAAATAAAAACATCAAAATGACTACATACTAAACGAGCCCTTCCCCAGCAAACCCAAAGCAAATCCAACCATCAGTGAACGATCAACCCAAAGAAGATATCAAGTCCATTAACCGCTACCGAAACTGCATGAACGCCTATATAGTAGGTGAACCCGAGACCCAAAAATAATCCTCGAATCGACCTGTCTCCAACTGAGTGAACCCCAACCAGCCCCACACAAGCTGCACCGACCTCGTCTAACACTACTATCCAAAATCGATAGGACCCGGTGCCCCTCTGCCAAATACCACTTGTCGGAGAGGGAGAGACTCGATGAGGGCCACAACCCCGACCACCGAGCAACAAAGCCACAGAAACCGACGTCCCGCCCCACCCTAAGACGAATGCTCCACCCGACAACACCACGAACCACCCGCGACCCGACATCCAGTCCCAACACCGAGGAGTGGAACCACGCCGGAACAAAAATTCCACGAAATGAAGACAAGAAGGGGCCAAAAGGATTATCTCCACAGTGCGACGCACTGCCGGCGGCTGACGAGAACACCCCAAACCCGAGATAAAGGGCGTCGCTATCGACCGAGATCACACATCCACCTCGAGCCAAATCGCCACTCGCGAGCCGTTTCTAACAACATCCGAGGAGCGCATCATCAAAGGGAGGGACAGACGGTCATCAACGACCCCTGGCCACACCCGCTACTCCACTGGGGAAGGCAGCTTCATTCGATTTTGAGAGAAGACGATGAGCGGCGACATTTTTGGGGGTAGGGTTACTGTCCTTGAAACTGTGTGTTAGTCACCCATCCCTGTTATCCGAATTCAAATTTAAAGTTTTGATTTATCTTAAGTTTATTATTTATTTTTTTACTAAATCATAACAATATAAATAAATAAAAAACAAATGCAAAAATAAACTTAATATAAAATACAAATAAGTTAAAAAAAAGCAATCAATAACCATTATCAAATCAATTTAACTCTTAAAATTGTTCAAAAAACCAATATGCATATCACATGAAGACAAACCCAGAATGCTCAAACATCTTTCTCACTAATTTACAACAAGTTTATACACTTTTTCAAATACCAAAGCAAATATGAGAAGAAATTAAAAAAATCCAAGCAGAGAGTGCATTATTATTCCTTGGACATACGACCTTACAAACGACAGCAATATGCATTCATTGTCTCTTCCCTATACATACACATAAACAATTAATTAGATGATAAGGAAGATGCTCACAAACACATAACATCAAATATAACAGAAAAAAATAAATTAATTCACTAAATAAATTAGAAACTAAAATGGAACATATTTTTGTATACCCGAAATCAGTAAATCATAGATCTAATATCAATCTATGAAATTCCCACAAAAAAAAAAAATGCTAAACTTTAAATCAGTAAATCACAACTTTGGATCCAAATAATTTAATAAAGCACACCTTTTCGATTACCAGCTCATGCGCCTCTACGAGCTACATGTTGAGACTCAAGGTGAAAACGACACCGACGGTAGGAGGAAGGAATCGGACAGGAAGCAGATCTCGAATCGAGGGTGACGTTGGTGACCGATCCGATAGAGATGAGGATGCAAACCTCCCGCCGGCGGTGCATGCCATAGCCGGAGAAGCTCTCATGGATCTGTTGGACACCTTCATCACGTGGGTCCTTATGGTGTTGGTGCTATCATAGGTGATGATCAAATGGGGGAAGAAGAAGAATGAGGGTAAATTTAATTAAAAAAAATAAAAGATAAAGATGGAATAAAGATATGTGAAATCTCGTTCACATGGAAAGGGAAAGTTTTATTTGATAATAAAAACATTTTATCGTTAATCAGGAAATAAAAATTTAATGACTCGTCCGTTGGGTCATTTTCTCTAATATTAAATGGGTCACCAACATAATATTATTGCACTCTCTTTTCCTAGTCCAATTTACAATTGAGACTCCAATAATAATTACTCGATTTATCTCCCCATGTTTAAGATATAATATCCATTAATTAATTCGATTACTGAAAATCAAGAATTAATTAATTTATTATTATTTTACCGAAGCTAGCGCTCGTTCATCACATTATTACTATGCTATAATTTAATCCACCTGCAGGGTTTAGCATAATAATCCTTCATGAACTCACTCCGGGGACATCATCAAACTAACGCACATGGTTACCATAAATATCCTAACAGCAAATCCTACATGTAGCAATATTACCCAAAACAGCGGGTCTATTGGCCCAGTTCACTAAGCCTCACCCATTTGAATCAAAGTAATAAGTACTACACATATATGCCTGTTTAATATCTTACGGGTTAAGAGTACACAGTAATTAACCGAGGCCTAGTTCGTTTACGAAGATCAGTATAAAACGAACTGCTCCTCTCTGGGATCCTGTTCAATACATAAATGTACTAGTTCAACTAATCAGTCAAGAAAAACTGTACAGTTGACACTACAACCGTTCATGATGGGGTGTTAATGTCCATCTGGGTTGTGAACCACTTATTCTTGTTTCGCGAGTAACTGATAGTATGATCTTCGGTTCGCCCGATGACGACCCACACTATCTAATGCAAAACAACAGAACGTAGAACTTGTTTAATCTAACATGTTTCTCATTCATAAAGGGTAAAAGTGTAATATCATCCAAAGCCAAGTTTTCAGTATATAACACTAACAGGGGGCCCGACTGAGGACGTCCTTAATCACCTCCAACACGCATCGGCATTCAGGAGTCCACTCGAACTTGTGATTTTTCTTTACTGCCTCAAAGAACGGCTTGCACCGATCTGTCGATTTGGAAATGAATCGGCTGAGGGCGGTGAGTTTCCCCATTAAACTTTGAACTCCCTTGATTGAGGTCGGCGGTCGGAGATCCTGGACGACTTTGATCTTCTTTGGATTTGCGTTGATGTCGCGTTGGCTAACGATGTAGCCTAAAAATTTTTCCGAGCCGACACCAAAAGTACATTTCTTAGGGTTGAGTTTCATTGAATGATCATGCAAAACAGAAAACATTTTATTAAGGTCATTTACATGGTCGGATGCGTACACATACTTGACCAACATGTCATCAACACAAACCTCCTTGCTAACACCTATCAAACTAGCAAACATTTTATTGACTAGACGTTGATAGGGGCCCCGACGTTCTTCAGCCCGAACGGCATAATCATGTAGCAAGAGAGTCCACGTGCCGAGTATAACGAGGTGTGCTCTTCATCGTCCAGGTGCATGAGAATCTCATTATAGCCGGAGAAAGCATCCATAAATCTCATCAGCACGTGACGTGACGTGGCGTCGACCATATAGTCGATGTAGGGCAGAGGATAGTTATCCTTAGGGCATTCCTTGTTGAGGTACAAAAATTCGATGCACATGCGCCATGCCCCACTGCTATTTTTCACAAGTACCGAGTTAGCCACCCAGGTCAGGTATTGTACTTCCGAATATACTCATTGTCTTTCAGCTTAATCATCTTCTCTTCAAGAGCATGCTGTCGGTCTTTGGCCTAACTTTCTCCTCTTTTGCACGACCTACCTAACCGTCGGGTCGACCCACAACCTATGACATGTGACCCTCGGGTCGATGCCGACCATGTCTTCATGAGTCCATGCAAAGATGTGTACATTTTCTCGGAGAAATTTTGTATGCTCGACTTTCAGGGGTCCCGACAGCTTGCTCCCAATTTGGAGTTGTTTATGGCACGTCTTTTCATCAACGAATATGATCTCGACCTTGTCCATGGGCTCGGCTTTCTTGGTCCCCATCTTCTCCTCGTACTGGGTTTGGGGATCGAGCCTGTCGTCTTCGATGATCGGCTCCTTGCCAAGCCTCCTTCTTCTGTCTTTGGTCAGGTCGGCCCAAGACTTCTCATCCACCAGGTCGGCGTTGCCTACAACCGAGGGGAGCGGACCTGTCTGGTAAACAAGCATGTGATCGTCCCCTAGTCTGGACAACGTCAGCTCGGTGTCCGTGTTCATGTTTTCCGAGTCATCAACCCCTTCGATTTTCACCTCGGTATCCCTTATTTCGGGCGTATGTTGGTCCTCCAACTCATCAATCTTCGCAGCTGAAGACATTTTTTCACGGACAAGGTCATCGGCAGCCTTGGCGGCAGCATCTTCTGCTTTGGTAGTCGCCCTCCGTTGGAGGACGAGCTCATTCTTGAGCATCGAGGTCCTCTTGGTCTCGCCCTTCAGCTCGTTTATACGCCTCTGGCAGATGGCATGGTCCGTCTCGAATTTTCGGTAGGCGGGAGCCCTCCTTCTGCACCACCTCGGGCGGCGAACATGGCATGCTCGGGCAGGTGATATTGGTTGGGCAAGTCAAAATGAACCGTTGACCTCGTGTTGATGAAGCATTGATCTGGGAAGCGAGATAGGCTCTTGGAGAGCGAGGCCTTTCTCCCCGGATTCACAAGAACAAAAGTCGACGTCCCAGTCCTATGGACAGAGGCCGAGGTCACGCCAACCAGAACGACCTCTGCCTCCTCGATCTTCTTTTTCTTCTTGTGGGATGACGAGACCTCATCTCGTACCCCCTTAACCACATCGTCCCCTGATATCTCCAGTTCCTCTTCACGAGCCCGATGTTTCTTCTGTCGGGTCCCGACGCTCTGGTCTGGCCGGTTCTTCCCATGGCCAGTGTCGGAGCCATGACCACCAGTCTGGCCGTTGCGGCTGCCAGCTCGGCCCCCATCAGAGCTAGCCGTCGCCGACATTGTGGTCTCGGTCACATCGACCCTTGAGGCCAACAGGTTGAAAGTCGCCGGGGTGGGAGGAACAACACTAAACGTCCTCGCTGAACTCAGATCCGGGGTCTTCTTATTTTGCTTCATCAGAAAAGCCATCCTGCTCACATCTTCTTCCTCTCCTTCAACGGGTTAGGATTGGCGCTGGCGTATTTGTTAGCTTTCTTCACATAACTGAACCCATAGGTTCATACAGGGAGTGGTAAATTGCAAAGAAGGAAATATGAAAACATGAGACATCCAAGTTAACCATAAGATCCGAGGTGACATAGAGTAATGGGATCGTACATAGAACGATCGTCACTTACCTGTAAGCGTTGGTTATGGACTAAAACGGAAACACTGACCTGTTAGCACAAGAAAAACAAGTAATTGTTCGCCTATATTTTTAAAGTTCGACCGCAACTGTACGACTTCGCTCGTAGTATGTGACAAGTAAGGTTGTATCCCAAGAGACAAAATAATTAATATATCAAGTACAGGATTATGATAGTGTCAACTTTATTTAGACGATTGACTATAAGGTGGATTAACTAAACAAAGATAGTAAATCAAAGGAATAAAGCAAAAATAATGAACTAGCTAGAAAAACACGTAAGAAAATATATGTGAATGATAGATTCTAAGACGGTGGGTCCAATTAACAGTTTGGATTCTTCAGAAATACTATAACTAAATGTTTTCTTTATCTACCCTATAAGACGATCACAAATTTAGCTTATCGTCCCTCTCGGGATCGATAAAACCGTATATTAAATCACAAATATTAGCGTCTCCACTCAACACATGCAATTCAACTCCAAATAGATTAAAAGATCTAATATCCTTACAACAACCAACTAATCTCTCGATTCAAGCAAGTAAATTGTGTCAAATATTAAAAACCTAATATTGAACTCATCTCTCGAATTATGAACAATATTGCCAAACATGTAAAAATATTGGCCAAGTGCTAAACATGATATAAGAACAAAATATTTGAATAGGGTTCAAAATAAAAACAATTAATTATACATAAATCATCTAAAATCCCAACTTATTAATCTACTACCAAATCCTAGAATCAAATAATCTAGCCACTCATGTTCGACTTCAAATACATAGACATATTAGGAATCGACATGATCAACAAAAGTTCAAAAAAAAGAAGAAAGAAAAACTAAGAGTCTCATCGATCTCTCAACAACCTTGATTCTTTCGTACTTGGATCTTCTTTTCACTTCCTAAATGCTTCTCTTGTGTGCTCTAGGGCTCCTTTCATTGTTCTCTGCGTTCTCCTCTCTCAAAATAGGGTAAATATGCCTTTTATAATGTCTAAAAACCTTCTCATTTGCAAAATATGGAAGATATAAAAAACAATCCGCGTGCGCGACACGTCCGCTCTGCCCGTGTCGGAACCCGTGTCAGGTTCCTGGACTTCAAAATTTCTCTGTTGAGGTGACACGGCCTCTGACACGGGCACGGTGTCCGTGTTACAAATCTGCACTCTAATTTTTGCTCGTTTCACTCGTTCCTTCTATTTTTTCATCCGTGTATCAATCTTTCATCATTCTGGGGGTCTTAGGTACTCTTCATGCACCTTCAATAGCCAAAAGCTCTACAAATATGTGTAAATATGTACAAAATAAGCACATGTAATACTTTTCCAACAAGATATAAAATTAAAGCACAATAATGCAATTTATACACCAATAATGCAATGAATAAACTTTAGGTACTATATAAATATGGTATAAAATTACACATGAAAATTAATCAGAAAATAGAGAAGGCAATAAAAAGAAAACTCATATTGGCTGGTAATAAAATGGGTGGATGGGTGCCGGTCTGCATCCGCAGTCCACCATTTGCCGATGGCCCAAAACCATTCTGGCATATAGTCGTGCAGCGAGTTTAGGAGCTTATGAACAAGAGATTTGTCGACTCCAGCAAAAGTCAGGTTGTAATAGTTGTCGGTTTCCTCGGATTTCTTGAAAGCAAATAGTGCCCTCACGTCGTCGCTCGTGGGGTCCGATAGTCCTTGCTGCCGGAATAGGACAAACAGGCTCACTAGCCGAGCAAACACGGTCGGCACTAGTTGACTGATAACAATATCGTTGTCGCTTAAGATATCATTTAGGGCGCCGGGCAGTGGAAATCGGAGGCCAAAGAGAATATTGGCGCGATAAACTCCTGTACAACCAGGCGGAGGGTAATGGATATGTTCCCCCTCATAGGGCGCAAAGATCCGCACTCCATGCTCGAAACTGGCCTTTCCCCTCAGCTGAGTGAGATCTTCATCCCTGAGGATAGATGAGGTCGCGTCATCTCGCTGGGAACCAGCCACACCCGTGGGGGACGACACCAACACCCCGGAGGGACAGAGGTTGCGGCCTCAACTTCGGCGTCAGTCTCCCTATTCTCGCGACTCATGGTAACACGCTCACGACCACGGGTGTCGCCCTGTGGAGGAACACGCTCGCGACCCATGTCAACACACATAGACCCATGTCGATTTCAGAACCCTCGTAGAGAAGGCCGGTGTTGACACCTTCCCCGTCTCCCCCACTGACGGACTGACTTGAGTCCAAATCGATGACCTCACGTGGAGAAGGTACGACCGTCCTCCCCCCTCGCCTTGGCCGGAGACTGTCGCCGTGGTCGGTGAGGTAATCCTGATCGCTGATATCGACACCACTCCCGAAAATACCGCAGTCGCCGTTGCCGAAGAAGAGTAAATCACTATCCTCCCGGTCCCGACCGCCGCAATATCACCAGAAAAACTATTGCTATCACCGGAATGAGCCACCGTGGAAGTCGAAGAATTCGACATAACCGAAGAGAAACGAAAAAAACAAAAAAATAAAGAAAATAAAATTACCGAGAAGGGAAACGCTGACAAGCTCTAAAACTCTGTTCGAAAATCTCTATGCTCGAGAAAACTTTATCGCTCAAATCGAAGAAGAATAAAAAACCCCAGAAAATCCAAAGGGCCGTATATATAGATTGCTCAACCAATTAAAATGCGACACGTGGATGGCCTTTTGAAATTAAAAAAATAAATAGGACAACTGTTCAGATGAAACGGTTACGAAGATTTGATCAAACGGCGGGGAAACGGCCACGGAGGTGCTAATGGAGGCATAACCGCTCCCCATCGGATGGACGCGAAGCGTAAAATAAACAGACCAGATGCGGCCACGTGTCCACCACGTAGGCAGCCGCTGAAACGGCACACATTTCCAGAACTGACAATAAATATTATGGTGATATCGTATTAGTTGGCCCGTCCCTTCAAGTCACTTCATCAATGTGCAAACGCGATTGAGAATTTTTTCTCCAAGTTTAACGGGGGTGCCAGCAAGCGAGGGACGAAAGTACAACTAGACAAACCCAGATCTGATCTCACAAAGACGACCTCGAAAGAGACGCCAATGGCCTCGCGTCCGATATCGAGGGCCGTCTGTATGTTGATATTGGATTAGCCATACCTAGGGTCTGGCGGTTCAACGACAAAGAACCGGAAGAGGACGACCTCGAAATAAGAATCGAACAGCGAGTGGATGCAAAGTACCGAGATGACCGAGAAGTTAGATCAACCAAGATGACAAACGACATCATCTCAATGACCAGCACCTAGACCGTCCAGTGACGAGGCCGACCTTATCGGGTGCTGAACTGAGAAATGGATTCCCGAAGACCGGGGAGTCGATAAATGTTAAAGGTCCGACCTAAAGGTTCTCCGTGATCTGCACCTCTACGGACACACGACCCAAAAATAATATTATATTACCACTTGGTGACTGATGATTGCCAATGGGACGCGTCAGCCTAGTCTACTACCCTATGGGATCTAAACCGACAAAAAGAGTCTGTCAGCATTTAATGCCCTCCCATGTGTGCATTAAATGTCTGACAAGTAATGATTAAAGAAACCGTAAATCGTGTTTAATCTGTCAGAGCGGCACCGACCTACTTATCAGAACCAGTGTGTGACAAGATGGGTGTACAGTCTGTGAACAATGCCAGATTTAGAAGCACTATAAATAGAAGATCCAAGCCATTTATTAGGGTTGTTGAATATGTCAACTACTACTTTCTCTCTCTAGAATATGTAATAAATCCTGGTAATTGTTCCCAAGTGTAATCAAAGTGCCGACCTCACAATCAGGGGCCGACCTCGTAATTAAGTAATAAAACTCATTTTATCGTATATTTTTCTCATTCCCTCTTTTTAATTCTTATAAAACTTTATTTTAACCGTTGATCGGATCCGTCCATCAACAATAGCTACTACTAACTAATAAGAAAGTCACATTAAATAATATTTTACTCTATTTTGTTGTCAAACTATTTATTTAAAATATTATTTATATTTTTTAGCTCATAATGAAACTTTTTTATTAAAATTAGTTAATTATTTTTTTTTTGAATAATCAAACTCATAAAATTCTATATACGAGTCTTATAATAACAATTTTAATATTTTTTACCTAATTAATTAGTCATAATAAGTCAAGCTTGCAAAAATTGTATTATTACAATTAATATAAAGATTAATATATATATAAATTAAATAGTTTACATTTTTATCGTTCATTTTACTAATGATGACTATAAAACGTTATATGCTCATTATCCAACCTATAATTTTAAATATTACATACAAACATATATAAAGTATAAAATATTAAATATTTATTTGCATTTGTGCATATTGTTAGATCTAATTTGTCAGTTTTTTTTTTTTTTTTATTAGATCTAATTTGGCAGTTTTAGCTTGAAATTTTCATGTACGAGATACTTTTGGTTGGCAAAACATTTTTCACGGTAGGGATGAACTACTGTCTTGTTACTTAGAATGTGCTGTAAAAAAAATTTATCCGATTTAATCATGTATCGGTACAGCGGAATGATCGAGATTACATACCTCCAGCCATTGCTTGTTTCTGTATTTGAGTTATTTGGAGAACTTGTAGAAGACAATGGTGAGGGCTTCGGCACTTTCACTTTTATGTGGTAAAGATCTTCTAGGCTCTTTCACTTTCTCTATAGATGGTGTAAGATTCAGTTGTAGTAAAGTGATGAGCCTAGGGACCTTTTATAACCTATGGTACTCTTTGGCAGAAAGGTACCTTTTCATATATGGTACCTTTTGGTATAAAGGTACCTTTTGATATATGGTACCTATTGGAATATGGTACCTTTTGATAGAAATGTACAAAGTCTACTTATTAATTCTGTCCATCATAGAATTAATAAGTGATTAACAGTATTTGTACACTTTATAAATAGGAACATGTGGACCACATTAAAATTATCTTGTTTATACATAATACAAGATAATAGAGAAAATAAAATACTAACATTCTCCCACTTGGTCCATATGTTACTATATCCAAAATAATAGAATACAAAGAACACGAATCATAGCGATATGTCTTCTAAAATTGAATAGTATCTTCCATGTATTACAATGCACTTTGATCCATCAAACTTACTTTTAACTTAATGAATAAACCCAATGTTTATTCTAGGTCCAAACATAAATGATAATTCTCAAGATAAATGTGCACAAATTAAGTGAGAAAATATCCATAAAATTTATAATGTAACAAGTAACAACAAATGTACGTACAACCGAATGTTACATACTAGAATTGAGTCCCATTCGTGCTATATGATCCTTAAAATTCTTAGGTGGCATGCCCTTAGTCAAAGGATCAACAATCATTAATTCAGTGCTAATGTGCTCAATGACCATTTTTTTTCTTCTTTCACACGTTCCCTCACGGCTAAGTACTTGATGTCGATGTGTTTACTTCGACTTCCACTTTTTTTATTCTTTGCCATGAATATCGAGGCTGAATTATCACAATGTGGTCTCAATAGCTTAGATATAGAATCAACAATTCTAAGCCCAGATATGAAACTCTTTAACCATACACCATGACTAGTAGCTTCAAAACACGATACGAACTCCGCTTCCATTGTTGAAGTAGCGGTCAAGGTTTGTTTGGCACTTCTCCAAGATATAGCTCCGCTGACCAACATGAAAATATATCTAGATGTGGATTTTCGTGAATCAATGCAGCCAACAAATTCATAATCTGAGTAACCAGTCACCTCCAAATTTTCAGTTCGTCTATACATGAGCATATAATCTTTTGTCCCTTGAATGTACCTCAGCACCTTCTTTGCAGCTCTCCAATGGTCAATACCTGGATTACTCTGATATCTTCCTAACATCCCAACAACAAATGCAATGTCTGGTCTGGTACAGACCTGAGCATACATAATGCTTCCAACAGCTGAAGCATATGGAATGAATTTCATTTGTTCACGTTCGAGCTCATTCTTCGGACATTGATTCAAATTGAATCTATCACCCTTTACAATTGGAGCTACGCTTGGTGAACAATCTTTCATATGAAATCTCTCTAAAACTTTATTTATATAGGCTTCTTGAGACAAACCTAAAATGCCTCGAGATCTGTCCCTATCAATCTTAATGCCAATGACATAAGACGCATCACCCATATCTTTCATATCAAAGCTTTTAGAGAGAAATTTTTTCACCTCATATAACATACCCTAATCATTAGTTGCAAGTAGTATATCATCAACATATAGAACTAGAAAACATATCTTGATCCCACTAACCTTCTGGTATATACATTGATCCATGATGTTTTCTTAAAAACCAAATGAAGTGATAACTTCATGGAACTTAAAATACCACTGTCGGGAGGCTTGTTTCAGCCCATATATTGATTTATTAAGCTTGCAAACTAAATGCTCACCCTTACAATAGGAAAATCCTTCAGGTTGTTTCATATAAACATCCTCTAGTAAATCACCATTAAGGAATGCCGTCTTCACATCCATTTGATGTAACTCAAAATCAAAATGAGCTACTAATGCCATAATAACTCGAAGAGAATCTTTCTTAGATACTGGAGAAAAAGTCTCCGTGTAATCAATTCCTTCTCTTTGAGTGAATCCTTTTGCAACAAGTCTTGCTTTATATCTTTCAATGTTGCCTTGTGAATCTTTCTTGGTTTTGAAAACCCATTTACAACCAATATGTTTCACACCTTTAGGCAACTCAATAAGATTCCAGACTTTGTTTGATGCCATAGAATCCATCTCTTCTTTCATGGCATTATACCATAAGTTTGATTGATTCGAACTTATAGCTTGTGAAAACGTCTCAGGATCATTTTCAGCTCCAATATTGTAGTCACTCTCTTGCAAATACACAAAATAATCACTAGGAATTGCTGACTTTCTTGAGCGAGTAGATCTCCTTAGTTCTTGATCAACAACTTCCTCATTTCCAGAATTTTCTACAATTGGATTAGGAATATGTTGAACTTCAGGATCTACAAGATGCGGGTCAACATTTTGTGGAATTTCCAAAACCCGTTGTTCAACATACGCTTGTACTTGAGGCATATTATTGACAACAGTCATGTTATCACTTGCAATGAGATTTCTAGAATAGTCTTTCTCAGAACTAATGTTCAAAGATTGACTGCTCCCACTGATCAAGTCATTTTCAAGAAATTTTGCATTTCTTGATTCCACAAACCTAGTGTTATGACATGGACAGTAAAATCTATATCCCTTATATCTTTCGGCATATCCAACGAAATACCCACTTATTGTCCTCGGGTCCAACTTCTTTTATTGAGGATTGTAAACTCTCACTTCAGACGGACATCCCCAAACGCGTACATGCTGCAAACTCGGTTTCCAACCTTTGAATAACTCAAATGGAGTCTTTGAGACTGCCTTAGTTGGAACTCTATTCAGTATGTACACAACCGTTTTCAGAGCTTCAGTCCACAAAAACTTAGGAAGTTTGGAACTAGCAATCATACTTCGCACCATGTCCAATAATGTTCGATTTCTTCTTTCAGCTATACCATTTTGATCCGGAGATCCTGGCATTGGGCAACAATCCTATTTTCCTGAAGAAATCTAGCAAAAGGACCAGATGCTTGTTCACTTTCTGTGTATCTACCATAGTATTCACCACCTCTATCTGATCTCACGATTTTTATTTGCTTTCCACATTGCTTCTCTACTTCAGCTTTAAAAACCTTAAAAGCATCAAGTGCTTCATTCTTATTTTGAAGCAAGTAGAGATACATAAAACGTGAATAATCATCAATAAAGGTGATAAAGTACTTATCACGATATGCATCTATATCAGGACTACAAATGTCCGTATGAATTATTTCCAATATTTTAGAACTCCTCTTAGCACCTTTTTTTTTGACTTGTTAGTTTGCTTGCCTTTAATGCAATCTATACAAGTCTCAAAATCAGAGAAATCTAGAGTATTAAGCACTCTATCACTTACTAATCTCTTGATTCTGTCAATGGAGATATGACCTAATCTCCGATGCCACAAGATAGAGGAATACTCATTCACAACACATCTTTTAATACAAGCATTATTATGAACGTGCATAACTTTATAATTATCTTCATTTTGCAAAGTAAGTCGAAAAAGACTATCATATAATATTCCAGTACCAATAACATTTGATTGAAAAGATAAACTAAAATCTGAGTTTGAAAAGTTAAAAGAAAAACCACACTTTACTGGTCTAGATACTGAAATCAAGTTCCTAGCAAAACTAGGAATATAAAAAGTCTTTTCCAAATACAAAACAAAACCACTACTTAAAATTAGTTTGCACGTTCCCACTGCTTCCATATGTGAGGGCATCTTGTTTCCCGAATATATGCTATGCTCACTTCCCACTGGTTTCCGCAGGTTTAGCAATCCCTGCAAGGAATTAGTAACATGGATTGTAGAACCAGAATCAATCCACCATGTGTTATGATTAACATCAACCATATTGGATTCATAACAAACAAACGAAAGTTGATTACCTTTCTTCTCAAGCCACTTTTGGAACTTAGGACAATCTTTCTTCACATGATTTTTCTTTTTACAGAAAAAACACTTGACTTCCTTCTTAATTTCCCTTTGAGGAGGAATTTTATCCTTCCCTTTATCTTTGGCTTGAAAACGTCTTTTCTTTCCCGATGTAGTAGTCATATTCACTTGCTCACCCTCTTCCATAGCTAAACGTCCTTCTTCCTGAACACACATGGTCATTAATTTATTTATAGACCACTTATCCTTATGTGTGTTGTAGGATATCTTAAAAGGACCATATTGGGAAGGAAGAGTGCACAAAATGAAGTGAACTAGGAAAGAGTCCGACATCTCAACTTCAATTGTCTTTAGTTGAGCAGCTATATCCCTCATGCGCATGATGTGCCCACGCACACCTCTAATTCCGGTAAGCTTTAGAGAAGAGAACTTCATTATAAGGGTACTGGCCAATGCCTTGTCAGAAGACACAAACTGATCATCAATTGCCTTCAATAAGACACGAACATTGTCATATTGCTCGACCGAACCCCGGATCCCAGCAGAAATTTTGGTCTTTATGAACATAACGCAGAGACGATTAGATCGTTCCCACCTTTCATAAAGAACCACTTCTGCTGGAGTGCTTTTATCAGTTATAGCAACCGGTTCGTCCTTCCTAATGGCATAGTCAATGTCCATACACCCCAAATGAAGAAGTATTTTCTCCTTCCAAATTTTATAATTGTCCCCATTGAGCTCAGGAACATCAATTTTTATATCAGAGTGATTAACAGGTTGAATAACTGCAACATATAATAATCATGCTCATATTAACAAATTTGAAACTAAAAGGAATATTATGACATGTTATATCAATATAAAACACGTCTAAACATAAATCTATAGACATAAAACTTGCCTATGGGCTAAAGTTCTAATTCAATTAGATTTACAAACTTCATGATAAAACTATTAAATTACCACCATTTTCTAACTCCTGTGGGCAAATTAGAAAATTAATTTAATATTTTATCCTAATTAATCACACAAATATAGTAGAAATTCCTGTGGGATAAGATCCACCATATTTTATATGAAAAATCACAACTTATGTTATATATCCATATGTGGGTACTAACAAAATTTATATATAATTTCAATCAAATAAGGATGCTGTGGCTATTCCTTAATTAATTAAAATTATACACACCACATAACATAAAATACTCATTCATATAATTGTAAAATAATAAACAATTATTTATCCAAGAATTATCAAGATTAATATTTGTAACATGCTTGATAACATAATTTTATTGCATGCATGATTTATAAATTTAAAACACACAAATTGTTCAAGCATACACATATTAATCATTTAATAATACTTAACCAAATTTTAATATCAAAAGCATTATATGATACATGCTAATAAATTCGCACACAACGGACAAAGACATGAAAAGTCATTTCACAAGACTTATAGAAGAAGATGTCTGAATGGTAACGAATTGAAAATTAAATTGCTCCTATCAAGCCTTATTTGGTTCAAGTCCCTAGTCCAACAGGAACCTTTTTTTTTATATTTTTTTTATTTGTCTTCAACATGATAGAGGAAATTCATGAAACATCACATATGTACATGAAACATTACATATATACATAAAATTTATCAATTCCATATTCAAATCCCAAAGTAACTCTCCATGAACAAATTAAAATATCAACAAATTTAATATCACAATTTCATGGATAATAACTCAACTTTGAAAAATATACATAACACAAGCAAGATAGAGATTAAACTCTGCTCTGATACCAAATGTAAAAAAAATTTATCCGATTTAATCATATATCAGTACAGCGGAATGATCGAGATTACATACCTCCAGCCATTGCTTGTTTCTGTATTTGAATTATTTGGAGAACTTGTAGAAGACAACGGTGAGGGCTTCGGCACTTTTACTTTTATGTGGCAAAGATCTTCTAGGCTCTTTCACTTTCTCTATAGATGGTGTAAGATTCAGTTGTTGTAAAGTGATGAGCCTAGGGACCTTTTATAACCTATGATACTCTTTGGCAGAAAGGTACCTTTTCATATATGGTACCTTTTGGTATAAAGGTACCTTTATATGGTACCTATTGGAATATGGTACCTTTTAATAGAAATGTACAAAGTCTACTTATTAATTCTGTCCATCATAGAATTAATAAGTGATTAACAGTATTTGTACACTTTATAAATAGGAACATGTGGACCACATTAAAATTATCTTGTTTATACATAATACAAGATAACAGAGAAAATAAAATACTAACATGTGTTTGAAGTTTCGAACAAACATACCTCCACTGTGGTAATTGTCGGCTATATAGAACTTGTCGCGGTGATTTTTGCAATAGTATGTTTTTTTTCTGAGGCGGATGTTTTACTCTATGTGAACTTTTTTTTGTGTGTTATATTTTGTATTTATTGTTATATGTTTGGTTTATCTTTTCTTTTAAGCTTCGTTTTGTGATTATCAATCTTGCACTAGGAATTTGTATTCTTATATATTTGCGGTGACTTGTAGTGATTCGTCGGTTAGTTTTGTAGTTGTGTTTAGGTTGTTCTATTTAAGCACCTTATTTTTTTTAATGTGAAACAAACTACTCCATTTAACTCGCCAGTAATGCTCACCTACTCATGGTTGGCACATGCTAATATGTCCACCGCTTATGTGGCATGCATACATTGATGATGTTAATATGTTAAAAACATACATCACCAATGTATGCATGCCACATAAACGGTGAACATATTAATATGTGTCCACCGCGAGTAAGGGAGCATTATCCTTTAACTGGCTCTTTGACGGGCCTATAAAATTGTAGTCCAAAACCCGCGATCCAAATCCATGTTGACATGCCCACCAACCCTTCCATTGATGGGGATCTCAAAAGCGAAATATATGCTTTTGTCATAGGTTAGGTGATTTTGGTTTGAAGTTATTTTTTGTAATTGAAATAGATTTAGTAGTGGCGTATACGTGCTTATGGTTTGAGGAAAGTCATGGAATAAAACAAAGAGTTGATTGATAATAAAAAGTTAGATGTGTTGGCCAATACAGTAAGTGGGTAAGTTGTAAGAGTACACTTTTTTTTTTTTTTTTTTTTTT
>CACSLK010034598.1:26376187-26388289 GCA_902706635.1 Striga hermonthica
ACAGGGGAACCAACTAATCCGGAATCGAGTTGGGTAGGACCACAAGGGCGGCAAAGCTCTCCCTCAAGAGTTTTAACACTGCTGCATTCCCAGAGCTCGAACACGAGACCACTGGTTAAGCTGGAAGAGACTCAAACTATCTCATCCAAGCGTTCTTGGGTAGAGTACATTTTTAAATGTGAAGTCGATTCAATAAGGAAAAAAAAAATGTAAAGAACATCACTGTTTCTTTCTTTTCAATTTTCCAAAGTAATATCCATTTTTTAATTGAAAAAGTATCATTCATTAAAGTGTGAAAAAAGAATTAGATTAAGAAGTTGGTGGCTGTGGTTGGTGAGATTGTGCCATCCCATTAATTTGACACATGTGAGTGTACGAACTTACTAAAATACCCCCGTTAATTTGACACATGTGAGTGTACGAACTTACTAAAATACCCACGGTTAATTTTCTCCAATTGTGGAGTTTGTTTGTGTTTGTAGTTTTCTTGTGTTTTTTTAGTGGGTGAGTTGTTCTAGTTGAATTTTTAGGCGATCATCGAGATCTGTTCTCCCACTAGATTCAGCTTTTGAGCTGTTCTTTCAGCTTTTGAGTTGTTTCTAGATGTATATATGTGTTTTTATCAATGAAATTTCTATGGTTTGGAAAAAAAAATATTGTCCAACTGATCATCCCGTGCGATGTATGGACGAACTTGTTATTTAGAACTTTTTATTTTTAAAAAATTATTTTAAATATAATTATGTATGTTTAACATCTCATTATTGCAAGAAAAAAAATACAAAGTATGAAAAATTATATATTATTTATTTGAAAGAATGAGTCTCCACAACCAAACTAATGATATCTAGGCAAAATTGCACCTAATATCACCACCTTTATCGAAATTGCAAATTAATCACGACTTTTGGACTTTGGCGCACAATATCATGATCTTCAATTTTTGGCAATACGGTACATGAAATTCCTCAGCTCCCCAAAAAAAATCGACGTGGCTTAAATTTGCCACCGCGGAGGCTTAGCTGGCGGTCCACCTCGGAGCAATACGACGTTGTTTTAATTCTTTTATCCACGTCAGATCCAAACGACGTTGTTCCGATATCTGAGTATTTTTTTTCCATCTCAGATCGAACGACGCCGTTTTGAGTGGTAAATTGCTGATTAAATCCCCAAATCAGTCGATGAACCCTTCTTCAATCTGCAGGAGAAAATTTTTGGGGCTGAGTTTTCGTCATCGGAGAAGAAGGAGTAGGCAAAATGTCAACCAAATCCAACTCATCTAGGAGTACATCATCAAAATTTACATGTATCCATGGTGAGGCCGAATTGCTGACCTCTAATACCGATCGAAATTCGGGTAGGAGGTTCTACAGGTGCAAAAATCGATTGGTAAGCCTAGTTTACATGTATCCATGGTAATTGCTTTAAGCCTGTAGATTGTTAAAATTGGGAATTAGGGTTTAATGTCTTATTAGGTTTAATTTTTCAAAATTTGGAAACCATGAAGTTGATTGATTATGGAATTAGGGAATTAGGGTTTAGGGTTATGGCTTATTAGGTTTTTCTGAATCTTTCTGATTTTTTCTGCATTTTTTTGCATTTTTCTGAATTAGGGAATTAGGGTTTAATGACTTCAGTATTGCTAGGATATCGAAACGACGTCGTTTTGATCTGACGTGGATAAAAAGAATTAAAACGACGCCGTATTGCTCCGAGGTGGACTGCCAGCTAAGCCTCCGCGGTGGAAAATTTCGGCCACGTCGATTTTTTTTTGAGAGGTGAGGAATTTCATGTACCGTATTGCCAAAAATTGAAGATCATGATATTGTGCGCCAAAGTCCAAAAGTCGTGATTAATTTGCAATTTCGATAAAGGTGGTGATATTATGCGCAATTTTGCCTAATATCTAACACATGATATATGATAAAATTAATTATATGCATCGTCATGTTCTTTAAAAAATATATATATTTAATAAAATTGAGATATTTAAGACCGTTAAAATTTGTAATTCGGATATGAGATGAATATGATGAATGTATTTTGTAAAAAAGTGTAAAGTTGTATTATTTCCGTGGTAGATTCAATATAATTAGTTAGTTTAATTTTATTTGGACGAACGATATAATATGGAATTATTATATACTGTAAATTAAATGATAGTTAGATAAATACAGAAATGAATCAATATGAATAAAAGTGTACAAAGAAGTTGGTACTCCGATGAATTGACAAATAATATTTATAAATTTAAAATACGGGGTCAATATATAATATAATATATTAATTTGTTGAAAATGTCTTATGAAAATTAACTTTGTAAAAATATTATAAAACATGTTTATATAAAATATTATAAGCATCTAAAATGTTATATAACATGTATAAAAATATGTAAATTATTATATAACATTTGTATACTATCTAAAATATTCTATATTTATCTGAAAAATGTGAGAAATCACCTAAATTTTTCTAAACTGTTATTAAAAAGACATATCTAAAATTAATAAATATTATCCTACATTGATTTACGATGTTCAATATTTTTAAATTATTAAATTTATTTAATATGTGATGTTGGATTTTATCCTCTCTTTAACTTAACAGCGTTCAAATCTTATGAATTAAATTCTTCTTCTACACTTATGAAAGTTGATATGGACAAACTCAAGTAAAAAAATCCAACAGTTATCCAGTACAAAAAAAAAAAAAAAATTAGGTTTAGTATACGTGCCAACCAATAAAATGTTCTAATATGTTTCTTCTATTACAAGAAAAACTAGTACGCACCCTGTGCGATGCACGGAACAAAGATATTAATGAGTTATTTTTACAGCCTTGTCCGTTCAAGTCTAAAAAGTAATAATGTTATTATCTATTTTCTACCTCTTTTAATCAACATTAAGTCTAAAAAATTATTAAGCCGCCATCTGGAAAATATGTATGGAATTATGTGTTCGTGTCTCATAAGTCACAAACATTATGAATAACATTACAAATTATTCATTCAAACTTTTATTCATTGCAAATATATTAAAATAATTTATATAACTGCCATTAAATACCACTTTCAATATATTTATAAATAAAAAGTACATAAAATTTTTGGTGTGTTCAAATTTAAATAATTTTTGATGGGCTCAATTTTAAATCATCCAGACATTTGGTCAAACGCATAGGTGTGTTCAAATTTAAATCATTGGCTTTTTGTTCGGTTGAAATTTAAATCATCTACTATGGTACTGTGATGTGTATTATATATATATATATATATACAATTTTTTAACAAATAATATGTGCTTTATAAAAATAATAATAATAATAATTTCACAAGATTTTAAACGTAAAATTTGGTTTTTAATCACAATAAAAAAATCATGGTAAGTTGTATTGGAAAGATGTTATGAGATAAAACAATTAACTAAAATAATTAAATAAAATACTTGATGGAAATATAATGCATTAATTACCTTTGACTTTTCTTACTACTAATTCTAGTAAATAGAATGTCTTTTTATATAAGTACTAGTAATCACCCGTGCGATGCACGGGGATATTATGACTTGTGAGCTTTTTACAATTATTTTTTGTATATAAATTGTGTAATAACAAAATCATCATGATCATAAGAATAGACATATAAACATATAATTAAACTGAAAAGATCATATATTATTGAACACTTCCCTGTATACAACATTATTGATTTGATTCTTTGGCACGTCATCTTTGCCACAAATCAAGATTTTCAAACGCTTTCGGTTAGTGACACGGGAGACAACAACATATAACTGGCCATGACTGAACACCGGTTTCTTAAGAAATAAGCCAACATGGGATAAAGATTGTCCCTGACTCTTGTTTATAGTCATGGTGTAAGAAACCATAATGAGAAACTGCCGTCGCTGGAACTTGAAAGGAATTCTAACATCAAAAGGAGTTATGGCCATTCTTGGAATCAACACCGTATCACCAGCATGATCTCCTGTGAGTATCTTACACTCAAGAACATGAGTGGATAGTTTTGTCACAACCAATCGTGTCCCATTACACAAGCCCATAGAATGGTCCATGTTATGCAACAACATGACTGGAGTTCCAATCTTCAAATACAACTCATAGTTCGGTATTCCGGAAACTTGATACTGTTAAAAAACTCAGGCGTGTGGAGATCAGACAAAAAATCATTATTAGAATCCGATTTGCACGTACTATCAGAGCTCAAGTACATACGACCATCCAACAAATTCAATGATGTCATGTACTCATTGATAGATTCGACCACATCAACCGTCGACGCTAATATAGCCCTATCCTTCAAATAACTTGGATCGTCAGGCGCCTCCTTATACATTGGATACGTGCTTTCAACGATTTGAGCAATAGGATCATCAGATGGCTGAAGCAAAATGTCTTCTGGTATGTCTATAAGTGCACACCCGTCATTCGACCCCCCGATAGTTCCATCTCCGATGTTGGCTATCCAATCTGCAAAACGTGCAAGCTCATCACGTTCATCTGAATTAGCAAGTCCTTGAAGACGCATGTTTTTCGTAAGCCTAAGCACAGTACAACTCCTCTATATGACAGAAGCATTAATGGAAGCATTGACTACGTCCTGACGGCTACCCTTTGGAATGACATGAAGGATTTGTCGAAAATCTCCACCAAAAACAACAGCCTTCCCACCAAACGGTGTGTTGAGGTTCAAAGGATCAATTGCTCCCATAATACCCTGCAGCGATGTTTGTACTGCTTCGAAACAATGTTGTTGCATCATTGGTGCTTCATCCCATATTATTAGAGAAGCACGAATTATCAATTCCGCCAGAGGGCTTTCCTGATTGATGTTTCAAGTAGATTCCTGGTGGGGATTCAATGGTATAGCAAATCGAGAATGTGTTGTTCGTTGTTTGTCCCATTTTTGTGTCTTTATTTTCGCTTTATTTTCGCTTTATTTTTCCCCACTTATAGGATTTTCGTAGGTTATTTGGTCCAATTCTGTGTTTTTTCCGTTTCTCTCTTTAGTTCGTTTTGTGTGTCTTTTTGCTGTGTTTTGCTTCGTGTTTTCTCCGTGTTTGTGTTTTCAGGAGGTAGATTGTGTTGATCGAGGACGGGACTACTTGAGTTGAGACCGGGATATCGATAATGCTCATTGAGGTGCCCAGATTATTGAAAGAAGGACCGGAAAAATTGATCGAAGAGCTGCCAGAACAACTCGCGACTCGCGAGACAGTGTCGCGACTCGCGAGTCAGTCGCGACTCGCAAGATGGTCGCGACTCGCGAGTCCAACAGAGCCGAGAAGATGGTTTTCGCGATATGAGTCGCGACTCGCGAGTCATTGTCGCGACTCGCGAGATGATGTCGCGACTCGTGAGTTATGTCGCGACCTTCCCCAGAAAATAAAGATTTTTGATGACGCGCGACTCGCGAGAAGTCGCGACTCGCGACCTGAAGAAAAGTGAAAGTCGCGACTCGCGACTTATGTCGCGACTCGCGACTTATGCGGCGCGAATTTCGAGGTAGGGATTTTTATATCAGATTTTCGACCTAGATATCATTATTCACTTTCCAGACCTTGTTTTTACATTATTCTCTGGAGAAAATTCACTCTGTTCGTTACTTTTACGCTTTTGATCCGTATTGGAGATTAAAAAACTCCTATTTACCGCTTTGGATTTGGATGCTTGTGGATTTTAACATTGGGATTCTCTATTTTAATCGTAAGTTCTTATTTTCTTCAATTGTTGAGTTGATGATGATGGCTTGGGTTAACTTGATTGTTCTTGTTCAATTCCACACGAGTAGCTAAATCCATACGCTAGGGATAGGGGATGATTGAATAGGTTCGATAATAATTGCTAGTTCTTGATTGTTCATATCTATTCAAGTTATGCTTATTCTAGGGTTAATAGATTGATCACCTGTTAAACCTAACTAATCAACGTGTGGAACCGAGAGGGGAGACGTTGGTCGATATAGGCTTGTTTAGAGTAGACTTGTTCGTAACTGTATTGTCTATGCGTTGCGGGGACTGATAGTTAATCGTTTACATCCACTCTCTTGTTCGTAACTGTATTGAGAGTGAACCTCTGAACGAGAAGCAATTCAGGTCCTTAAACCGAGCAGTTGATTGCCGGTAGCTGTGGTAGAACCGAAGCAATTATCCCCGATTCCCTAGCTCTTTAATCATTGCGTGAATATCTCTGCTATTTTAATTGCTTTTCATTAGCTCAGTTTCTTAGTTGATAATCAAAACCAAACCAATTCGAATAGAGTGTTTAGGAATTTTTCTTCTCTTTTTCGTGATTGAATAATCGTGCAATTGAATCCGGCTAACCTTCCTTGCGATACGACCCGGTGTTGAATCTTTCGATTCTACTCCGGTAAAAATACTTACAACATTCGTCCACCTGGCAACAAAAGGGACGCTATTCCACTGGATGCGACACATAAGACTATACCTCCTTTGGATCTCAAACCAGCATATAAAGTCCTCCACAGGAACGTCTTGCCGGTTCCACCATAACCATATACAAAAAAGAGTCCTCCTTGGCCGGATTCAACAACAGACATAATTCTTGAGTAGACACTCCTCTGTTCGGCTGTCATTTTATTAAGAAGCATTTCGTGTTCAACAGCGAGGGCCTTTCGATCATAATTCAATTCATCCAAAATTAGACGATCCGAACTTGAATAGATGTTATCCATATCCGGAAACGGCATAGTCTCGTATTCACGAAGAGTTGTCCCATGGCGTCTTAATAAATTCTCAATCTCAGCAAGGTCTAGGTTCTTAATTTGTTCTTCAGTGAGCCTCAAACCTATAAAGAAATTATTATGCATAAGAATAACAAAATATTAACACGATTAGAACATTGTATATAAAGAAAATAAATCAAATTATGATTAAACATATTATAAAAAGTAATTCATTACCATCGTTATTGTGTAGTCGACGATGTCTGTACAAAATGTCATCCGACATGCATTGCCAACACTTTGTCCAAACGTCATCCGGCCTTCCAAATGAACCGGATACCAACAAAGATGCAAACATGCGTCTAAGGGAGTCTGCAGAAGCCCATTGACTTGCTTCTGTAATGCCGTCTATATACTATCGATCGTCCTCCAACAAACCCCGCTCGTAGCAAGCATCACGATACGTTAGATACTGGACATCACCGACTTTCATATAGTCCTCATGACATGTTGCCCCACGCACAACAGTGAGCAAACATCTCAAGTAGTAATTATTTCCACTGTCGGGAGGTACGTATCGTAAACGGCCTATAGAAGGTTGGTCCTTATTTTTTCGAGGCGTCCATTGCCTGGTTGTTGTGTTCCACACAAATTTTGAAGGTGCCTCAACATACGTTAGTTCCCTTGCCTGAGGGTACATTTTGTTTGCCTCGAACCACGCAAGAAATTGACTTTCATCAACTGTGGGTTTGTTGATAACATCTTCAAGATCAACATCTTCGTCAAATAAAAGGTTTTGTTCTCCAAATAAGTGGAAGTTCAAACGCTGAATGGGAGGTTTTTTGTAATGCAACTCATTACCCAACAACCGCCATGCAGCCTCACACGCAGAAATGTACCGACAATCGTAATACATTTTTATCTCATCCAATGGTCTTTCAGTATCCCCTTCAGCAGACGTTTGATAGAATGATGCAGTCACACGATCATTATCCTTGTTGACATATTTGAATAGGTATTTTATAGATCGAGATTGATTGCACCACTCCACATTAATATGCGCTCCAAACTTCATAAACAGACGACGATTATGAGGCACGACATATCCATTGTGAATAACAATACCATTCTTTTCCAGAGATGTTCCATTTTCACGACGTCTATATCGTGGATAACCGTCTTCGTCAACAGTTGTGGAATGAACGAACTTTTTTTGGAAATTTCTTAGTACATTTGCCATCCACCATACAGGGCGAGTTTTTGTTTGCCAGGCCACACGGTCCATGAATCATATGCTCCTTTACTGCCTCGTAATATAGAGGATCGGACGATTCATCTGGTATCTCTGTAGATATGATTCTATCTATGTCAGATGGGTCGGGAAATTTGGCCTCCTTAGCAAGGAAGAGCAGTATATGAGCATGAGGTAATCCACGTTTTTGAAACTCGATCGTGTATATAACTGCATATTATTATATAATATTAAATAAATGTGAAATGTATCTTTTGTAAATGATTAATAAATATGTTGTCACAATTATATATACATTATCAAATGGCTCACCTGCTACAACCTTCCCAAAGATTTCCTTTTGAGAAAAATCCCTAATCAATTCCTTAAGTTTTGCTCGAAAGACCCTACAGACGATATCTGGTCGATCCTCGGGTCTCAAATTTTTTGGCTCGAGATAACGCAATATTTCTGGCCATTTGGGGTTATAGGTGAGTGTTATAAACAAATCACGGTACCCAGCCCATCTACAAATTGCCATCGCATCTTGATAGTTTTCAATCATATTGCGAGCACCACCAGTGAAGGTTGAGGGAAGAATTATTCTTTTTCCTATGGATCTTGGATCAGTGTCACCACGGAGAACGGCCTCAGCCACACCACTGTACAAATCACAACGGAGCTTCTTCTGATTGAGACGTATATACCGCAACCTCGCAGATTCTACCATGGTATAAGCATCAACGATAAATTGTTGATACAATCTTCTAGATGAAACAATAGTCGATGCTTCATGTTCTCGATCATGCATTCTATATGCAAAGTACTCTCGTACACTGACATATTTCCTACCTCCTTTCTTTACCTTCGTGCCTTCCCGAAATGGTATGTCCTCTCGATACCCATCCTCACCATAAGGCAACAAAAGAGGATATTTTAATGCCAAAAATGAAGCATTGAGTTCATTTATTCGCTGAAGACGACCGTTCATAGTTTCGACCAATATGTCCATTTCACCCATTGCCAGGTCAAAATCGCCAACAACCAATGCAGCAACTTCTGAACTCGTAAATTATATCGTCTGGCATCTTTATATCTCCGACCAATCAAACGGACTCGAACATTTGATTTCCCATGCTCCTGCATTCTATCCCGAGCCATACGAAATGATTTCACCAATTCGTTGTGTTGATCTAACATTTGTTTCAAACCAACAACTATATCCTCATGCAAATTATTATTGCCAGATCCGTTCCTGTAATAAAATAATAACAATTATCATTATATAACAGATAAAATTTTTAACAGTATATATGAGTAAAAAAAAAGACAATATTTAGAAAAATGTTTAATATAAATTAGAGTGAATTCATACCTCACACAATTCATTCTCCGTATCATATATATATAATTGTGCAAACTTCGAGCATGCACCTTCAGAAGGAAGCAAACTACCGATAAGATCTATGACTAATATGTTCACTTGTTACAAAAAATTAGTTCAACATATATATAATATTAAATAAAATTTTAAAATAAATCATTTTTTATGTATAATTATAAAGTAATAATTTAAATAAGTGAAAAACATACCATTCGGAATATCAGACGACACATCAATTCCATTTGTGTTTTGCAGGACAATAAAAGAGGATCCAATCACGGGAGATGTGTTCTCTTTATCTACAATTATAACGCAATTAAATAAATATTATGTTTAATAATAATAATAATAATAATAATAATAATAATAATAATAATAATAATAATAATAATAATAATAATAATAATAATAATAATAATAATAATAATAATAACTTTTATTGAACATAAACAAATAATGTTTTAGTAGAATGTAACATATTTAAAGCATTGTACTATTTTCCATAACATATATACTAAGCCCATTAATATAATTTTTTTAGCCCAAAAAAACATTGGTTGTCACAAATTGGATAAAATAAAAATTGTTACCAATGGAATTGGGCCTAAATTGGATGTTAAACGTATTGTTTGAAAAAAAGAGAAATAGCTCGGGTTTTGATTTTGGCCCAATACACATTATTAATTTATTGCTATACAACATAAACAACGATAGAACGGTCTACAATTGTTGAATCGATCTAACGGACATAAAATGAAGTTTACAACTATAAATAGCTAAGATTGCCGATAATTTAAGGTTTCCATTATCATTTTTGATTTTCCCGACACGCGTTTCTCTCCTCTTTATCTCCTCATTTCTGTCGGTTCATCTACATTTTTCTTATATATTTTTTTTTTCTGCAGAAATGTAACAGATCTTCTAAACATAAAGATTACACATGTTGTAATTCTTATGTGTATGTTTAGAAAGATGGTTGAAACTGCTAAATCACGGTTTGTTTGTTACACATACATCGGTTTTTGTTTTTTTGTTTTTATTAAAATTACTTGTTTCTGTTTTTGTTTGAACATTATTTTAAGATCTGAGCTCGATTTTTCAAAAAATTGAAATTCTGAGAAAATTATTCATGCTTTATTTACGGATCTGGTGGATTTTTTCGATTTCAAGTCGAAAAATATGAAACCGGAAAGGACGTACTTCGTAATTATTATTTATTTTAGGATTACAACTCGATTTTGAAAAAACCATGAAAAATCGAGAAAATTAATGATGTTTTATGTACGAATCTGGTCGATTATTTTGATTTGAAGTAAATATATATATGAAACCCGAAATGAATTAATTCGTTATTACTATTTATTTTAGGATCTGAGCTCAATTTTGAAGAAAAAATTAAAATCTGTGAAAATTCATCATGGTTTATGTTCATTTTGGTGTATTATTGCTGGACCTGGAGTAATTTTTCGATTCAACGCAGATCCTTTAAATCTTGATCGAAAAATAAGGAATCGAAAAGGAAGTAATTTGTTTTTCGACAAATTTATGTTGCCTTTTTTTGTGATTATGACGGATTTGGTGTCATTTTTTGATGCAACTCGAGATCTTTAAAAATAAGATCGAAATATATGAACGCCAGAAAGGAAATCATTGGTTTACACAATAACAAATTGCTTTACATAATTTTACTGTCATTTGAATGATTTTATTTTTTTATCATTTCTTTGGATTTATTAAACACTTTTGAAATGGATGTTGTTCTAACACACTGGAGCTCCCCATAACTTATTAAGGTAAGAATTACTTCCTCACATTTAGTTATAGTTGATCATCCTGTGTAACTTGTTCTAAGTGCTAAGATGCTATAGGTTTCATTACGATGTAGGTATATATACTATAGTCTTTGATAATAGCTTAATTGCATCACAGTTTAAGTATTATTGACATTGTTGTGTATGTTCAGTTGAAAGGTCTTTGTTCTATCCGAAATATATTGAAGTTTTTAAACAATCTCGGGCTGTCAATACCTTTTGTTAGTTGATTATACTTCTGAATGAACAATGAATCTGTACATTCTAAACTAATGAAAAGATTATGACATACTTGTTGTTTACATGGTTTTGGTTGTTCTACATTTACTTAGTTGTTTATATATTAACTAAGATGTTAGTTTTAAACATCAGTTTCAATTACAATATGCATAATATGTGATTCAACTTTGCTTTTTATTGATTCATTGACTGACTATTGTGCTAATATTACTTTGTTTTTTTTGTGCTAATAATATAAGTCATGTAACTCTAAACTAATAATATTTCATAATATGTAGACATGAAATGTGTGAATAACAATGAGACACCCCACAACATATCTATATATAAGTAATATGTAGAAAAATAGCTTTCTTTTTCTAAGTGCTGAGCTGGTTTATGTTTCTTTAGGCTGTAGATATATATACTATAGTATTTGATGATAACTTTATTGTTTCCCTGTTTAAATATTATTGTCATTTTTGTATAAGTTCAGCTGAAAGGTTTATATTGTTTCCATGTTTAAATATTATTGTCATTTTTATAATAATGTCAATGTTATTCTCTAACTAATATTTTCTGAATGTATGCTGGAGCATAAATTGGTTTACAAACTGGGATGTCAAAGGTGCTTAACAGGAGAATTGAACTGAATTACAAAGGTAAGTTGTAAGTTATTTCATATTGTTTTATTAAAAAGTTCATTACTATCTATATATAGTTGTAAAATTTTGTTTTTGTTTTTTTTTTT
>CACSLK010034598.1:26388307-26405486 GCA_902706635.1 Striga hermonthica
TTTTTTTTTTTTTTGTTGCATTGATGTGGAGCAATCCATTTGCAAGAAGGAACATGTCATAAAGAAAGAACCTGATTGTATTAAGAAAGGTACTCTTTTACAGCAAAACTTGACAAATAATATAAGTCATGTAACTCTAAACCCATATATTTAACTTCAGTTTATTTTTTTTTTTTTGTATGATTTCCATCTCCGAGCATGATGAGGACAGTTAACAGTAACAGTACATAAGCTCACAGTTTTTCAACAATCATGTAGGTAAGAAAAGGTAAATTTAGATGTGCACCTTTTTTGTTTTCGTTCATTGTTTGTTTCCTTGTGGTTTTGTGAAGAAATTTAACTTCTTTGTTGCTCTGAAAAGATGTGTACTTCATAGCTTGAATCTTCAATGTGTTTATTGTTGATTTCACCAGATGTTGTTGGACTGTAATTCTAATAAACCAACAATGTACCAGCCTGCATATTAAAAATTCATTTATATATTAGATAGATTATAGATGAAATGAAGAAAAAAACAGACTGAAAGAGAAATTTCTTAGAAAAATTACATGACCTGCGAATGCTTGATGTGTTGGAATGAGTTGGAATGAATATATTAGATATGTACAGAATAGGTGTTTTAGATGAATTAGGATTACTTGTGCCTTATCTGGTTAAAAGTAGTTGCAAGGCATTTAACACATGTTGTTATTCTATCTTTTCTTTGGATAAGCACGAAATCAAAATCTGTTAACATGATATACTTATTTTTTAAAACAGGATTTGCATTATTTAGTGGAAAAGAACAACTTTTGACATATTTTGATTGACCAGTTTTATTAACATTGTCAGCTAATATGTGTAATTTCATTTTTTATGCATCACACATCTCTGCCAATCAAAATATATAATGCATGTTGTTATGTATGTTAGAGTAGTATACCCAGCATTTCAATTTTGATTGGATATATTCTACTTGTAAATACAATCTATTGGAATTATATTAATTAAAGGCATTACTTTATCTTAAGAGTAAGCATTTATCATATAATTGCACTTAAGATAAAATCCCTAGATCACTTATGGTTATAAGATATGGTTGCGCATAGAGATGGTAATCATGGAACATATCTTGAAAGCCGTGATCTTAAATAAAGTTCCAAGTCGATGGATGTTTCAAAAAGGGATATCGAATAATCCATAAAAGACTTGCACATAGTATGTATACTTGTTTGGACAAGAATGTTGCATTCCATCAACATTAGCGTGGGACACAAGTACATATATGTGGGTGCTTGTTAGAGAACAAGTTCACTGAACATGACCGTATGAAAATTCTTAATGAGTGTTTATCATGTCGAATAAGAATTTTCATGTTACAATAGTACATGATTGATCCTTAGACTTGAGGCACAATGGTAACTTTGTGCATATTACATTCTACTTTGATTTATCCTTTTGGTTGCTAGCACAATCGTATAAAGGGATATTTTGGGTATTATGTTAATATGTATGGAAGTTTGTTAGTGGCCAACAAAGGATTCGACACTTATGAAGATAAGTGAATTTCCTATGTGTTTCATAGTTAGTAATTCAAAGTCCTTGGCCAAGGCGGGATGAATAGAGATTCATAAATGAATTACTAAACATGAAATAGAATCATAGTCATTAAATCAATTTGGGTTCCGACTAAAATCATACCCAAGATTTAATCGGGAAATTGGATGTCGAAAGGATTTTACATGTATGTAATTGTAATCAAAATAGGTTTACTCGCTATTCACTTAATACTAGATTCATGCTACTTGTTAGGTGTTCCCATGATATGTGGGTTCATGAATTAAGGGGTTAATTCATGAATAAGAGTTAATAAAGATTAACTCAAATTACAAAGAGTTGTAAACCCACTACTAGTATAAATTGTGAACCTAAAAGGTCACACCAATTTTTGAATGAAGATAAAATTCAAATAGTAATTCTAAAGAGTTAGAATTAATTGACTAATCTAATTTGATTAGATGTCAATTTATGGAATATATTAAATTAATCAATTGGATTGATTATTTCAATTTTGGATATTAATTTAGTAATTAATGGAATTACTAATTAATAGTTGGAATTTAAAATTGGATTTTAAATTTCAAATCCAAATAATAATAATATTATTAAATGAGGAAATTGGAAGAAACATTATAATAATAATATCTTGAAAATTGTTTTCAAGAAATTATTATTTTTTTTATCTTTAATTTAATTAAAGATTAAAATATTGAAGAAAACAAAATAATTTTCAGATTTATTATTTTATTCTTTAAATATGATTTAAAGATTAAAAATAATAAAAGGATTATAATAAATGGTGGTTAAAGGTGGTTATGAACCACTTCACAATTTTTTATTATATAAAAGTCAATAGTTAGTAATCTTATTTAAATAAAATCAGATTTTATTTAAATATTACTAAATATTGATTATTTTATGCTAAAGAGTTTAGTATAAATAGGTGCAAATGGTTTGCATAAAGTGTTCAATATTTTGTCCAAGTTTTTTCACAAGTTTTCCATAAGTTCTTCCAACAGTTCTTAAGCTTAAAAGTTAAGTTAAGAACATCATTCAAAGTGTTGAGTGATTTTGAGAGATTTCCTCATAAAATATATATTCTATACTATTGAAAGAAAACCGATATTTTTCTACTAGCGAAGAAAGAGGATATCGGAATCGAAATTCAAAAGGTGGATACATTTAGAGGGAAGACAAGTGGATTTCTAAAGCGAGAAACCACAAGCACAAGAAGTGAAGTGACGTTACCAATCCGGAAACCGATTTCCTCAATCCATCTACGATTTTGAAGGAGTTCAAGATTAACGGTAAATATTGTATTTACTATCAAAAAATCAAAATTTGTATTATTACATGTTTTTAAAGATGACGATCTGTTAATTCGCCATATGTATGTACGAGTTATGTATTTAAGTGTTAAATACATATTCTAAAAAATTTTAAATTCCGCTGCGTATAGCTCGTACGGTACAGACGAACCCAACAGTGGTATCAGAGCCATGATTATCATCTTTAAAAAAAGATTTTGACTTGTTAATGTTTATATGATAAACAAGATAATTAAATGTTTATGAGATAAACATATTAATTATAAAATAAAAAAAAAATTGAAGTCGCGAAATAAAGTCGCGAGTCGCGACATGATGTCGCGAGTCGCGACATGATGTCGCGAGTCGCGACATGCAATTTACAGGTCGCGAATTCTATTTTTTTGAGCCCCAGTTTCTCGCGAGTCGCGACATAGGCCGCGAGTGAGTCGCGAGTCGCGACATGTCTCGCGAGTTGGACTCGCGAGTCGCGAGATTTTGTTGATCAGCCTCTGTTGGACTCGCGAGTCGCGAGTGGAGGTCGCGAGTCGCGAAAGTCGCGAGTCGCGACTTGATTAAAAATTAAAAAAAAAATAAAAATAAAATAAAATAAAATAAATTTATTCATATGATGAATGGTTTAATTTAGGGATGATCATGAGCCTTTTATTCATAATGATGAATGGTTGCATTTTTATTCAATATGATTGAATGGTTGAATGTTGCATTTTTTTTCAATATGATTGAATGGTTGAATGTTGCATTTTTATTCAATATGATTGAATGGTTGAATTTCGCATTTTATTCAATTTGAATGAAAAGATGTAATTTATCGAGACCTGCGAGTCTCTTGAGATTTGATTTGTAAAATTTTAAATTTTTGTATCGTTAGAAAGATTAGATCAAAGGTGGAGACCGTTCGATGCGAAAGGCCCACGATTGTGTGGGTAATTTTACAAGTCTTAAATCTCGAAGGCCTGTGCTTGTACGGGTAGATAAAATGAATTGTAATAGAAGTAGTTCTATTTATTTGTTTTATCACGTACATAGGCATAGACCCATTTTGGCTCGAATGGGTCGTATAGGCAAGGACATGATCATCCCACCGTATGCATGCATTAGATGTATGTTAGGTTTATTTATGTTTTCGATTCATGCGATGGATGAAATGGTAAATAAACGTAAAGATGGTAAACGATGAGATCACGGAACCCTAAAGAATTAATAAGATTAATTCATATCATATCAATAATGGATAAAAATAAGCTGGGACTTATTAATCCAGGCCTTCCATCAAAAAGTAGACGACATGAGATGCTACGATGCTCTATCACTGACCATGAGTCGTGGGGTGGTTTTGTGTCGAAAGCTGTGATGCCTACTACGTATAATGATACTCATGAAACGGATTCCTCTTTGTGTTGACCATGAGTCGTGGGACACTCTGGTGGGCCGTTATCATGAAAGTTTTGATGGGTTTAATTTGACACCGTGTAATATATACGGTCATATTCTTGAGGTATATAAGGAAAGGTGAAGCAAAATATCTTGAAGGTTGTATATTGATACAATTGTCAAAAAGTTGACTACCAGTATAAATGTTCCATGCGTACTCATATTCTTGGGATATGGAATATTTTTATTGGACTTCAAGCTCACTATGAAAATTAGATTTTCATAATTAAAATGGGGTTTTAATTAAATTAGTGGGAGACATTTAATATTTAAAGACCTAATATTAAATGAATATGAATTCCATAGTCTAATTATTTTCTGCTTCGTGTGTTGTTTTGTAGATCAATCTACTAAATGGCTAAGAATCCAATCGCAAGTATCCTTGAACAAAATAAATTAACTGGACCCAATTTTAATGATTGGCTAAGGAACCTAAAAATTGTTCTTCAATCGGAGAAGAGGGATTATGTATTGGATACAGCTCCTCCTCCTCCACCCGAAGATCAGACTTCGGATGAGTATGGAGAGTATTTACGTCATAAAGATGACAACCTCCAAGCTCGGTGCTACATGTTAGCATCAATGTCTAATGAGTTGCAGAGACAGAACGAATTACTGAATGATGCTTCTGAAATACTCCTACACTTACAAGAGTTGTATGGTGATAGGACGCGGCAAAGTAGATATCAGATTTCTAAGGAAATTTTCAGGTGTCGTATGACCGAGGGCTCTTTAGTTCATGATCATGGGCTGAAGATGATAGCTCTTGTTGAAAGGCTCTCGTCCCTAGGAGTCATTATGGATAATGAACTCTATGTGGACCTCATGCTGCAATCTCTGCCTCCGTCATTTGACAACTTTGTCGTTAACTTTAACATGCATAACATGGAGACTTCTCTCCCTGAGTTAGTGAATATGTTAAAGACGGCTAAATCCACGATTAAAAAGGATAAGCCGGTGCTTCTTGTTGGATCCACTTCTGGATCAAAGACTGTAAAGTCTAAGAAAAGGAAGGGGAAGGGAAAGGTTCCCAATAAACCTAATAAGAAGGCAAATAACGAAAAAGGGAAGAACAAAGAAAAGGTTAAACCTCAGTCGAATCATGAATGTTATCATTGTGGTAAAACTGGGCACTGGAAGAGGAACTGCAAGGAGTATCTTGCTAGCCTGAAGAGTTCAGGTATTTATTTTGTTGAAGTTAACTTATCAGTTAACGATTCTTCTTGGGTATTGGATACCGGCTGTGGCTCACATTATTGCAATGATTTGCAGATGATGGCAACAAGTACCAAGCTAGAAGATAATGAAACAATCCTAAGGATGGGCAATGGAGCAAAGGTTGCTGCCAAAGCAATTGGGACTGTTTATCTAGCTTTGAATAATGATGTAAAGATTTGTCTTACAAATTGTTTGTATGTTCCAGATTTAATAAAAAAACATTATTTCTATTGCAACATTGGATAGAGAAGGTTTTAAGTTCGTCATTGAAAATGGATAATGTTCCATTTTCAAAGATACAACTTTTATTTATTCCGGAAATTTGACAAATGGGTTATATACCATTACACCACAAAGCCCCATCCTAACCATTCAACAAAATAAAAGGAAATTTAATGATCATAGTTCATTCACAATTTGGCATGCTAGATTAGGTCATATATCTGAAAAGAGGATTCACAAATTGAGACCAAAACTCGACCTTAGGGGAGAGGAAAGGTTGCCTACTTGTGAGTCATGTCTTAAAGGTAAAATGACTAAATCACCATTTGTAGGACAAGTGGAGCGAGCTAAAGGTCTGTTGGATTTGATCCATACAGATGTTTGTGGACCACTAAATGTTAGTGCCAAGGGGAACTACCACTATTTCATAACTTTTACTGATGATTATTCACGGTATGGTTATGTATACCTATTAAGGTACAAATTTGAAGTATTTGAAAAGTTCAAAGAATTCAGAAAAGAAGTGGAGAAACAAATTGGTCGTAGTATTAAAGTTCTTCGATCGGATCGAGGTGGTGAATACTTAACCAATGAGTTTCTTGATTATTTAAGAGATAATGGGATTATTTCACAGTGGACACCTCCTGGAACTCCACAACTCAATGGGGTTTCAGAAAGGAGGAATCGAACATTGTTAGACATGGTTCGATCGATGATGAGTTCCACTGATTTACCTCTTTCATTCTGGGGTTATGCCTTAGAAACAACAGCACATATTTTGAATAGAGTGCCAAGTAAAGCTGTACCCAGCACACCATATGAGATATGGTATGGCAAAACATCCTCGTACAAATATTTAAAAGTATGGGGTTGTACTGCTTATGTGAAGCAGTTAGTGGGAGGTAAGTTGGATATGAGATCCATCTTATGCAAATTTGTGGGGTATCCAAAAGAGTCTATTGGGTACTATTTCTATGACCCATCTGAACAAAAGGTGTTTGTTTCGAGGAATGCTGTTTTCTTAGAAGAAGAATGTCTCTCTAAGAATGGCGGAGTTGTAGAACTTAATGAAGAACCACAAGAAATTCCACTAAGTACCACAAATAACATACCAGTAGAGACTGGACCATCTGAAACACAACCTCTTCGGAGATCCGAAAGGATTTCTAGGGCGCTTGAAAGGTTATACCTATTGTCAAAAGACAATGAAGAGGGACTCCTTTTGGATAATGATCCAATAAGCTATGATGAGGCAATGTCGGACATTGACCCAGATAAATGGCAAGAAGCTATGCAATCCGAAATAATTCCATGTATTCAAACAAAGTATGGACTTTGGTTGAACCACCACAGGTTATTGTACCCATAGGTTGTAAATGGGTTTACAAGCGAAACCGTGGTGGAGATGGAGAAGTTAACACTTCTAAAGCAAGACTGGTTGCTAAAGGTTATACTCAGAAACAAGGAATTGATTATGAGGAAACTTTTTCACCAGTAGCAATGCTTAAGTCTATTCGGATATTGCTAGCCATAGCTGCGTATTATGACTACGAGATATGGCAAATGGATGTGAAAACTGCATTCCTTAATGGAAACATTAAGGAAGACATTTATATGAAACAACCGCAGGGTTTCATATCCAGTGGGAGCGAACAAATGGTTTGTAAGCTTCAAAGGTCTATTTATGGACTTAAACAAGCTTCAAGGAGTTGGAACATCCGATTTGATGAAACTATCAAAACGTTTGACTTTCATAAGAATCCGGATGAACCATGTGTTTATAAGAAGGTTAGAGGGAGTGCAGTTGCTTTTGTTGTTCTTTATGTTGATGACATACTACTCATTGGGAATGATGTAGGGATGTTACAGTCAACAAGGACATGGTTGTCTAAACAGTTCTCCATGAAAGATTTGGGAGAAGCATCCTTTATCCTAGGGATAAAAATATATAGAGATAGATTTAAAAGGATGATCGGACTATCCCAGTCTATGTACATAAATAAGGTACTAAAACGGTTTAGTATGGAAGAATCCAAACGTGGATATATTCCAATGAGTCATGGGGTTTCTCTTTCTAAGATGATGTCTCCAAAGACACCTGAAGAAAGAGAACGGATGAATCATATACCTTATGCATCTGCTATTGGTAGCATTATGTATGCAATGTTATGTACAAGACCTGATGTTGCTCATGCACTAAGTGTAACGAGCAGATATCAGTCTAATCCAGGTGAAGAACACTGGAAAGCTGTTAAGAATATTTTTAAGTACTTACGAAGGACTAAGGATATCTTTATGGTATACGGCAATGGAGAATTGAAACTAGAAGGCTTTACTGATTCTGGTTTTCAGTCCGATAAAGACGACTTTAAATCCATGTCTGGGTACTTATTTACTCTGAATGGAGCAGCAGTTAGTTGGAAAAGTTCCAAACAAGAAACAATTGTTGACTCTACTACAGAGGCTGAATATATTGCTGCATCCGATGCTGCAAAAGAAGCTGTTTGGATAAGGAACTTCATCCAAGGGTTGGGTGTAGTACCATCCGTTGTTGATCCAATAACGATTTATTGTGATAACAATGGGGCTATTGCGCAAGCAAAGGAGCCAAGATCTCATCAAAGATCCAAGCACATTATGAGATGATACCATTTGATAAGAGAGATCATTGGTAGATGCGACGTCGTGATGGAGCGAGTCGACTCAGCAGAAAATATAGCAGACCCCTTGACTAAGCTCTTATCACAGAAAGTATTCGAGGGACATCTTGAGAAGATGGGCCTAAGATACATGAATAATTGAAACTAGAGCAAGTGGGAGATTGTTAGAGTAGTATACCCAGCGTTCCAATTTTGATTGGATGTATTCTACTTGTAAATACAATCTATTGGAATTATATTAATTAAAGGCATTACTTTATCTTAAAAGTAAGCATTTATCATATAATTGCACTTAAGATAAAATCCCTAGATCACTTATGGTTATAAGATATGGTTGCGCATAGAGATGGTAATCATGGAACATATCTTGAAAGTCGTGATCTTAAATAAAGTTCCAAGTCGATGGATGTTTCGAAAAGGGATATCGAATAATCCATAAAAGACTTGCACATAGTATGTATACTTGTTTGGACAAGAATGTTGCATTCCATCAACATTAGCGTGGGACGCAAGTACATATATGTGGGTGCTTGTTAGAGAACAAGTTCACTGAACATGACCGTATGAAAATTCTTAATGAGTGTTTATCATGTCGAATAAGAATTTTCATGTTACAATAGTACATGATTGATCTTTAGACTTGAGGCACAATGGTAACTTTGTGCATATTACATTCTACTTTGATTTATCCTTTTGGTTGCTAGCACAATCGTATAAAGGGATATTTTGGGTATTATGTTAATATGTATGGAAGTTTGTTAGTGGCCAACAAAGGATTCGACACTTATGAAGATAAGTGAATTTCTTATGTGTTTCATAGTTAGTAATTCAAAGTCCTTGGCCAAGACGGGATGAATAGAGATTCATAAATGAATTACTAAACATGAAATAGAATCATAGTTATTAAATCAAATTGGGTTCCGACTAAAATCATACCCAAGATTTAAGCGGGAAATTGGATGTCGAAAGGATTTTACATGTATGTAATTGTAATCAAAATAGGTTTACTCGCTATTCACTTAATACTAGATTCATGCTACTTGCTAGGTGTTCCCATGATATGTGGGTTCATGAATTAAGGGGTTAATTCATGAATAAGAGTTAATAAAGATTAACTCAAATTACGAAGAGTTGTAAACCCACTACTAGTATTAATTGTGAACCTAAAAGGTCACACCAATTTTTGAATGAAGATAAAATTCAAATAGTAATTCTAAAGAGTTAGAATTAATTGACTAATCTAATTTGATTAGATGTCAATTTATGGAATATATTAAATTAATCAATTGGATTGATCAATTAAATTTTGGATATTAATTTAGTAATTAATGGAATTACTAATTAATAGTTGGAATTTAAAATTGGATTTTAAATTTTAAATCCAAATAATAATAAGATTATTAAATGAGGAAATTGGAAGAAACAGTATAATAATAATATCTTGAAAAATTGTTTTCAAGAAATTATTATTTTATTTTATCTTTAATTTAATTAAAGATTAAAATATTGAGAAGACAAAATAATTTTCAGATTTATTATTTTATTCTTTAAATATGATTTAAAGATTAAAAATAATAAAAGGATTATAATAAATGGTGGTTAAAGGTGGTTATGAACCACTTCACAATTGTTTATTATATAAAAATCAATAGTTAGTAATCTTATTTAAATAAAATCAGATTTTATTTAAATATTACTAAATATTGATTATTTTATGCTAAAGAGTTTAGTATAAATAGGTGCAAATGGTTTGCATAAAGTGTTTAATATTTTGTCCAAGTTTTTTCACAAGTTTTCCATAAGTTCTTCCAATAGTTCTTAAGCTTAAAAGTTAAGTTAAGAACATCATTCAAAGTGTTGAGTGATTTTTGAGAGATTTCCTCATAAAATATATATTCTATACTATTGAAAGAAAACCGATATTTTTCTACTAGCGAAGAAAGAGGTTATCGGAATCGAAATTCAAAAGGTGGATACACTTAGAGGGAAGACAAGTGGATTCCTAAAGCGAGTAACCACAAGCACAAGAAGTGAAGTGACGTTACCAATCCGGAAACCGATTTCCTCAATCCATCTACGATTTTGAAGGAGTTCAAGATTAACGGTAAATATTGTATTTACTATCAAACAAATCAAAATTTGTATTACTACATGTTTTTTAAAGATGACGATCTGTTAATTCGCCATATGTATGTACGAGTTATGTATTTAAGTGTTAAATACATATTCTAAAAAATTTAATTTCCACTGCGTATAGCTCGTACGGTACAGGCGAACCCAACAATGTATTGGTATTTTAAATGTTTGAATCAATTAAAAATATATGCATATCCGAATTTTCTATGTTTATTTAGCATTAATTTACATGAGAATCATGTAGTTTAGAATCTGTATTAATTCCAGCATTGTTGTTTTATATTTTCCATTAGATTCTATATATTATTTTCGGATCATGCAGGGAAGAATCTGTTGTGATTTATGAATTGTTGTTTTATATTTTCCATTTGATTCTATATATTAAATTCAAATCATGAAGGTAAAAATGTGTTTTATAATTTGAATTGCTATTTTATATTTTCCATTTGATTCTATATATTATTTTCAAATCATGAAGGTAATAATCTGTTTTATAATTTTGAATTGTTGTTTTTTATTTTCCTGCTGATCCTATATATTATTTTAAAATCATGAAGGTAAGAATCTGTTTTATATTTCTGAATCTACTTGGTAAGGTTCTATTTTATTTAGATTTGTTAATCTAAAGTTGTGAATGTTTGTAAATTATTTTTTACATTAATTTTTTCATATATACGAAACTACTGTTATATAATCAGCATTAATGCAGTTACTTCCACTTGAAAAAAAAAATTCTAAACAAATAAAAACTCGATCAATAATATTAATAAACAATAATGTCTGATAATAAAATCAAACAAACCCAATTCCCATAATAAATTCGAAAAACAAACCATAATAAGTCCTAAAACTGATTTCAAAAAATAAATCCTGCATTACATTAATAAACAATAATGTCTGATAATAAAATCAAACAAACCCAATTCCCATAATAAATTCGAAAAACAAACCATAATAAGTCCTAAAACTGATTTCAAAAAATAAATCCTGCATTACTCTGTTGGCGATGCCAACTTATTTAATCAAAGTACTCAAAGCAAATGAAATCCTAATATAATAATAAATAACTTCAATCATCAAACTATTCTTCATCAAAGTTGTCCTTCATTTCATCATCTTGCTCGACCACTTTTGCTTTGCCCTTTAGGCAGTGGCTGACTGCGCTGCCTCATCTTCAATTATCTCCATTAGATTTCTCTTTGCATTAAAACTTAAAAGTGTTACCGACCTTCTCTTTACCTTTGTGAGTCTTCACAGGGGTTGACACTTCTTCTTCTTCTTCGTTGCAGCCCTGTAAATCAAGTTATAAAGTACAATTATAAGTATTTAAATTAATTATATTTATTCATTTTAAAACAAATATGAAGTATTGAAGAAAAATAATAAATTCTAGAAATTATACTTTACCTTGCCCTTAGCCTCTTCACGTTGAAGTAGAGTCAAGAAGTCTGATTCCTATAAAATTAAATAAAAAATAAGTGTAACTTCATATAAAAAAATAGTAATAAATAAGAAGATTAGGTTTTTAGTCCATTAAATTTACTTTTTTTTCAGTAACCCACTGGCTGTACTTGGACACCAGATTTTCATCAGCAATCATCCTTAGAACATAAAAGGTTGGTTCTCCATCATTGAATTTACGCCTGTTTGCTCTAATTCGCACCTTGAAGATATATGATTTGTGAATCATATTGTCTATTTCCTCTGGCAGTTCAATGCTGTTAGAATTCTGCCAATAGAGACAAAAATATTATAATTTAGTTGTTGGCGCCCATAATCTATCTAAAATACTAGATTTTAAATAAATTAGAGCGTACCTTCTGCATGATTTCACGCCTCAACATATCACATGGCTTACCAATAATAGGTTCGCATTCATTGTTCCATGCAATTAAAGTGGCAGGTGCTGAAGAATCTTGGACACCAAAGTGAATCTTGTAGCTATAGATTAAAAAATATAAGTTAGGCAAAAATTAATTAATAATTATTTTATTGAATTAATAAAATAATATAATTCGCATTAAACTAATATTTATTACCGAAAAATGCCAAATTTATGAGCACATTTGATGCAATTAAATTGCCCATGAACCTCCTCCATTTTGCTTGTGCATCTTCTGCATGAGTTGTACCACCACTCATCTATAATTGAGACCACTGTAGCACATATCCAAATATCAGTTTCCTGCATTTAAAAATGTACTATTTCAGCAATGTTTTCATCAAATAGAAGTAACAAATATGCAATTATATTAAAATATACCTCAGCAGTCTCATAGAGTGAGTCAACAGAACTGACAACAACATCACCATCGACTAATTCTTGAAGTTCAGATTTCACGACAACAGAACTCTTTGAAATCAACCGAGCCCTTCTAAGTGGGCCGACCGCAGCCCTATATAATATTTAAATTTATAATTTTTTAATCATCTAATATTATATATGTAACAATTTAATATTATAATAATTCAAAGTAGCTTTACCTATTGCGAAATTCCACAATATCAGGAATGTTTTCACCAGCAATTAGCCTCGTTATATCCTTTGATGAAGTTACTTGCACTTTTTCAATTTATGAAGAAATAATGTAGTTTAAACACATTTCGATAAATTAATTATATAAATCGAAGACATTAAAATTTATTTACCCGCCCATACTCGAGAACGCCCTAATTGAATTATCAAAGTCCATGGATTGCCGTGTGCAAGTTCATTCTCAAAGTTCAGGAATTGGTCAACATATGGCCCCCATAGAGTGCATGGCATAATGTTCCCCCTAATTTTTAAATTAAACAAAATATGTAATATAATACATGTTATAATAATGTTTAAATTAAAATATTGTACATGAATAATAATAAGAAAGTGCAAGTTAAAATATTACTTGGGATCCATTAGGGAGAACGCTATCATGCGAGTTTGTATGCCTTTGACGTTCTTCAATTGCACGGGATTTATCTCGACCACCATCCCAATGACATCTAAATGTAATAAATTAGAGGAAAATTAATATTATTATTTATTAAAAAAATTCGAATTCTAATAAATAAAATATAAATAACTGAAAATGCGCTTACCAAATAGAATTGATTCGTCGATCTTCTCAACATCAATTAATGTGATGAACCTTCGAAAGGCGAAACGGAAAATTGGAAATTCACCCTTATAGCTTATGTGTTCAGTTCTACCATGTAGGATAAGCCTGTATTTGGCAATGGTGGATTTGTACATTCCAATGTTACTTTCGACTTGATAGTTTCGAAGTACATAGACAACACCTTCTTCAAATTCATTGATGAAAGTAGGGATTTTCATTGCTCTTATTATTGCAGTAATTCGACCGCCCTACAAAAAAAAAAAAAAAATAATATTGCAAATTGTTGTGTAATATGATAAGAAATATTTAATCATTAATATATCTTATAAAATATACCTCAATGTCATGAAAGACAATTTCAAAGATGTTCTTGTAGGATGAGTAATCATTAGTCCTTTGAAAGACACGAACAACTCTTAGCTTGATCATTGGCCTGTTGGTTCTTGTTACTTGCTTGATGTTACCCCATGCTTTTGCCATTTTTTCTGCTTCAATGCTTTACGTCCAAATGGTAGTAAGATTTTTTTTTTCTGATACGTATTGCAATATCATTCTATCATTATATAGACATGGGGATAATAGTTGATAACCATTAGAATAATTTAAATTATGAGTTTTAATAAATTGGGGCTCTTGTTTGATGATAATAAGATAAGTCATTTAGTTGTCAATATATATCTTTGTTGAATCACACCATTCGAATTAACAACCACAACCACGTCCAATTATAAATCATCACTTATCCACATATTGTTCCTATATTATGTCTACACAATTAATTATTAATTATTATCTTTAAACCATTAAATAATAATTTAGTAATTAAAAATCACAATGATAAAGAACTATCCCGTCAAATTTGAAATCATCAATTATCCACATATTGAGAAGTGGAGATATTTGCGTATGTTTAACTACCACGTGAATTTTTAGAAAATTAGTAGTTGATAACTATTTCATTAATTTAAAATATGAGTTCAATTAAATTCAAACTCTTTTATGATGATAAGATAAGTGCAAATTAACTATTGAATTATCTATATAGTATTGTCGCTATATTTTTCTCAAAACAATTAATTATGATTTCAATTTGTTTTTGCCTGAATAGATAAAGTCCACTTGCGATATTTAACAAACCATTTTATAAAAATGTTGTCTGATCAGTTTAACGGAATTTAAAGTTCAAAAAAATGTGAATCTAAACAATTTTTATGTACTTTCTTCAGTTATTATTAATTCTGTAAAATATTTATATAATATTATATTTGAAATATTTGATAAATTTTGTATTAATTTTTATCTCATATAGATATTATACTAATTTTCAACTAATATACATTAGGAGTAAAAAGTTTAATGGTCGACATGGAATGAAAATAAAATTCTTACAAAAATCTTATAACGATAACAACATTAAAATTTCTTACAAAAATTATTGATTGAGAGACATGGAATGAAAATAAAATTCATAATAATCAAACACTAAATAAAATAGATATCTCTCCTCCTTGTTATTGTTGAGGGAAAAGATCACCATTTTGGGGAAAAACTCTGCCATATTTGATAACACGGGTTCTTCTATGAAGCACAAGTATCCATTTGTTGGTTATGAAAACTTTCTTCCCATGATAAAGTTCAACGACATAGTTGCTGATTGCATACACCTCACCTTCCTTCAATACACCTCGAAATGCTCCCATATGTTTAGAACGGATAATGCCTCTAATGAATGAACCCTACAATATAAATTTATTAATTTATAAATCTGAAATAACATATTTCTTAAAATTATATAAATTTATAAATATGAAATAAAATATTTTTTAAAATTATATAAATTTGGTATTTCGAATGATAATTTTTACCTGTTCATCATGAAACATTATATGGAATTCGTTCCAACTCTCGCGTTGGTGATGTGATTCATCTATAAAGTCAACTCTCAAGCGCAAAAAAGGTTTATTTGTTCTATTCACTGAATCGAGTGTATCCCAGACTGGCGGCATTATATTTCCGATGTGTTCTGAAAAAAATTATTTGTTTTATGATAATTATGGATCAAATTAAATACATAAAGCATTGAATCTTCAAAATTCAGATTTCCATAAAAAAATCCACAAATTAGACAATTAGTTCATAAATCACACATCATTTTGAGAATTAAGTTAAGCCATCAATACCGTAAGAAGCTGCCTTGCCGCCGCTGCCACTTGGTCGTTTGGAGTCACAACCACTGCTGGAACGCTCGCCTCTTGTTGCTCGTCGGTCGCCACTCCAAGGTAACGCCGCTGAATACTCCAAGGTCACGACTTTATAATAAAATTATCATATTGTATTAATAATTGTTTTTACACAAAATATTAATTTTTTTCATCAAATCCAACTTATTTAGTATCCTATCACAAAAATAACTCGAACTTCGCAGGGATTGTAAATAATGTTTATAAAAATTTCAAATAATTTTCAAAATCCAATTCAGATTTTTAAATCAATTACAAAAGTGAATTGCACACATAATGCAAGAGTTTATCTTTTAATATTTGTTTTATGATAATTATGGATCAAATCTAATAGATAAACCTTTGAATATTCAAAATTCAAAATTTGGAAAAACAAAATCCACAAATCAGACAATAATTTCATAAATCACACATCATTTTGAGAATTAAGCCATCAATACCGTAAGAAGCTGCCTTGCCGCTGCTGTCACTTGGTCGTTTGGAGTCACAGCCGCTGCTGGAACGCTCGCCTCTTTTCGCTCGTCGGTCACCACTAAAAGGTCACACAGCTGGAATCTGCCACTTCCTTGCTTCCACTTGCCGTTGGGGATCCAAGGGAAAAATTTAGAAGCGAGGTTATGGTTAAGAAAGGGAAAAGTTGAAATAGGGCTGTCTCTTTTGATTTTTGAAAAGCTGTTTTGATCTATTTATATTTTATATGATGCACGTTTGTATTATGGCGAAATTGAATTCCGAAAGGGAAGGAAAAGATTGAGGAGTAAAAAACGCGAGTTATCTCTTGATGTGACTTATCCAAATTTTTCAATTATCTCTCTAATTTATTAATTTTTTAATTAAGTTATGACTTTTTTTACATGTTTTCAAACTTTCGAAATTTAGAATGTCAAAGAATTTATTTTTTTGGTCAAATGTTTCTAAAAAGGTATTTTAACAACAATTTTTTATATATAGATAGATAGATTAAATTATGAATAAATGCTGACTTTTTAGGTTTGTACTTGGGTCCAAAATAGACTCAAGAGTGGACCTGGTCTCATTTTTCGATTGCCGCTTAAGTTAGACCATGACAACTTCAATTGCGTCGGAAAATATTTATGTATAGACTAAGTCTATTTCATACATGGCATATGATATCTTTTTAAGAGATCCAAAGCATTAAGGGTGCTCTAAGTAAAATTATTGTTACTGAATGAGCTTGGATGACTGTGTTTTTATATAGTAAACAACTCCCGTACTTTATTACAGTTGAGAGTTATTTTTAGGAAGAGAATATTTTATTTTGTATTTAGTACAATAAATGGGGG
>CACSLK010034598.1:26417500-26437152 GCA_902706635.1 Striga hermonthica
AATGGAATTGATAGAATCTGTAAATAGGAGCTTTTACAGCATACCTCTAACAGATCCTATCAACTTTCATCACGCCATGGAAAGTTCAAATTCTCAAAAGTGGATAGATGCCATGAATGAGGAGATAAAGTCTATGAGTGACAATGACGTTTGGGAACTCGTCCCGTTGCTAGAAGGTATGAAACCCATTGGTTGCAAATGGATATTTAAAACCAAGAGGGATTCAAGAGGCAATGTGGAAAGATTCAAAGCTTGTCTTGTTGCAAAAGGCTTTACACAGAAAGAAGGCATTGACTAAAAAGAGGCTTTCTCTCTAGTTTCTTCGAAAGACTCTTTTAGGATTATAATGGCACTAGTGGCGCATTTTTATCTTGAGTTACATCAGATGGATGTAAAGATAACGTTTCTCAATGGCGACATTGATGAGACTATTTATATGGTGCAGCCAGAAAACTTTGAGTCCAAAGACTCAGAGAATATGGTTTACAAACTTAAGAAATCCATCTATGGGCTCAAGCAGGCATCTAGACAATGGTATTTCAAGTTTCATCAAGTGATCATCTCGTTTGGTTTTGAGATGAACTTGGTTGATGATTGTATATGCCATAAGTTCTGTGGGAGTAAGTATATATTTCTGGTTTTGTATGTCGATGACATCTTGCTTGCCAGCAACGATATAGGCTTACTGCACGACACCAAGAAATTTCTAGCTAAGTATTTTGAGATGAAAGATCTTGGTGTTGCCTCTTTTGTGTTAGGGATAGAAATACACCGAGATCGCTCTCGGGGTACATTGGGCTTATCACAAAAGGGCTATATTGAAAAGGTTCTCAAAAGGTATGGCATGCAAGACTGCAAACATGGAGATACCCCTGTTGCTAAGGGAGACAAGTTTAGTCTCAGACAGTGCCCTAAGAATGATTTTCAGAAAATGGAAATACAGAAGATTCCTTATGCTTCAACAATAGGAAGTCTAATGTATGCCCAAGTGTGTACGCGTCTGGATATTGCGTACATTGTGGGTGTGCTTGGCAGATATTTGAGTAAACCGGGGTTAGACCATTGGAAAGCAGCCAAAAGGGTCTTGAGGTACTTATAGAAAACAAAGGATTACATGCTCATATATCAGAGGTCGGATCAGCTTGAGATCGTTGGATATACCGACTCTGATTTTATTGGATGCCAAGATACTATGAAATCTACTTCAGGCTATATTTTTTTGCTAGCTGGAGGAGTTGTGTCTTGGAAGAGTGCTAAACAGTCTATTATAGCCTCTTCTACCATGGCTGCAGAATTTATAGCATGTTATGAGGCGTCCAACCATGGAGTATGGCTTCGAAATTTTGTCACGAGGCTGCGCATAGTGGATGGCATTGAAAGACCACTTAAGTTATTTTGTGACAATAAGTCGGCTGTGTTGTACTCCAATAACAATAGGAGCTCTTCGAAGTCAAAACATATTGACATCAAATTCCTAGTTGTTAAAGAACGAGTTCAAAGTGGACAGTTGTCTATTGAACATATCAGAACAAACTTCATGATTGTGGATCTGCTTACTAAGGGATTGCCACCCAAAACATTTCATGAGCTTACAGCTCGTATGGGTGTAATGCCTTTGATAGATATTCAGTTTTAGTGGGAGTTTGTAATGTTCTTGGATATAGATACATTTTATGTTACTTAAGTTTTATGGATATTTTGAGGTTATTTCTGCAGAATTTAAGGTTTGGTTATTTCAAACTTTGATTATGGAATATGGTTGATCTCACTTAAGTTTAAGGTGGACCAAGTTGGAACAGACATGTGATGATCACATTTCATGTAGTTTTCATGCTACACATCCACATCATAATCCATGTCATTCATTTGTATTGACATTGTGACCATTGATAGTTGAGTTGCGATAAATGTAACAAATGTCGCTTTGATCATATGTTGATGTGATTGATGGACCAGATTGGTTAATGATACTTTTTGGTTATTACAACAAATTTGAGCTCATAAGGTTATTTAGCAATGCATAATTATAAAGTTACACATATAGCCCAAGTGGGTTAATCCAACATTGGGCTAATATGTGAAATAATTATTGTATTGTGGTTGTCAAATAAAGAAGTCCAAATAAAAGTGATCAATTAAGGTTTAAAGTTATTGGGCTTTAAAGTATCAATAGGGTGTGGGCCTTTAATGTGTAGAAACCAAGTGGGTCTTCTATTTTAATGATGGGCTAAAATAGACATGTCCAATGTAACTTAATGTACATAAAAGGGTTATTGTCCCTAGGTCATACGCAATCGATAAATTATCTCTTCTGCATCCCATGGACAGAGAGGTTACGGAGAAAAGCTAAAGGATTCTCTGAAAGGTACAGATCGTATAGACCTAGAAGGCCAAATCCCCAAATCAATCTCTTATGGATTCAAAGAGGTTACAGAGAAAAGCTAAAGGGTTCTCTGAAAGGTACAGATCGTATAGACCTAGAAGGCCAAATCCTCAAATCAATCACCTATGGATTCAGGTACGCTTCCGCTATTCAGTTTTGATTCTTAATTATTCGATATGAAAGCTCCTGGATTAAAGCGATGTATTTCGCCTAAAGTTAATTCCAACATGCACGACCTATATCCAATCGAGGTTGGGACAAGGGCACGACCAAGCTCCTCCCGCAGCTTGAACAAGAGAAGGGTCGACAACAGCTGACCAAATCGTGGTTCAAGCCAAACCTACGAGGTCAGCTCGCGGTGGGTGGATTGCCAAATCGAGTGGAGGTCGAGGCAAGAAATGTGTTGCACCCAGCGACGACCACCAAGGGTCAGAAAAAGAAGGTCGTCGGGGTGGTCGTGGCAAACTTGAGGAGAAGCTGGATGCCCCTATCCATCAGGAGAGGACGACTGATTACGTTCCTTCCAACCCGAGGAGGGTGGAATGCCTTAGTGAGTTGTCGAACTTCCACGAAGGATGGTTTGTCCGATATAAGTCGGTCACAACCCCGGTACTCTTGAACCGCTATCATCTCCTAGATCACGTCTTGGATGTGGCTCGAGCACCAATGATGAGCTGGGACCCCTATCGAGTAGGCGACGACAGTGCTAAATGATGTCCAGTGTCTCGAGCACGCAATGGGTTGTAAAATTCTAGACCAACGTTTATAAGACTTTTTTCTCATTTCAACAGCATCATAAATATAAATATAAAACTATCCACTAAATCATAATCACCTCTATAAACTTGTTGGGATTGGTGGGTAAACAATTGGACCACTATAAAAGCAGCAAATCCAAATCTTAGAATTCCATTTATCACTTAAAACCACGACAATAAAAACAATGTGAAAAATGTGGCAATTGGTTATTTTAAAAACTACCACAGAATTCTTAGTTCAATGATGGCAATTTATTATTTTATAAGCTACACCCCATGTTGTGTATGTATGTCAGTGTGTGAGAGAGGGTGGGGTGGGTGATGTATGATGTGAAATGTACACATGGCACAAAATTATTGGGTGTGGCTGAGTGATTGTTGTTGTGGGTCCATTGTTTTATAATTAAAATGTTTAAAATACCTTTAATGAATAAATAAATACTATCGTTTTTTATTGTTGGATAATTTATTCTTATTTCTTTTATTGAATATCTTTCTCATTGGAGCACATCATATGTGTATATATATATATATATATATATATATATATACAGAGAGAGAGAGAGAGCGAGAGAGAGAAGACATCATATGAGAATGATATATAGTGAAAGAAATAAGAATGAGTCTAGATCATTGGATCCGGCATATCAATAGTTTTGATTAAGTCAAATATTAACATGACAGTCAAATATGGGTGACAGTTTTGTAAATAGTTGTAAATATGGGTAACATATCACACTCCCATACCCATATCAAACGTGGGTCCCAACACCATTATTACCACTTCATTTTCTCTCACACACATAACACACACCAAAACAGCCCGCCTTCGCTCAATTGTCCCTCCAACCTCCGCACAGCGCCACCCGCCTCCGCCCAGTGTCGCCTGCCGGCGGCGGCTGCCGCCGGCCGCCTTCCACTTCCACCAACAGCCTCATTCGCACCGTCTCTATTTCTTTTACACCGATGGATTCCTCTTCACTTATCTCTGGCTCCGAGCCGTTTTCTCCTCCCACCGGACACGTTCTTATCCCGCTGGCAGCGTCTTCCTCCCGCCGGTCGCGCCCCCTTCCCTCTTTCGCACCAGTGCTTTCACAATTTGCCTTTTGCAACTGTCGTGGCCAGACGACTTCCGATGAATGTGCGGTGGTCGAGAAATTCCAGGTAGCGTTTCGATTCAGGCCACCGCCGGCCCGACGGTCATCAACAAGAACCGACGACCGCTTACGTGGTCAACTGCGACGGGATTTGTAACGCCCCACTTTGATTTAACGAAAATCCATGGCCTTTCAGAAAAATCATTTTTAAATTTTCGAAACTCAATTCAAAAATATTTATGGCGTTACTCATTTCCAAACACTAACATCAATAATCAACATAATTTCAATCATAAATTCATTTCCCACACGGGTTCCTCAAAATCATAATATCTAAGGAGTATCTCCTTAACATAAATCCAATCCTTAAAAATTCATAAGTTCATAAAATCAGTTTATATGTAGCGGAAGCACAATCAAATAATAAACTGGTCTCATAGACCGACCACCACTCGCTTTCCTCTGTCGTGCCCGCACTTTACTAACCTGCATCCGTGAAGAGCAGGTGGGGGAGAGCACAAATGGAAACTGTGGTGCTCACCACTATGCAGTAAACAATATTCACAATATAGCAGTAATCATAAAATAAGTTAGGTATGGTCGCAACATGTATACGAAACAATCATCTATCCTATCTCCCATCAATAATATCAGTAATCATGACTCATGTGCACACCTACGCATAGACTACTGTCGGCTATATATCGAGTGGCCTTTGGCCTCACATCGAGTGCTTAGCCAATAGGAGTAAAACCACCCTGATGGCCCTTGGCCTTACAAACGAGGATCACCAGCCGAGGGACCTAAGCCCTGGTCTTACGTCTCTCAAAAGGAGACTACCCAACGGGTACGTTCTATAGCTGCGGGGATAACTATTCGACGGTCGGTACAACTCACATCGAAGGCTACATGATTGACATGCATACATTGATCATACCACAATCAATCATTAAATAATATTTACGGCATAATAAATTTCAAATAAGACCTACCTGGTAAAGAGCCAGAGATAGCATACAAAAATATGTGTAGGCGGCGAGCTCGGCTCGTTAAGTACCTATATTATATTAAATAGTCTTATAAAAGACTATTCAACACAGGAACACTTATAACTACAATCATGCGATTCAACTTAGCTCGTATAGTTCATTTAAGCATTCATGCAAAACGAACACTTCATTTCCAAACATATAACAAAAGTTTTTCAAAACTTATCGCGGGTAGCGTTTTTAAAATCAACATAATTATCAGCACATAGTTCCAATGACAATGAATCCAGTCTCAATTCAACCCTAAGAAATATACCTACAACTTTGAAGAAGACCTTAAGATCAAATAATGACATTCAGTAGGTCAAAAATCGACTAACATGAAGAACCTGGTTGCAGTCTGGGAAAATATAAACATGTTGGTGCACAGTTTCAGAAAAATGGACATAACTCATTCTATACACAACATATTCACATGATCATGGCATCATTAGAAAGCTAAGTGGCAGCCCTACAACTTTCATTTAGAACACAACGGCAGATAAGGTCGTTACGATAGTGTAAAAGCGATTAACGTTAGGGATTAGTTTTCTGCCAGAAAGTTCAAACCATCTCATGCCCAACTTCTATCAATTTGACATAACTAGAGCTACAGACAAGCTTTTAATGAGATTTGTAATTTGATACTTGAACACCAAGTATCCAGAGTTGCACGTAAATAGAACAAACAGACAGTAACTAAGATTCAAACAATTGCGGAAGCAGTTTTCACTTAGAATTGAACCTTCAGGAGAGTGTCCCACTCTCCCTTAAGATGTCTTTCATTAATGTGAACAACTCATACATCATTCAAGGATTTACATTATAGACTCCCTCTACACTCTACTTGAATAATGATCCACACAACTACTTATCTGACCACAACTCCCTTGTGGATTTTCTAGTTCGAATCCCTCAAACTAGATCAGAATGAACCTCCGAACATTCTATTACAAAAGAAACTGTGTTCTAAATATCTCTCTTTCACTCAAGGAAAGAAAACATAAAACTCAAAAATTCCAGCGAAAAAGGTCATCCTCAACTCTGGTCTCGTCCTCCTTTTATCATCAACATCCTTTGGTAAGTCTTTACGCCCAAGACATATAAGCATAAGGAAGGTAAATCCCGCGATCTTCATCTTCTTTGATTATGGAAGGTGAATCTCCCCTTCAATCTTGTCGACATGCAAGAATAATAAAAACAAATAATCAGTCAATTTTGACTTAAATGAAGCAGGTCTTATTTATACCAAAAATAAACTTCCCTTAAATATTCCTGCATGTTTCGGAATCCTGTGATCATCAGAAGGTTCATCGATTTAATGCCAATATCTTGAACTTACAATCTCCCCCTTTGGCAGATAAATCGAAAATCATTTCCTTGAACCTGCATGATGAATTACATATCCTATACTAGATTTAACAACCACACAAATAATTATCACATCACATAAGTATTGTTCATAAGAAGAACTCGAATACCTGAATAATGGAAATAGATCATAAGATATTAATAACAAAAGGAGTTCATCACATGCATGAAGAAGAAAAGACAGAAAGAAAAGAGTTCAGCAAACAAAACAAAAGATTTTAACACAAATAAATATCCAGCTGAGGGACGGCTATGCAGATTCTTCCTCATCAGATTCCTCCCCTAAACCTTCTTCATTTCCATCCTCAGTCTCTTCCTCTGAGCCTGCTTCCTCTTCCTCATTCTCAGCATCAGACCCAACTTCTTCATCCTCTTCTTCATCAGAACCTTCATCTTTTTCCACAACCTTCTCCTTTCCCTTTTCCTTGGCAGCAATGACCTTTTTTTTCCCTTTTTGAGGAGCAGCAGCAACAATTACCACCTTTTTCTTCTTTCTTTCAGCAACCAATGATTTCTTCTCCCCCTTAGCAAGAGCTTTCTTCTTTGCAGCAACCACAACAACATCCTTCTTTTTCTCCCCCTTTTTTGATTTAAAGCCCAAAGGGGTACGAGATCTCAAGGCACCCAGAACCTCTTTGTAGTACCTTCGCTGATCAGCCATTTTCTTTTCAAGTCCTGCGAAAACTGTCACATGCTGATTTAAAAAACCGCAAAGCTGTGAAGGTACATCAGAGGCCTTAACAAGAGAAGGACGAAGAGGAGCAATCTTAACACCGGCAAGGGCAAAAGGTTTGTTAACAGGGGCATAATTATCACCAGGTCGAGGATCCATTTTCACACCAGTCTTGAAGAGAATTGCACATATGGTAGATGGGTATAACAACTTATGAGGCTTAAAGATTTCCGCAAAGCCCACAACAGCTTCAAAGATCACAGAACCAACATCAAATGTGATACCATTCAAAACACTCTAGATAACACGAGCTTGCGTAGGGGTGACAAACTGCTTGTGAGTGGTAGGCGTCCAGTTCGACGCTCCTATCTTCTGTAGAGCATTGACAGACTGTGTTAGACTCTTCACAAGAATTCCCGGAGCAAGCCATTTGATTAATTGTCCACCGGTCAAGGTGCGAGCAACTTCATCAAGATCATCAGTCAGAGGTCCAAGAGAGGAACCTTCAGCTAAACCAAGTATAGAGTTCACCACAGACGAAGAGAAATCAATCACACTATTAGGCACAAACACCTTCTGAAACTTCATTGAGGACGGATCAGATACAGAGGTAGTCAGGTTCGAATAAAATTCACTAACAAGCAGGGGACAATACTTCCCAACAGACATGACGGAATCCTCAAGATCTACTTTCTTCAGAAGTTCAAGCAACCCAAGTTGTTCATAATGTTCGCTAACAATCGTCCACTCTGGACAAAACTTCATTTGAGAAAAAATGGTAGAAAAACGAGTTTCAGCCAAAGGAGAATAAAACTGACGGGAGAAAGTATTACCAACTGTAAGAGGACTGTCTGGACCATCACCCTCAACCTCATCAATGATTTTTCCTTTCTCAGGAGGAGAGAGTTCCTCGTCCGTAGCATGTTTGCTGTCTGATTTCTCAGGTTCAGCAACATAGTTGGCAACCTCTTTTTCAATAAAATCATCATCAGAATTCGGAGACGACTCTCCTCCAGATTTTGTGAGAGAATGAGTACCAGCAGCAGGTTCAGGCACATGAACGGTTTTTTTCGCCTTTTTGGTTTTTGGTGCAGCAGTTGCGGGGACCTTTTTGTGCTTCTTTGGAGATTTGATGACAGAGCGAGAACCCTTGTCTCCTTTTCCGCTGGGTTCGCCAACTTCAGGTTGAGAGACCTTCATTGTTGATGATTTTTTAGGACTTGGAAAAACACTAGCTGTGGATTTAAAAGGAGGTTGAATGTCCTCGGTTTCCATGACGGAACGGGTTTGGTCTGGTGGAGGTTCTGTGCTCTGACTCTGCCAAGTTGAGCGCCGAGATGGCGGAGGAGCATTCTTCTTCGGCTTCACGGTGCCCTGCTTGGATATAGGCATTGTCGAGAAATAGGTATTCTCTTGAAGAAGGAATGTTAGAGAGTTTTAGAAAGATAAACAAATTAGGTATTATGATTGTACGGGAAAGAGGAGCAAAAGTGGTATGAATGATATAGGAAACTTAAATCACAGTTACCGAGGTCGGTTACAAGACGGCTCGACTCACAATATTTGAATTTCAATAAAAAATTTTGACCAACACTAGCACAAGTCATTAAAAACCGTTCCCTCCAATTCTGAGAAGATCTCTTACCAAATTTGAACAAGTTACCATATATTATGCATGAAGTTTCAGATGAAAATACCGCACAAATCAAGCACCTAAAATAACCTTGAGCTCAAGATCGCGAACCAATATATCACAAACAAAATCTTGATGCACATGCCTAAAATAGAGTAATCAACACACAATAACCCAGATTTTCAAATCACGCAATATTGACAGAATCTATTAATTGATATAGACTATAAATCTTTCCAAATCAGTTTGAAACGAGCTCGACACTATAAAAAATGGGGAGAATACATATTCTCTTCATGAACAACTCAGCCCTTATTACTCCAATCTTTTATATCCCGCAGAATTAATATAAGTTCATCCATCACTTTCTCTTAGCAAAAAGCAAAATTTTCGTTTGCAATTCAGCCCAATACTTATGATGAACTTACTCCGTTCTATGAACCACCACACCAATTCGCTTACTACCAATGACTATACGCCAAGGTCAAGCCCATTACTTGAGGTGTGAATCATCCCGCAAAAAGTTTTATTTTTAAACATGCTGAGAAGATACTAGGGTGACCAACCTTATAACTCCGAAGAAGGTTCATTCAATAGAATGTCTACCTGTAGCTGTCACACCTCGATTATTGTTAAGCACGTAACTCGTTTCATAGGTGATAAATGAAACACCTCATGTGATAGTTGCCCGATGCCTATTTTCACGAGAGTAGCTCTTACAAGTATAAAAAAATGATCATTATGACGAGCTCTCACAAATTGACCAGTTAGAGTTTACAGACCATCAACCAACAAATTCAACAATACATAGATCATAGAAGAATCCAGGGATGAACGTACATACTAGAATGCCTAAAATGCGAAGAGCGATCCTATATGTTACGCAGATAGTTATATGTATAAATGCAACTGACACAAATGCAAATATGTTATATAGCACACATTCCTAAAGATTTTCTCAGTCACATAAATCGTTTCGAATCAAGGGCTTTTGTAAAGATGTCAACAAGCTGATCATCTGTAGGTACATGATCTAATACAACAGTTCCTTCTTCGACCAAATTCCGAATAAAATGGTAGCGAATGTCAATATGCTTGGTACGAGAATGTTGTACAAGATTTTTAGAAATATTTATTGCACTAGTGTTGTCACAGAAAAGTTGATCCAATGAACGTTCATACCGTACTCAGACAAGATTTGTTTCATCCATACCAGCTGTGAACAGCAGCTCCCAGCTGCGATGTACTCAGCTTCAGTAGTTGACAAGGAGATGCAATTTTGTTTCTTACAGAACCAAGATACCAAGTTTGACCCTATATAAAAGCATCCTCCAGAGGTGTTTTTCCGATCATCAAGATTTCCAGCCCAGTCAGCGTCACAATAACCTGCAAGATGTAGGTTCGTGTCAGCCGAGTAGAATAGACATACTCTGATGTACCTCCAATGTACTTAATGATATGCTTGACTGCTTTCATATGCGATTCCTTGGGGGCAGCCTAATACCTGGCACACAATCCAATACTAAAGCAAATGTCATGTCTACTAGAAGTGAGGTATAGAAGACTACCAATTATACTTCTGTATAGAGTTTGATCAACAGGCGTACCTTCATCATCCTTGGACACCTTAACATGAGTGCCCATGGGAGTTTGAGGAGCTTTAGAATTTTCAAGACCAAACTTTTTCACAAGGTTTTTTGCATACTTACTCTGATGTAAGAAAATACCATCCTTAACTTGTTTTACCTGAAAACCAAGGAAGTATGAAAGTTCCCCGACAAGACTCATCTCGAACTCGGAAGACATAAGCTTGACGAAGTGATTGACCAGCTTCTTGGACGTTGAACCAAATATGATGTCATCTACATATATCTGAACAACCAGTAGATCTTCATCTGTTTGAAGAGCGAAGAATTTCTGATCAACTCCCCCTCTTTTGAAATCCTTCTCCAGAAGGTACATGGTTAGACGTTCATACCAAGCTCGCGGTGCTTGCTTTAGTCCGTAAAGAGCTTTCTTGAGTCTGAAGACATGATTAGGGTTTTTGGGGTCTCTGAAACCTTCCAGTTGCTTCACGTACGCTTTTTCGTGCAAGATTCCGTTCAAGAAGGCTGACATTACGTCCATCTGGTAAACAATGAATTTCATTAAGCAAGCAATAGATAAAAAAATATGTACCGACTCAAGTCTAGCAACGGGTGCAAAAGTTTCATCGAAATCAATCCCTTGAGTCTGAGTGTATCCTTGAGCAACCAGTCTCGCTTTGTTGCGAGTCACGTTTTCAAACTCATCAGTTTTGTTTTTGAAGATCCACTTGGTTCCTATTACATTTCCCGAAGAAGGTTCATGTACTAGCTCCCATACATCGTTTCTAGTGAACTGCTCCAGTTCTTCTTGCATTGCTAGAATCCAACACTCATCTTTCAATGCTTCTTTTGCATTCTTGGGTTCAATCAGAGAGGTGTAGCAGGCGAATTCAGACACTCCCATAAGTTCTTTCTCTGAACCCTTTGAGTTCCTGATTACTCTCTTGTTGATGTCTCCAATGACCAATTCTGAAGGATGGTCTTTTTGAAACTTCAAGGGAGGATCACACTTAAGTTGAGTTGAACCTCCAGCTGAGACAGGAATGGAATATTCTGTCTGGGGTACTTCCAACTCTTCAGATACACTTGTTCGTTCGAGAGTTCCACTATCTAAAGGACAATTACCATCTTTGGTATCCTGCACATTGTCCACATTTTCACACATATTAAATGACACTGATGGACCAACACTGGGAATTTTCTCATCAAAAATCACGTTCATGGATTCTATTACAGTGGAGGTATTTGTGTTGTAAACACGATACGCTCAACTATTGCTAGAGTATCCAAGAAAAAAACCAATATCAGATTTTGCGTCGAATTTACCAAGTTGTTCTCGATCATTATATATATAACATTTACATCCAAAGACATGTAAGTGACTGAGATTCAGACTCTTACCTTTCCAGAGTTCATAAGACGTTAAACCAATACCTCGACGAAGGTACACACGATTTATGAGGTAGCACGCTGTATTGACTGCCTCAGCCCACCATCTAGAAGAAATCTTCTTAGAGTGTAACATGACTCTGGCCATTTCTTGCAGAGTACGATTCTTTCTTTCTACAACTCCATTTTGCTGTGGAGTTTTAGGAGCTGAGAACTCGTGACAAAGAATCAAAAAATTCAGTAAACTCAGAATTTTCAAATTCTTTTCCATGGTCACTTCGAATACTTATTATAGGAAAGCCTTTCTCAGTTTGAACCTCCAATCACAATGACTTAAAGGCAGAGAATGTATCAGATTTTTCACGCAAGAAATCTACCCAAGTGTATCGAGAAAAATCATCAATGCACACAAAGATATATTTTTTTACCTTGATAGCTTTCTACCTGAATGGGACCCCTGAGATACATGTGAAGAAGCTCTAGGATCTGTTTAGAAGCAATGTGGTTAAGTGGCTTGTGGGATGTCCTCGTTTGCTTACCTAGTTGACAAGGTTCGCAAATTGACTGGTCCTTCATAGCAATCTTTGGAACACTGACTACACCTGCATTGGTCAATTTGACAAGGTGAGAGTATCCAATATGCCCTAAGCGTTGATGCCAGATTTCAGGTTCGCTCACATTTGAGAAAAGGCATTTTTCATTAAATCAATAAGATAACAGTTATCCGTTGAACGAGAACCTGCAAGTGCACAAGAACCTTCACTGTCTTTCACATAACACTTATCACATGAGAAACTGACACTAAGGCCTTGATCACAGAGTTGACTCACACTCAAAAGATTTGCCTTTAGTTCATCAACAAGTAACACATCAGTTAATTTACGTAACCCACCCAAATTTAAACAGCCTGTTCCAATAACCTTATTGCTCACACTGTCACCGAACATCACTTCCCCATTTGAACCGGACTGAATATTCATCAAGTAGAAAGGTTCCCCAGTCATGTGCCTAGAGCAGCCGCTGTCCAGATAGCATTTACCTTTCAAGGAAGTCCTGAGAGACAGAACAGAGGCAAAACAGTTGAAGGATTTCTTAGCAACCCGCACTTGATGAGTTTTGGCACGGTTATTTGGGAGGTTCTGGCATGAACCTTCAATGGAATGCCAGACTGATTCCAACCCCTAACATTACCTGTACAAAGATCATGCTGCATTTTATAACATTTGGGTCTTATGTGACCAGTTACTCCACAGTAATGACAAATAGGAACAAAGCTATCATGATTTTTACTAACAGATTTCTGCATAGGTGAATGAACCTTCAAAGGAGAGTTTGGAGAGAGAGATTTACTTACAGTGCTTTTGACAAATCTGTCAAATACGTTTCTGGAAGGTTTTCCATACAGGTTCATACCTCCAATTCCAGGTTTGTCCCCAAAACCAAGGCCAATATGTTTTGAATTTGAAGTCCCAGGTGAGGATTCAGGATTGTTCTCCTTGCATGTGTACCCTATTCCAGTAAGATCTCCATGTTGTTTCCCCAGGGAAAGAAGTTCACTCAAATCTGCTTTTCCCTTGTTCAGTTTTCGAACGACCTCTGCAGTTCAGTTTAACTCAGCAGAATTTGCTTCCAGTTTACTTTCCATGCTAGCATGTTCGTTCATCAGCCGATCAACTTCAGTTTTCAGCATCATGATTTCCCGGTTTCTGTTCCACAAGAAGCTTCTGAGTAGAAAATAGTTCGGATCTCAAGCATTCAATGGTATGAGTCTTTTCCAGGCCATCTTGCTTGGCAAGCTTGACACTGCTCTCAAGGATGCTGGTTCGAGCCTTTGCAGTATCCAATTCACAATCTTTAGCAACAGTGGAAGAGGATGCTTGTTCGTTCAACACCCTGTTTGCTCTTGAAAGTCTGAACACTTCATTTTGAAGCTTCTGTAAGGCTTCAGATGCTTGAGCACACTTTTTCATGGCAAGTAAGTGTAGCTCCCCGTTTGTTTATTAGAATTTTCTGGATCTTATATAATTATTTATTTGCCTATAATTGATTATTTGCATTTGTTTTATGTTGTTTGCTCGATTTTCGTCTATTAACTGTTTGTCTCTGTATGCCTCATTTTATCTGCTTAATTATTAATTTAGTATGTGGCAGTATTTATGTGAAAAATTATGTGGTGTAGTGTATTATTTATGTGTTAGAATTATTTGATTGAGAAATTATTTATTTCGGCAATTTTCGGTTTAATCGCGTAAATCGAACTCTTTCCGTTTTTAATCCGTTTCGATCCGTTTCGACCCTTTTTGGCGCTTTATACTTGGAACCAACAATTTTTCAGATCCTTGAGCTATTAAATTTGGCTCCAAAGTGATTTATTTTTAGGCCCAGATTGTTGTGTAAACCAACTCCATTAATTTAGCTTAATTCGGCCTTTTTGTATAAGCCTTGACTCTAAATTTTGTTGAATTTCAAAAATCATCTTGAGCTAAATGGAGAATATCATGCAGCCATTATGTTCTGCCTTTGACCGATTTTAGTGGCTTTTATTGTGCAAATCATTTATGCTAATTGATAGCTTTGACTTTTCCCAAAAATCTTTCCCCTCTTTTCCATACGAAATTCACGAGATCAGAATAAACCCATGAAAACCTTATCTAGAAATCACCTCCTCTCTTTCGGAATCAACTTTCGAGAAACATGCCTTTCAGTCTCCCTTCTTGCCGGCGTATTAGCAGCAGAGGGCTCTCCGTCCGTGGCCGAGCGTCAATTGTGAGCCATCGTCGGGAAAAACCCACCACGACCGACCAGCGAGGTCCGCAGACGAGAGAAACGGTTGCCGAACCTCTATCCACGAGCAGTCCTTCCGGCGTCCGTTCTCAACCCTTCATCGCCGTTGCGAGTCCCACACCCTCCGGCCGACGATCTATAATCTCCATCCGTGCGAGCAAACCCCAGGACGAGAACCTCGATCAATTCCCCTCTGATCGCGGGCTTGAGTACCGAGCGGACCAGCAACGACCATACACAAGCGACTATTTTCTTTTGTCATGAACAATAACATCATCTCCCCGTCGATGTTCGAGCAGGACCTAGGCGACACCGTCCCCTCCGTCACTGTTTAAGGAAAGCGTTACTCACGTCGTTCCGAGGCTGTTCAGGTTTATTGTCGGGCAGCCATGTGAGAACTCCGTTTTTAGGGAGGGCCGGCAGAGAAAGAGAGAGAGAGAGATTAGTACTCGGCCCGTTCGTTCCGCAACAGCTCCTTGCCGGACTCTTATACGCATCAGCAGGCGTGTTTTAGTAGCAGCAGCTCGGCCGCTTGCTCGTTCGGAAGCAGACAGACCCTTATCCGAGAGCCGAGAACTGACCGGGGCCATTCGCCTTTCGTTTTCAGCCGTTGTTTAAACTCGAAAGAGGTAAAAGCTCGTTTATCTTCCTTGTATTCCTTAAATTAATTTGAAGGAGTTATGATGGTTTAAGGTTCAACGACTTTAGAATGCGTGAGAATTTGAGATTTGTGAATTTTAAGATGATAATTGGACTCTCAGACTGAAATTATTTTAGCTTCGGAAAATTATAGTGAAGTCCGATTTAGCTTGCCATGTGATTTTCCTTTTATCTGAAGCCGTGAGTTTATTTTGACTATGTGTTCAAAAATTAGCAAAAATCCGATTCTGGGATTGGATGATAAGCCGTGAGCTTGTCTTATGATCATGTTCAATTTTTATTGTAAAGTGGTGGAAAAATCTTATTTTACTACCTAGCAAAAGAAAAAAAATGAATGAAAAATATTTTTGGGCGTGTGTTTAAGGCATAAAGCCGTGGACATGTAGCCTATTTATTTGGAATTTGGAGACCCTCTTTCATGTTTAGATGTTTAGAATTATTGCATGGAAAATATTGGATAAGTTGACCCATATGCCTCGATTTTGTTTTTTTTATTTTGCAAACTCGGAGATTAAATTTTGAGAGTGTCGAGCTTTAATTTTTGAGCCGAGTCTAAAATTTTAACTTCAAAGATTTTATAAGTCATGAACCTTAAGCTAGAAAATCCTTCAAATTGGTAAATTAGTTTATCGAGTTAAGAATTAGTTGTTTATTCGAGTATCGCTTATTTTCTGTAGATTCTGAGGAGTCGAGCTCTCCGGTTTCCACATATGCGACAATTCTATACTAGGTGGGTTGTAATTGTAAAAATTACTATGCTTTAAATGTTATTACTGTTTTAAATGTGGTATGATCAAGGTATGCATGTGAATCATGTAGCCTTCGGTGTGAGCTGTACCGGCCACCGAACGGTTATCCCCGTAGCTATAGAACGTACCCGTTGGGTAGTCTCCCTTGAGAGCCGTAAGACCAGGGCGTAGGTTCTGGCTGGTGATCCCTGATTGTAAGACCAATTCATAGGTTTTGGACGACGGGGTGGTTTACTCCTACTGGCTGGGCATCGTTGTAAGACCAAGGCGTAGGTCTTGGCGTTCGAATCGAGTATCAGCAGTAGTCTATGCGTAGGTGTGCACATGAGTCTGATTATTGTGATTATTGATGGGAGAATGGGATAGATTATTGCTTCGTATACATGCTGAGACCATACCTTTCGATGATTGATTATTGTTTATTATTGAGGCTAACATTTACTGCATAGTGGTGAGCACTACTGTTTCCTCTTGTGCTCATCCCCACCTGCTCTTCATGGATGCAGGTTAGTATGGCGGGCACGGTGGAGGGAAGCGAGTGGTGGTCACAAAAATTGTTATTGCTTCCGCTTGAAATTGAATTATTGTTATTATTGTCTTATTGATTACTGGATTATTGATAGGGAATGTATTCCCTAGGATTGTATGAATATTGGATAATTGGATTGATTATTGATTATTGAACTGAACTAGTGTTGGATTATTGATTATTGATGAATTAGTACCGAGGATTGAGTATTGATGATTGATAAGTATTGATTATTGATTTGAAAATGAGTAGCGCTTCAAGTGTTTTGAAATAAATTTTGAAAAATTTATTCTGATTTTCGGCAAATAAAAGTGGAGCGTTACAGTTTGATATCAGAGCCAGTCTGCGTTTCTGTAGACTTGTTAATGTGAATTATGTGATTATGTGCTTGACCCTATGTTATGACCACTCGCTCTCGTCGTGCCGCGCCAGCTCAGGTATGAGTACCTAAACTATTTTGAGATTATTGTGCATAGCTTTAATATTGATTACTGAAGTGGATCGGCGCTTAGGAATTTATCCTCCTGCTTTTAAACGTTCTTGAACTCTAGATGAGTGTGAACTTAGTTGTATGAACTTGCACTCTAGTGGTATAGAGTTAAGTTCCGACTTGAGAAATTGTCTGTTTTAAAATTCGATATAATGTAATCGAATTAAATTCTGTTTATAGAAGTGCTTTTGCTATAAGACTTGATGTCCTCAAGAGAGGACCATTCGCACTGCCATCTCGAAATGTGAAAGCTTAAATGAAGGAGCAGACGACCGAAGGAGTCCCAGTTATATGGGTATTCGGGAGTCTGTAACCGTTGTCGATATGACCATTAGATGCGTGATTAGAACCCAGTCAAAGGCGATAATGACTTATCGTTTCGTGAAAATTCTCTTCAGTATATTAAGCCGCGAGCGATTTCCTAGCAGCAGTAGGACTTACCGGGAACAGCTTGAACCGATGAAGGAGGCGGTAAATTGTGGACTTGTGGATGCGAGGCAACTTTGTTCCCTTATCGAATTCTTGTCTTCTTATAGACTTTTGCAAACCCTTGTTGTTTTGTATGATAAACAAATTTGAGTTGTGCTTGAAGCTTCTTTCGTTAGCCAATTTTTGTGTTTGATAATTTCGCTTGATCTTTCCGTTTCTAGCGTAGAACTTCAGATGGAGTGAGTTGACGCATGTCAAGGAGTGTTTCTTACCACCTTGAAAGATTTTACAGAAATCTTTTAAGTAGGATAGATGAGTCCGGAGCAAGCACACCGTGAGGTGCAGAACCTTCTTAGTTTTGAAATCTGTTCATCGCGGTCTTTAGGAAATCCCGTTCTTTTATTTTTTTTCGAAGTTTTGGGGGAGCTGACGTGACGGCCGATGCTAGTAGTCAGAAAAAATGAGGCGACCTAGTTATTGAATCTCTCGGTAGGAGCTGTTGAATTTGGAATTATTCCCGACTGAATAATCGTGTTAGAATCTCTTGAGAATTCTCTTTTATCTCAATCGTCGATCTCTTCGCGTATTAGAGTGTGTTGTTTTAAGGAGCCGGTGGATTTGGAGCTCGAACATGCCCCTTGCTATCTTTGAGACTTTCGAAACCTTTGAAATTTTGAAACGATTGAAATATGTATTGGACCCAAAATTCTCGTTAATTTGTAAAATCATTTCTTTTTGGTGATTTGAGATTGTAACCTTCTTGTGAAACCTTGAACCAAACGCCAGTCCGGGCTGGGTGTAGCCACGCGAAGTGGAGGCCGAGCACGCACGATCATGCTGAGAGACGGGAGGCTTGCACGCAGCCGATCGTTGAATCGCATGCGAACTGCAGCCGCCATCACCGTACGCACGAACTCCCCAGGCCAGCGTATACGGCCAACCATCGATTTTTTTCCTGAACTGTTGAAATCGTTTGATGCTGGAATACTTGGTTATCCTTTTGAACACCTTTCGTTCGAACCTTGAACCGAGAGCTCTGAGTCCCACAAAGTGTGTGTAAATCCTTAATCGATGATTCCTTATTAAGGAGAGTAGTAAATGAGTCTCTATGATTTATTTGAGAGTTTCTCGAGTGGGCAAATTGGGAATTTTGTATTGCTATTGGTCAATCCTTATGTTGCACATAAGAGTTGCGTTCGACTCGCAGAGTCGATATCGTTTGAGTATGAGCATCTAGGGTTGTGTTGTATACCGTGTCATAGTCTCTGATGGAGACACTCGGTCCGTGATAAAATCGTGAGTAAGTTATTAGTGTGCCTCGGGCACGAGGCTGAAGCTTGGCGTCGCTTGTCCACCTTGATGGTGAGGCAGTCGGAGTACGCTAGCAATACACCAAACGATCTGTTGAGGTCTTTTGTGTTGTTAGGTACAAAGCAAATTGTTGATACTCATGGGTATAGGCCAAGCCGGACTGGGTCCCTTGCAAGAGGATGTACGCCTGAGTTTGGGCAGGATTGATCAGCCTCCCATGCAAGAGGTAAACATATGAGCATAGGGCGAGTCAGGTTGGGTCCTGTATATGAGTATATGCCTTTCGAGCATAGAGCGATACGACTCATGCGAGCGGGGTCGAGTAGCGGAGGGGATACTCGGACCTCGTGATTAGAAATTTTCGATAAGTCTGTCGTTTTCCTTTGAATGCATGTTCTTTAGTATTTCCGAGGACGAAAATCTTTTAAGGAGGATAGATTATAGCGCCCCATTTGTTTATTAGAATTTTTTGGATCGTATATAATTATTTATTTGCCTATAATTGATTATTTGCATTTGTTTTATGTTGTTTGCTCGATTTTCGTCTATTAACTGTTTGTCTGTCTGCCTCATTTTATCTGCTTAATTATTAATAATTTAGTATGTGGCAGTATTTATGTGAAAAATTATGTGGTGTAGTGTATTATTTATGTGTTAGAATTATTTGATTTAGAAATTATTTATTTCGGCAATTTTCGGTTTAATCGCGTAAATCGAACTCTTTCCGTTTTTAATCCGTTTCGATCCGTTTCGACCCTTTTTGGCGCTTTATACTTGGAACC
>CACSLK010034598.1:26438796-26463089 GCA_902706635.1 Striga hermonthica
AATTACTATGCTTTAAATGTTATTACTGTTTTAAATGTGGTATGATCAAGGTATGCATGTGAATCATGTAGCCTTCGGTGTGAGCTGTACCGGCCACCGAACGGTTATCCCGGTAGCTATAGAACGTACCCGTTGGGTAGTCTCCCTTGAGAGCCGTAAGACCAGGGCGTAGGTTCTGGCTGGTGATCCCCGATTGTAAGACCAATTCGTAGGTTTTGGCTGGCGGGGTGGTTTACTCCTACTGGCTGGGCATCGTTGTAAGACCAAGGCGTAGGTCTTGGCGTTCGAATCGAGTATCAGCAGTAGTCTATGCGTAGGTGTGCACATGAGTCTGATTATTGTGATTATTGACAGGAGAATGGGATAGATTATTGCTTCGTATACATGCTGAGACCATACCTTTCGATTATTGATTATTGTTTATTATTGAGGTTAACATTTACTGCATAGTGGTGAGCACTACTGTTTCCTCTTGTGCTCATCCCCACCTGCTCTTCATGGATGCAGGTTAGTATGGCGGGCACGGTGGAGGGAAGCGAGTGGTGGTCAAAAAAAGTGTTATTGCTTCCGCTTGAAATTGAATTATTGTTATTATTGTCTTATTGATTACTGGATTATTGATAGGGAATGTATTCCCTAGGATTGTATGAATATTGGATAATTGGATTGATTATTCATTATTGAACTGAACTAGTGTTAGATTATTGATTATTGAAGAATGAGTACCGAGGATTGAGTATTGATGATTGATAAGTACTGATTATTGATTTGAAAATGAGTAGCGCCTCAAGTGTTTTGAAATAAATTTTGAAAAATTTATTCTGATTTTCGGCAAATAAAAGTGGGGCGTTACAGTAAGTGTACAGGATCAACACACACATTTTGAATTGCTTTATCTTCAGATGCTTCAGTTTCTTTTAAATTTTCTTCAAACTTGGTCAGAACGTGAGAAGTGGTGAGACACATGAACTTCTTGACTGAGGTATGAATTGCCATGTTGCTCGTGCGCAAAGGTGGCTCGTCTATGCCTTCTTCATCTGAATCTTCCTAGGTTGCCTTCGGAGACTTGTTCTTCTTCTTAAGGTTAGCATACGCATACTGAAAGTGTTTAAAACCTCGACACTCCCTGCATTGATCCTTCTCAACTCGTTGTGATTCGGGTTTTGAGAGAGACATACTACTTTTCTTGTCCTGCACTACATTCTTGCTGAAATTGTTGCCCTTTTTTTCCAGCAAATTTATTTTTGTACAGACTTTGACTCAACTTTCCATAGTTTCGCGCAATTAGCGCTAGTGCTTCTTTTAGCTCACTGTCATCTGCCAACGGACCTTCATCGTCATCGCTATGTTCTCTCTCCTCGACTACAACAGCTTTGAGAGCTAAGCCCTTACTTTTGACTTTGTCATAAATGTTGTTGATTTCAAACGTCCTGAGCTCTCCGAGGAGTTCATCAACATCCAGAGACGCCACTCTTTGGAAACTCTCAAGAGCTGTGATTTTCTCCCTAAACCTGGAACGACAGTTCTCATGATCTTTTGCACTTGACGCTTCTCAGAAATTTCTTCTCCAAGCATCATATTTGATTTACCAAATCACAAAATCTGGCATAGTATACGTCAATTGTCTCTTCATCTCTCATTTTGATCTCATCAAATTCAAGAGTTACCCGTTGATGTTTGGATGCTTTGACAACCGTTGAACCTTCGAATTGATGCTGTAAAACCCGCCAAGCATCTTTCGCAGTCTTACAATGAACAATCATCTTGTGTCTTGTTTGATCTACTGCCATCATGATCGCATACAAGGCACGATAGTTGGCTTCTTCTTGAAGCTTCTCAGCATCTGTCCAATTGTCTTTAGGTTTTGGATTTCCTTGATCAGGTAATTGTGATGTGACTGGATGCTCCCAACCATTTTCAACACTTTCCCACACACCTTTTCCAAGCGATCTTAGGAAAATTGTCATCATAGACTTCCAATACGAGTAATTTGAACCGTCCAGTTGCGGAGGCTTAGACATCGATCCACTTTCTTGATTCATGATTGCCCAGTAACCCAAGTCCTTAGATCTTTTCGTAATGTAACGAAAACCTGCTCTGGTGCTAATTGTAATTTGATACTTGAACACCAAGTATCCAGATTTGCGCGTAAATAGAACAAACAGACAGTAACGAAGATTCAAACAATTGCGGAAGCAGTTTTCACTTAGAATTGAACCTTCAGGAGAGCGTCCCACTCTCCCTTCAAATCTCTTTCATTAATGTGAACAACTCATACATCATTCAAGGATTTACAGTATAGACTCCCTCTACACTCTACTTGAATAATGATCCACACAACTACTTATCTGACCACAACTCCCTTGTGGATTTTCTAGTTCGAATCCCTCAAACTAGATCAGAATGAACTTCCGAACATTCTGTTACAAAAGAAATTGTGTTCTAAATATCACTTTTTCACTCAAGGAAAGAAAACATAAAACTCAAAAATTCCAGCGAAAAAGGTCATCCTCAACTCTGGTCTCGTCCTCCTTTTATCATCAACATCCTTTGGTAAGTCTTTACGCCCAAGACATATACGCATAAGGAAGGTAAATCTCGCGATCTTCTTCTTCTTCTTTGATTATGGAAGGTGAATCTTCCCTTCAATCTTGTCGAGTTGCAAGAATAATAAAAACAAATAATCAGTCAATTTTGACTTAAATGAAGCAGGTCTTATTTATACCAATAATAAACTTCCCTTAAATATTCCCGCATGTTTTTGAATCTTGTGACTATGAGAAGGTTCATCGATTTACTGCCAATATCCTGAACTTACAAGATTCAAAAACCAAAATGCAGTAACACATTTATCTACAATTTTGTTGAAGACCCAATTGGCAAATAATGATGTTATCAACGCGTTTAAACACAAAATACTAGATTCATAAAAACTTCCTAAAACAAAAACAGGATTCAGACAATACTTCAGAAAATTGACTCTAATTCATACTACAGACCACATAACAGTATGCACTTTATCTCATTAAAAAGCTAAGAAACATACCTATAACTTTCATGAAGATTATATTTTTTTTTTCAAAACAATAGAGATTTTATAAAATAAAAGGCAGAAACGTGCAAAGATACAACAAAAAAAAAATACTATGATTCATATGAAGATCATGTTTTCAAATAACAAGTACTTCATGGTCATTATAGCAGCACAACAGAGCTGTAAAAATCATGATAATCATGATAATTATCAACGAACTTCAACATTAAAACCCAATGTCATAAGCCACACCATTATATCATACGAGCAACACTTATCACATATACCAAAAGAAAAAATCATATTCATCGAGTTCGATTATCTATCAACACCACATCATATAACTCGAACGATTAGCCTAATCACATAAAATAACGAGCACAATGCAAACAACACACAAGATAACACTCTTAGAATGCATACTCCTCAAAGGCATCAATATAAATAATAAAAGGGGTTCAATCCTCTTGTACTGTTCTCGGGATTAGTCGTAAGAAAAGGGTTGAACGAGGGTCGATAAGGCTATGCGCGCGCAATCACGGCTCGACAGTGGCTCACGGGCATCTCTTCTTGCTCGCGGGCTTGTGTATGATCACCGAATGCTGCTCCGGGAGGGTCGCGAGACTGGTACTCGCCGGTGGGATGGAGACAGCGGTCGAGATGAACGAGGATCGCACGACAAAACGATCGAGGGCCTGAGCAGCCGCTTCGCAGAGGAGCGCAACTGTAACGCTCCACTTTTATTTGACGAAAATCAGAATAAATTTTTCAAAATTTATTTCAAAATCATTGTGGTGTTACCCATTTTCAAAAAAGAAACATATAATCAATTTTTATTTCAAATCCCAATAATCATTCATAAGGACATCAACCATCAATCATCATTCCTCAAAAGGTACTAAGGATCATTTACTTAACGAAGATTCAATGTTCAATGTGCAATAATATTAGAAGACAACTCAAAGGCGGAAGCAATAATCGAATACATAGACCACTACTCACATCCCTCCGCCGTGCCCGCACTTACTAACCTGCATCCATGAAGAGCATGTGGGGATGAGCACAAATGAAACAGTGGTGCTCACCACTATGCACGTAAATATCAATATAATATAACAACGGGTATGGTCACAACATGATCATAAATTAATTCAACATGTCACATCTCCAATCAATACAAAAATGATCTCACTCATGTGCACATCTATCATTAGCCATTGAAGGACATACAACTCTCAACAATGGGAGTGCATACCGAAGGACATACGCCCAACCGGCCAAGAACCGCTTTGAGCTCGCCTTCCTCTCCTGTGGAACGCCGAAACCTGCAAGAAAATTCCCACACCGGAGGGATTTTCCGATGAAGAGCCTCCAACGCTCAAGTCAGCCTTGAGAAGATGAATATATGTGAAAAAATGTAAGTGTATCAGAGATTGTATCTAAAACAAGAGCTCTCGTCCCTATTTATAGGGACAAGTTACTTGTCGTCATGCGTTGCCCAAACGAGTCGAGCTGGTTATCCTCTTTGCTCGTCCGTACAATCTCCTGCCTCTACCATCTTGGTGTCAGAAGTGCATCGAAATGTGCCAGGGAATGTCAGAGGCTGTTATCGCTCTGAGCCACTCGTTGTACGCCACGTGTTCCTCTTTCTCGTGCTGGAGATTCCTCCAGAGATTCTGATGTTACCACCAGATCTGGCATGATCGCTGAGCTGTCCGTATAATAAAGAGTGGTCGACTTCCCGACCACCACTATTCGACCACCTGATTCTTCGACCAGCGCTCGGTGCGGCGAGTAATCCTCCAACGCTCCCCAACCCATTCATCCTCGACTCATCGCCTTTGTTGCTTAACAATTTCTCGATCCGACCTAGCCCATCGACTCACTTTTATCCGGTTGACCCGGTGAGCCGGTCCAGTATACAAAATCCCATATCATCTAGTCTCCCCCCACTCTTGTTGAGTCTAGATGACTCGATCTAAGAGTGGGCTTTGTCTACGCCGCCGAGGTCCCGCTCTACTTGCTTTGCCCAGTCGTTGCGGTTTTTACTTTTTCTCTACCATCTCCCGTTGTAACCACCATTTTGCATTTTGAATTTTGAATTTCGCCACCTGTTCGCCTTTCAGACGCGTCTCTTCACCTGTCAGGCCTCATCATTGCCTCGTGACCTGTTCTCCTTCGTACTTTGTGCCGCTTTAAAACCCGTCCTTATGGCAGCCGTTGGATTGCCTACTTGAATCCTACAGCTGGTCTCGTGACGTCTATTCGCCCATCTATTGATCTTGACCCTTGGTTTTTTCTCGATCCAACGGTTTGCAATTCGTCTTCCTTATTATCCGCCGCCTATAAATACTTGACTTTCAACACTTAATTTTTTGTTACCTTTACTCACTATCGCACTCTATCGCAATACAGAGCTTTTCTGCAATTATCGAGCATCCTAAAACTCCAGGTTCTTCGTCTCCTCTGCAAGTTCTCCATCATTCATCATGAGTAAGTCTTTTTTATCCTTGAATTTAATGTATGTTTATTGAATTTTTCGAATTTTATCTTCTCCCCTTTTTGCTTCCCCTCGATTCTTGCGTTTCTGATTTTATCTTCTTATTGTACCATCCTCGACCCTTCTTCTTTCTCCTTCTTTTGCCTGCACAAATTTTGGTTTTTACTTTTCTTTAATTTTTCTTTCTTCTTTTTCAGCTTCTACCACATCGAGCGAAAATGACCGGTATAGTGGGAAGAAAATGACCCCTAATTCTTCTTTTGCCACCCCCAGCCTTTCGAGCGATTCTGTGCAAAAAATTCTTCAACCCCAGCCTCTGAACATAATTCGACCAACCGTTATAACGAGCAGTCCTTCTGCCGAGGCCGTTTCTCCGTCCTTCTACCTCGTCGATAACCCTAGAGGGGACATTACCAGTCCTCCTCCTCCCCCTGCCAAGCGTCCTCGTCGACCCATTAGCGACGATGATGAGGATGAAGATGATCCTCAAGACACTATTCCTCTCTCTGCCCGTGATCCTAAGGATTTTGTTCCTCTGTCCGCTCGCGTGTCACTTTCTTCGACCACTTCCACCAAGAAGTCCAAGTCGTCTAAGTCATCCTATCTCCACGGTACCAACTAGCTCGACCTTGACCTAGTTGGTCATCCTGGAGCCGCCTATACTCCCAAGGATGACGACACTTATGATAATCCTCCAGCCGACTCTTACCCCTTCTTTTGCGCCCAATTCGACCTTGGTATACGCTTCCCTATCTACCAGACTTTGATCGACCTATGTGGCTTGTATGGGTTAGCCTTGAATCAACTTCCCCCCAATGCTTTCAGAATTTTGATGACCTTCATCGTCCTGTCAGTCATCCAGGTCGAGTAGACTTAAAGTTTTTCGTGTATTGTTACCTGGCCTCAAAACAAGCTGACGACCTGTATTTGAAAAGCTGAAATAACGCCCACTTCATTGTTGATCGACCTTCCAATGTCCCAAAATGGAAAGACCAGTTCGAGTACATAACTCCCAAGCAACCTTACCTATGGGCGCCAACTTTATGGCTTAAAGAGGTTCCTATTAAGCGTGTGCCACCCCTTCTACCAACCCTATTTTCAACCGCCGCATTGTCCTCTGGAACTCCAACCTCGTTGAGACCGCTTCCTTGCTTAAGGATAACAACCTTCTCCATTACTGTGGCATACTTACCCATAAACCCTCATCAGGTGGAGAATCGACCAAGATTTTGCTAACCTCCCTATGCAAGCTCGAGTGGGTATTCGACCAGGGATCATGTTCTCTTTCATATTCGTATTCTCTTGACTCGTATTATTCTAACTTGTTTTTAATTCGTTTACAGAGGGGTTTTTGCACAAGCCCGATTTTGAAGAAGTCTGCAGACAAGAAGTCTACGGGCAAGGATTCCTCAAGCGGGGCGGATAAAGCCAGGCACGCCTCCTCGACCAAGAATGCTCCATCGAAATTTGACAAGTCTGGGGCTCTTCCTCCATCGGGCAAACAAAGAGCTCCCTCTCCACCACCTAAGCAACCCAACCGCCATTCAACCAAAGAGAGTGATGCCTCTAAAAAGTGTCCTCGTTACGAGGTGGTCATTCTTCTGCCCTCTAATCAAGCCGTCGACCATCCGAAATCCACAGAAAGCGTCCTCATGTCGAGGACTTTCGGGGTCCACTTGTTCAATAACCTTCCCGCTCTCTTCCTCCCTCCTTGGTGGGAGCCGGTCCTCGAGAAGCCATCTCTCGCCTGATAGGTCTTTTGCCTTTTCGAGGATACACACCGGTGGCCCGTCGATCGTCGAGCCCAGGGCGAGTATGCTGCTCGTGCCTTAATACAAGTATGCTTCTTGATTATCCTTATTTTCACATTCGGTTCCCCAGTCTTTGTTGTTCCCTTGTATTTTAATCTTCGTTATTCATGCAGACCGTAGTCCCGTCGCCCCTCTGCTCGAGGAAATGCTGGACAGCTCCGGCCGTCCCCTTCCCGTGGTCGAGGGTGACAACAGGCACCTCTACACGGCCAATGAGCAGCTTAAAGCCGAGAACCAAGAGCTGCTCAAGTTACGCCTCGAGCTGTCTGAGCAGCTCAAAAAGAATGAAGAGGAACTACGGCGCCTCAAGGATGAGCTGAAAAAGAAAAATAAAGTCCTTGAGGGAGAGAGGTCTAAACATAAGAATGAGGTCGAGGCTGCTGCCATTGCTGCAATGGAGCAGTCCCGTAAGGTCTTATGGAGATCCCATTTGGTCAGGTTTTCCTTAAGGCCTACCGGGAGCAATTAATCAAAGACTATCTCTGCTCGACCGCCTTTCTCAAGGAGGCTTCGGGGATGGGGCTCGACTTCTATTCCTACAACATGTAGGAGGTCGAGCGGCAGCTGAAAGAACAAGGTTTCGAGGGGGAGATCGATCAGGACAAGATATGGGACGCCATCTCCTCCGTGCCTTCTAACTTTACAGGCGATCCCAACCTGCCCACCAAGCATTCTTGGTGGTCGGAGTCATTGGGACGGGCAATAGCAAGTGAGAAGTCCCTGCGAGGGTACTTCTATTTGCCCATGCCTGGTGAGGTACCCATGGTTAGGCTCTCTGTCGTCGTTCTTTCTCAGCTTGTGACGTCCGCCGCTCCCTTGACCACGTCCGGCCAATCCAGCTCTTCTACCGTCTAGTCTTCCTCCGCTAGAAAAGATCGATTGAGACTCCCTCTCCGATCCCACGAGGCTGCCTTTGTCTCGTCGAGTTCTGCCTCGCAGTCGACCCTTGCTGCTGGTACCTCATCCACTGCAGCGACTCAGTCGACCAATGCTGCCACCATGTCATCGGCTGCAGCGATGCAATCGAGCAATGCTGCAACTGTCTCCTCGTCGACTGTAGCCATGTAGTTGACCACAACAGCTTCATCTACCACCGCCCCTTCTAAGTAGTTCTGAGCTTTGATGATGTATTTCAATTATGCTATTGTAATTATTGGTGCTGTTGAATAAACTTTCAATTTTATTTCCTTATAGTTCTTACTATTTGCCGCAACTCACTATGAAAGTGACTCGGACAATCCTTCCAATATGTGGATCTCCACTCTCCTAATTCGAGAAACTATAGACATGCTTAGGTAAAATAAAATCGTACGTATGCCCAATGTGCTCGATATTCCATTGGAAATATGGTTAAACAAGCAAAACGATGTAATTTGCCATGACACTTTCCAACTTTATATAAGACATGAATAAAAACCGACTCTCAAATGAGTATAAGTGGGCTGGTGGATTCTGGCAAACTCTAAACCAAATAGAACCAAGTAGAACCAAGTAGAAATCATCGACCAAGTAGGCTCCACGTCTTCATAACCCAGGACTAGGATCAAACACTTGCCCACTCCAAGGGATGTTCCGAAAATATGGTGGTCGTCCGGCCCGAAGATGTGGACTTTTTCGACAACCTGCCCCCCAAGGAATATTCCAAACAAGCGACCACTCGCCCACCCCCTGAGTGGGATGTTCCAAACGAGGGACTTTGGTCTTGACACTTGCCCACCCCAAGAATGTTCAAAACATGGTGGTCGTCCAGCCCGGAGGCGTAGACTTTTTTGACCACCTGCCCACCCCAAGGAATGTTCCAAACAAGCGACCACTCGCCCACCCCTTGAGCGGGATGTTCCAAACGAGGGACTTTGGTCTTGACACTTGCCCACCCCAAGGGATGTTCCAAACATGATGGTCGTCCAGCCCGGATGCGTCGACTTTTTCGACCACCTGCCCACCCTAAGGAATGTTCTAAACAAGCGACCGCTCGCCCACCCCTTGAGCGGTATGTTCCAAATGAGGGACTTTGGTCTTGTCACTTGCCCACCCCAAGGGATGTTCCAAACATGGTGGTCGTCCAGCCCGGATGCGAAGACTTTTTCGACCACCTGCCCACCCCAAGAAATGTTCCAAACAAGCGACCTCTCGCGCACCCCTTGAGCGAGATGGTCCAAACGAGGGACTTTGGACTTCACACTTGTCCACCCATAGGGATGTTCCAAACATGATGGTCGTCCAGCTCAGAGGCGTAGATTTTTTCGACCACCTTTCCACCCCAAGGAATGTTCCAAACAAGCGACCGCTCGCCCACCCCTTGAGCGGGATGTTCCAAATGAGCGACTCTAGTCTTGATACTTGCCCATCCCAATGGATGTTCCAAACATGGTGGTCGTCCAGCTCGGAGGCGTAGACTTTTTCAACCACCTGCCCACCCAAAGAAATGTTCCAAACAAGCGACCGATCGCCCACTCCTTGAGCGGGATGTTCCAAACGAGGGACTTTGGTCTTGAAACTTGCCCACCCCAAGGGATGCTCCAAACATGGTGGTCGTTCAGCCGGAGGCGTAGACTTTTTCGACCACTTGCCCACCCCAAGGAATGTTCCAAACAAGCGACTGCTCGCCAACCCCTTGAGCGAGATGTTCCAAACGATGGACTTTGGTCTTGAAACTTGCCCACCCCAAGGGATGTTCCAAACATGGTGGTCGTCCAACCTGGAGGGTAGACTTTTTCGACCACCTGTCCACACTAAGGAATGTTCCAAACAAGCGACCGCTCGCCCACCCCTTGAGCGGGATGTTACAAACGAGGGACTTTGGTCTTGACACTTGCCCACCCCAAGGGATGTTCCAAACATGGTGGTCGTCCAACCCAGAGGGTAGACTTTTTCGACCACCTGCCCACCCCAAGGAATGTTCCAAACAAGCAACCGCTCGCCCACCCCTTGAGCGTGATGTTCCAAACGAGGGACTTTGGTCTTGACACTTGCCCACCCCAAGGAATGTTCCAAACATGGTGGTCGTCCAGCCCAGAGGCGTAGACTTTTTCGACCACCTGCCCACCCCAAAGAATGTTCCAAACAAGCGACCGCTCGCCCACCCCTTGAGCGGGATGTTCCAAATGAGGGACTTTGGTTTTGACACTTGCCCACCCCAAAGGATGTTCCAAACATGGTGGTCGTCCAGCTCGGAGGCGTAGACTTTTTCGACCACCTGCCCACCCCAAGAAATGTTCCAAACAAGCGACCGCTCGCCCACCCCTTGAGCGGGATGTTCCAGACGAGGGACTTTGGTCTTGACACTTGCCCACCCCAATGTATATTCCAAACATGGTGGTCGTTCAGCCCGGAGGCGTAGACTTTTTCGATCACCTGGCCACCCCAAGGAATGTTCCAAAAAAGAGACCGCTCGCCCACCCCTTGAGCAGGATGTTCCAAATGAGGGACTTTTTCCTTCTTCTCCGAGCAGTATTATACCAAGACTATATCCATGCTTTCTTGTGTATCGTACAAGAAATTCCAAAAATACCTTATAAGAGATTTGTTCATACTATAGGAGTAAGACCCATGAAACCATACAAGGAATCGACGAAGTCATGTTAACATTCCTAAGCAAACGCCATATCCCGAATAAACCACATCGTACTTTTTAAATGAACCATAAAAGAAAGTTACACCAGCCATGAAAGGAATCCATTAAGATCATATAAGAACACAATTGAAACATAAATGAGCCATTTTGATAATCCTTAGAAAAGTTGTGATCCCGCATTACATCAATTTAATTTTTCGACCAGAAAAGAAAAATTTAAACCTAATATTTCTTGAGATTGGCAACATTCCATGACCTGACCAATGATCTTCCCTCGGCATCCTTCAAGGAGTAGGCTCCTCCAACATGAACCTTCTCGACCGAATATGGTCCTTCCCAGTTGGACTCTTTTTTGCCAACGTGTTTGAGCACATCAATCCCTTTCCAGACCAGGTCACCCACCTGGAATCTGCAGATCTTCACTTTCCTATCATGGGCCACTCTCATTCTTTGTTTATATGCCTCGACTCTGGTCGAGGCTTGCTCCCGAAGTTCCTCTATTGTATCAAGGGCAGCCATCATGAGCTCTTTATTTTGCCCTTGTTCATAAGTGCTTGACCGTTGGGATTGTAGCTCCACTTCGACTGGCAGGAGTGCCTCCATTCCATAGACTAGGCTAAACGGCGTTTACCCCGTGGTCGACCTCGGGGTGGTCCTGTATGCCCAAAGTACTGATGCAACTCATCGACCCACGCCCCGAGGCTTTATCCAGTCTCATCTTCAACCCGTTCAAAATTATCCTGTTGGTTACCTCCACCTGCCCAATGGCTTGCGGGTGGGCCACAGAGGCAAAGTGCTGCTCGACCCTCATATCTTCACACCAAGACCTGATCTGCTTGCTATTGAATTGCGTTCCATTATCTGATATTAGGACCTTCGGGACCCCAAACCTGCAACAAATATTGTTGTACAAGAACTGGATTACTTTCTCCTCTGTAATTTTGTCCAAAGGCTCGGCCTCCACCCATTTCGTGAAATAATCGACCGCCACGATCAAGAATTTTCGCTGCCCAGTTGCCTGCGGCATTGTTCCTACAAGATCGATTCCCCACTCCGCGAACGGGATTGGGGCTCTCATCGTGGTCATCATCTCTGCAGGCTGGTGGATAAGTGGGCCATGTTTCTGACATTGTAAACATTTCTTTGCCATCTCCTTAGCATAAACTTTCATTGTCGGCCAAAAATATCCCTCCCTCAATATCTTAGCGACCATCGCTCCCGCCTACTGTGGTCGCTACAACATCCTTCGTGCACCTCCTTCAGGACATACCGACCCTCTTCCTTAGTCACATACCTCAAGTGTGGCCCAGCATATGATCGCTTATAAAGAATCCCTCCATGCTTAAAGAATCTCCTCAACACTTTCACCACTCCTTCTTGCAACTCTCTCAAGATTGAGGATCGTCAGTCTTCCACTTCCTCGATCTCTGCTACCTCTGCCTCGACCACACTTTTTTCCATATGAAGCAGGGTTACGCTCCGGCATTTGCAATCTACCAAACTCTGGGCGATTTTTGACAATAAGTCTGCTCGACCATTTTCTCCTCGTGGTATTTGCACCAGCTCAAAAGATTGAAACTCCTCCTACAACTTCTTCATCTCATCCATACAACGCTGCAACCTCTCCTCCTTCAGCTTGAAACCCTCCTGGAATTGCCCTACCACCAACTGGGAATCTGAATGGACTTGTATCTTTCGAGCACCCCCAGCTATAGCCAACTGCAAACCTTTAACCACCACCTCATACTCTGCCTCACTGTTCGACAATCAGAATCCCTTTTTTACAGCAAACTCCATATAATCTCCTTTGGGCGAGACAATAACAATGCCTAGACCAGCCCAATTTTTCGACACAGACCCGTCTACAAATAGTTGCCACACCCCTTCTGACTCCTCCTCGAACTTAGTTCCTTTCTGATTAAAATCCGCCAAAACATGTGCCTTAATCGCCCTCCTTGAATCATACATGATCGAATACTCACGCAGCTCAACCGCCCACTTCATTAGTCGACCCGAGACTGAGGGTCGACCCAATGTTTTCTCCATAGGCATGTTCGTCCGTACCTTCACCTTGTGATTAAGGAAATAAGGCCTCAACTTCCTGACCGTCACGACCACTGCCAAAGCAAACTTTTCAATCTCTGAATGTCTAAATTCCGCCCCCTGCATCACCTAATTAACATAATATATTGGCAATTGTGCTACCCCCTCCTCGAGCAACAACATTGAACTCACCGCATATCTCCAATGGATATGTAGAGCACCAGCTCCTCTCCTTGCACCGGCTTAGCTAACAAAGGAAAATTAACGAGCACCCCCTGCAGCTCCTCCAAAGCATTATGAGCCTCGGCTGTCCATTGGAATTTCGAGCTTTTCTTCAACGTTTTGAATAATTGACCACTTTTCTCTGCCACTTTGGAAATTAATCTACTCAATCCAGCTATTCGACCTGTTAATATTTGCACCTCTTTCACGTTTGATGGTGGTTTCATTTTGACCACGACACAGACTTTCTCCGGATTCACCTCGATCCCTCTCCTTGTCACCATATACCCCAAGAACTTTCCCGCTTTCACACCAAAAGAACATTTAGCGGTGTTAAGCTTCATGCCATATTTCCTTAACGTTTGGAACGTCTCCCTCAAGTCTGCCACATGGTCTGCCTCCACCTTGCTTTTCACGAGTATGTCGTCAACATACACCTCCATGTTCCTCCCAAGCTGCTCTTTGAAAATTTTATCGACCAACCTTTGATATGTTTCTCCTGGATTATTTAGGTCGAATGGCATCACCACATAGCAATATGTCCCTTTGCTCGTTATGAAACTCACCCTCTTCCTATATTCTCGAGCTAAGGGGATTTAGTGGTAGCCCTGGGATGCATCCATCAAGCTGAGCAATTCGCATCCTGCCGTGGAATCTACAAGCTGGTCGATCCTCGGCAATGGATATAGATCTTTTGGGCATGCTTTGTTTATATCTTTGAAATCAATGCACATCCTCTATTTTTCTTCTGATTTCAATACCATTACTGTGTTCGACAGCCATTCTGGGAATTGAATCTCCTTAATGTGGCCCGCTTTCATCAACTTCTCAACCTCTTGCTCGATTATCCTGTCCATCTCCGCCCCATGGTGTCTCCTCTTCTGTTTTACCGGCCTCACACTGAGGTCGATATTCAATCTATTCTCGATCACTTTCGCGTCAATCCCCGTCAATTCCTCCACGGTGTAGGAAAAGATATCAGCAAATTCTCGTATTAACTCAACCAGCCTCATCCGGATCGACTCCTCCAACTTTTTCCCAATTCTGAATTTTCGGTCATCATATCCTCGCACCATCTAGACCTCCTCAATCTCCCCTCCAGGCTGCATGTCCATCTTCGCCTTGCCCTTATCTTGCCTACCCTTATCCTCCTTGGTCCTCGACCCACCTGGTCGATCTGGTACTTCCTCACTGCCCTTCATTTGTTTCCTCGCCAGCTGCATGTTATTTCTTACAGTGGTCTGATAGTAGCTCCTTGAGGTAAGTTGGTCTCCCGCGATCTCGTCCATGTTTTCGCCCACCGGATATTTGATCGTCATGTGGTACGTTGACATGATCGCTTGAAACGCGTTCAGGCCAGTCCTCCCCAGGATAATATAATACGAGGATTCTGCTCCCACCACCACAAATCTCACTATCCGCACCTTCCTCGTATCACCTGATCCCAACGCCACTGTTAAACTCACCTCTCCCATCGGCATCACTTCGCCTCCATTAAAACCATACAAGGTCGTCGCCACCGGCTTCAATTCCAAGTTCAAATGTTTGTTGATCTGTGTGAAACAATCATAGAATATCACATCGACCGAACTCCCCGTATCGATGAACACTCTCTTCACATCAAACCCCGCAACCTCCGCCGTGATCACCAGCGCGTCATTGTGGGGTAATGAAATCCCCCCAACATCCTCCGCTCCAAAGCTAATCACCAGCATTCGACCAGTTATCCCGACCTCCTTCCTCTTACGCTTAATAGCCCGTATATGCTCCTTTCTTGCGTTGTTGGAATCACCATCTATTGGTCCTCTAAAAATCATGTAAATCATTCCTCTTTTCACGGGTATCTCTCCTCTCTGCTCCTCTCGACCGCCATCACCTCGCCTCCTCTTCTCCGCTTCGCCCAATCGACCACCCTTCTCTCCTTGAGCATAATCCTCCCCCTCATCTTCTCTATCACTTCTCACCACTGAATCTTTCCTGCATTTCCTCCTCTCCTTTCCTCTTGCCCGATCACGAATAACAAACTCCTTCAAGTGCCCTGCCCGGATAAGGCGCTCGATTTCATCTTTCAGGTTCCTGAAATCCTCCGTGGTATGCCCATAATCTCTATGGAATCGACAATATCTGCTCGATCGGGGTTGAGTTGGCCTTCGAACCTTGTTCTTGGCCAAGTGACCTCCTTGTCCTCTAGATTTTCCTCTATTGCCACAAGAACCTCTCCCAGCTTTGTATTTATGGGTGTGAAGTTGTTATATCTCTGGCCATTTGCTAAGAGAGGTCGTCCATCGCGAAACAGACCTCTCCTATCCTTCTTGGGCGACGATCTCTTGGGTGGACCTCTCTGGGGAGAACTCCTCCTGGGAAAATCTCTCCTGGGTGAGTTCTCCCTTCCTCTCTTTGACTCGAGCTTCGCCACCTCCTCGAGCTTAGCGAATTCTGCCTCCGTCTCCTCCAGGTTGATATATTTCCTACACCTCTTCAGCACATCATCATAAGTCGTGGCGGGCATTTTTTTCTAATGACGTTCGATAAGGCCCTGGTCGCAAACTCTGGATCAAGCCTCCTGCCTTCACCTCATCGACTGTCGTTGGCACCTCCAAACACATCTGGTTATATCGAGCAACGTATTTTCGCAGAGAATCCTTTTCCCCTTGTTGCATCGCCATCAGTGTGAGATACGTCTTCTCCTGAGCCACCGCGCTAGATTATTGGTTGGTAAGTTAACCGGCAAAATCCTCAAAGTCCTTAATCGATCCCGGGGCAAGTTGGTGAAACCAATCGAGCACCCCTCCTCGTAGAGTCGATAAGAACACCCTGCAGCTAACCGGATCCGAGTATCCATGTAAAACAGACATGTTCTCAAATGCTCTGACATGCCATGATGGTTCGCTCGACCCGTCAAAGGTAAGATTTATCTCCCTGAAACTTACGGGCAATGGCACAGTGAGAATTTCCCTCGAGAACGAATGGCCTCGAGCACGCCTATCCTGCCTTTCGTCCACCCTCTCCTGCAACTGGCGGAGTTTCTCGGCCATCCTCTCCATCACCCTATCCTTGAGATCTCCTCCTCCACCATAGCTCGACACATCCTCATCCTGAGTTTCGACCACCGTTGTCGGCGCAGTGGTAGCCTGGGATGTTTGGTGAGTGACCCGCTGCACCACCTGCGTAGCTGCATTGGCCATCATTCTCTGCATCTCCTCCCTCGTCATCGTCACCATCTGTTGGGCCGGAGCTGCAGTCACTCCTCCCAGTTGTCTTCCAGTAGGCGGCGCCACCGCCTGTACTATCGGACTTCCTTGCTGAGTCGTGACAGGATATGCTTGCAACGGCGCGGGACCCGCCATCGGTTGTACTCCCCGAGACTCTTGATATCTTCTCGTGCCTTCTCCCGTGACTAGAATTGCTGAGATGACACCTGCACCTTGGGCCGTAGGTGTTGGGGACACCGGTGACTGCAACAGTCTAGAAAAACTGGTGGTGGTCCTACTCTCATCGGCCTGGTCGTCGTCCAAGCATCATCGAATGACGCTTGCAGATTCATACGAGGAAATTTCATCCGCCATGGTTGATGAAGGTTGATACTCGTACCCCAAGTATCCAGAGTTGCACGTAAACAAAACAAACAGATAGTAAAGAAGATTCAAACAATTGCGGAAGCTGATTCACTAAAAATTGAACCTTCAGGTGAGCGTCCCATTCTCCCTTCAGATATCTTTCATTAATGTGAATATCTCAAACACCATCCAAGGGTTTATGGTATAGACTCCCTCTACACTCTACTTGAACAGTGATCCACAGAACTACTTATCTGACCACAACTCCCTTGTGGGTTTTCTAGTTCGAATCCCTCAAACTATATAGAATTAACCTCCGAACACTCTGTTGTTAATAGTCACAGAAAAATGACTTCTACAGAATTTCACACTTCCCCAAAATAAAACACAATGAAATTAATCAAAAAACAAGGAGCAAAAAAGTCGTTCTCAACATCAGTCTCGACCTCCTTTTATCTTCGAGCTTTATTTGGAAAGTCTTCTCCTTATCTTTTCGTCCAAGTTAAACATACACAAGGAAGATCTTGATATTTTGGACCGCAATCTCTCACTTGCAATTAAAGAAGGTGAATCCCAATTTTATTCCTACTGACCTGCCAAAATTAAACACTTATAAATATTCAATGATAATTAATAATAAAAGAATTTCCAATCAAACAACTTCCCATAAATATTTTTGCAAATTTTAGAATCCTGTGAATGCGAGAAGGTTCATTGATTTACTCCCAATCTTCAAAACTTACAATCTCCCTCTGTGCCAGATAAATCAAAAACCATTCCCTTGAACCTGCATGAATTAAATGCATATCCCGCACTACAGATATTTTCCCAAGAGAACTTATCACATCATATAAGTGTTGTTCATGAGAACAACTCAAATACCTGAATAAGAGAGAAATAGTTCATAGGATAATGAAAGGGAAATGTTCATCACAAGAAGAAAAAAGAACATAAAGGAAAGAGTTCAAATGACAACACACAGATCAAATAGTTTTTTAACAAAACACATATGAATGTCCAGCCGAGAGATCTATGCAGACTCTTCTTCTTTAGATTCCTCACTCGAACCTTCTTCGGTACTATCCTCAAACTCTTATTCAGAAGCCTCTTCCTCTTCTTCTGATATGGGATATTATATACTGGACCGGTGGTCGAGCAGGACCGGACACCGACCACGTAGAACATCGAGTAGATAGCGACAGTTAAGGGAATCATAAGTGGTCGACAGATACAAGCCATCCGAGGATATGGTCGAGGAAAGACGATCGAGGAAGCACGGACGCGCAAAACTGATAGAATACCAGAGCACACCCGGGAATCCCCAACACGTAAAGGAAAGGACACGTGGCGGGCTATGATTGGTCAACGGCCGTAACAAACTCTGATATTCTCTGACAAAGGTGACGCGTTTCTGACACCGAAGATAGTGGAGGCGCGCGGTTGTACAGACGAGCAGAGGACAGCTGGCCGAACTCGCCTTGCTCGCGCGTGCAGCTCAGGTAACCCGCCCTTATAAATAAGGGCGAGAATCCTCATTTTCGACACAATCTCATATACTCATATATCCTCATATACACTGATATCATCTCTCAAGATCTGACTTGAGCGTTGGAGGCTCTTCACCGGAAAACACTTCCGGTGTGGGAGTTTCGTGCAGGTTCCGCGTTCAACCGGCGAGGAAGGCAAGCTTAGGACAATTTCCAGCCGGTCCGGGTGCGAGACTTGTATTATTGGCGCCGTCTGTGGGACTCTTGTTCGAAAAGTTGTGTTCTGAGCTCAGCTATGGCGGACGGAGTTCCTCGAGTGAATTTGCAGTCTTCATTTGACGAGGCGTGGACGACGACAAGACCGATGGGAGCAGGACCTCCACCTGGATTCTCTGGACCCTCGCAAACACCGGTGACCCCGACGCCGATGCCCCAGGGCCCAGCGATCTTGGGAGGAGGAACAGACACGAGCAGAGAGCACGAAGCTCGTAAGGAAGTACCCGCGGCAGTCCCCGCTCCGTTGCAAGCAGGCCCGGTTATGACGCAGCAAACAGGGCCGATAGTGCAAACCATGATGCCTTCAACAGGAGGAGCACCACAACCCCCTGCTCAGCAAGTGGTGGCCATGACGAGAGAAGAAGTGCAGAGGATGGTGGCCGACGCGGCGGCACAAGCTGTGCAACAAGCTACTCACCAGACATCACAGGCCGCCACTGCGCCGACAACGGTGCAGGGAACACAAGAGGAGGACGTGTCGAGTTATGGCGGAGGAGGAGAGTACCAAGATAGGACTATGGAGAGGATGGCCGAGCAGCTGAGGCAGTTGCAGGAGAAGGTGGAAGGGAGGCCAGAGAGACGTGCCCGAGGACACCCATTTTCAAGGGAGATTTTGGCTGCGCCGTTACCGGCAAGTTTCCGGGAGATAAACCTGGTCTTTGATGGGTCGAGCGACCCGTCGAGGCACGTCAGAGCATTTGAAAACATGTCCGTCTTACATGGATACTCAGACCCGGTTAGCTGCAGGGCCTTCCTGTCGACCTTGCAGGGAGGTGCGCTTGACTGGTTCCACCAATTGGCTCCAGGATCGATCAGAGACTTTGAGGATTTCGCAGGACAACTTACTAACCAATACTCAAGTGCGGTCGCCCAGGAGAAAACATACCTTACATTGATGGCAATGAGACAGGGCGAGAAAGAATCCTTACGGAAGTACGTTGCTCGATATAACCAGGTGTGTCTGGAGGTGCCCACGGCCGGTGACGAGGTAAAAGCAGGAGGACTAATTAGAAGTCTACGACCAGGACCATGTCGAACGTCGCTGGCCAAAACACCTGCTCGGACTTATGATGAGGTGCTCAAGAGATGCAAGAAGTACATTAACCTAGAAGAAACAGAAGCAGAATTTGCCAAGCTCGAGGACGTTATGAAGCCGGAGCAGAGGAAGGGAAAGATGAGCTCGCCCAGGAGGGGATCACCTAGGAAAAACTCCCCAAGGGGAGGATCTTTTAAGAGGCCGTCGCCAGGAGGGATGGGCAAAATTCGTTCCGAGAAAGGCGAGAGGATCGCTGGCAGGGGCGACCTAGGCTACCAAATGGTCAGAGGTATAATCATTTTACTCCCATCAACGCCCAGATGGGCGAAGTCTTGGCGGCCATAGAGGAGAAGTTGGAAAGCAAAGAAGTCACCTGGCCAGCGACCAGGTTTGAAGGACCGACCAAACCTAGGTCGAATAAATATTGTCGATTTCATAGGGATTACGGTCATAATACAGAAGATTGTAGGCACTTGAAAGACGAGATTGAACGTCTCATACGGGCGGGGCACTTGAAGGAATTTGTCATTCGTGACCGACCGCGGGGCAAAGAAAGAAGAAGGTGCAGGGAAAATTCTGTGGCGAGGAGTGATAGGGACGATGATGAGGAAGATGATACCAGGAGAGAAAGAAAGAAACGACCAAACGATGGTCGGGAAAACCTGAGGGAAGAGGCGCCTGTGAAGAGGGGCACGATTTACATGATCTCAGAAGGACCAACAGATGGGGATTCGAATAATGCGCGAAAAGGGCATGTACGGGCGGTGAAGCGTAAAAGGGAGGAAGTTGGGATAACTGGTCGGATGCCGGTGATAAGCTTTCGAGCAGAGGATGCGGAAGGAATCTTGTTACCTCATAACGACGCGCTGGTCATCACAGCCGAAGTGGCAGGTTTTGATGTGAAAAGAATATTCATCGACACCGGGAGCTCGGTCGATGTAATGTTTTACGATTGTTTCGCCCAAATCAACAAACACCTGAATCTGGAGTTGAAACCAGTCGCGACAGCTTTATATGGATTCAACGGTGGAGAGGTAATGCCCATGGGCGAAGTGAGCCTGACCGTAGCATTGGGGACGGGCGACTCGAGGAAAGTGAGAATGATCAGGTTTGTGGTGGTTGGAGCAGAATCGTCTTATAATATCATTTTGGGGCGAACGGGTCTGAATGCGTTCCAGGCGGTCGTGTCTACTTACCACACGACGATCAAATATCCTGTGGGGGAAAAGGTGGGCGAGATTGCAGGGGACCAGCTCACATCGAGGAGTTGCTATCAGACCATAGTCAGTAACAACAAACATATGGCGGAAAGGCAGTCGAAAGGTAAGGAAGTGAGGCCTGATCGACCGGGAGGGTCGCGAATGAAAGAGGAGAGAGGAGGACAAGGCAAGGGGAAGGAGAAGATAGACATACAGCCCGGAGAGGAGATTGAGGAAATCCAAATGGTGCAGGGATGCGATGACTGAAAATTCAGAATTGGGAAAGATTTGGGTGAGCCAATCAGGTCGAAGTTGATCAATTTGATAAGGGAATTCACGGATGTCTTCGCGTATACAACGGATGAATTAACGGGGATCGAGGCCAGGGTGATCGAGCACAGACTTAATATTGATCTCAGTGTGAGACCAGTGAAGCAAAAGAGAAGGCATCATGGAGCAGAAATGGACAAAATCATCGAGCAGGAGGTCGACAAGTTGATGAACGCTGGGCACATCCAGAAGATTCAATTCCCCGAGTGGTTATCTAACACTGTAATGGTGTCCAAAGCGGGAGGAAAATGGAGAATGTGCATTGATTTCCGTGACCTGAATAAGGCTTGCCCAAAAGATCTATACCCGCTACCAAGGATCGACCAGCTGGTAGACTCCACAGCGGGATGCAAATTGCTAAGCTTGATGGACGCCTCACAGGGGTATCATCAGATTCCCCTAGCGAAAGAAGATTGGAAAAGAGTGAGCTTCATAACCAGCAAAGGCACCTATTGCTATGTAGTCATGCCGTTTGGGCTAAAGAATGCGGGAGCCACCTATCAGCGACTGGTCGACCAAATTTTCAAGGATCAACTGGGGAGGAATATGGAGGTGTACGTGGATGACATGCTGGTGAAGAGTAAGATGGAGGCAGACCACGTGGGCGACTTAAGGGAGACTTTCCAAACACTGAGGAGATACGGCATGAAGCTTAACCCGACTAAGTGCTCGTTTGGCGTGAAGGCAGGGAAGTTCTTGGGATACATGGTAACAAAGCGGGGAATAGAGGTGAATCCCGAGAAAGTAAGAGCCGTGGTCGAAATGAAGCCACCAACCAGTGTGAAGGAAGTCCAAATATTAACTGGACGAATAGCAGGATTGAGCCGATTCATTTTTAAGGTGGCCGAAAAAAGCAGCCCTCTGTTCAAAACCCTGAAGAAGAGCTCGAAGTTTCAGTGGACAGAGGAAGCCCAAAAGGCCTTCGAGGAGCTGCAGAGGACGCTGGCTAATTTGCCTTTGTTGGCCAAGCCAGTCCATGGAGAGGAGCTTGTGCTCTACATATCGGTGGGCGAGAGTGCTGTAAGCTCAGTGTTGGTCCGAGAAGAAGGAGTGGCGCAATTCCCAATATATTACGTCAGTCGAGTAATGCAAGGAGCAGAGTTGAGGTACTCGGAAATTGAGAAGTTTGCATTGGCGGTGGTCGTGACAGTCCGGAAGCTGAGGCCATACTTCTTGAACCACAAAGTCAAGGTGCGCACAAACATGCCGTTGGAGCAGACTTTAGGTCGACCAGCAGTGTCTGGCCGGCTAGTAAAGTGGGCGGTCGAGTTGAGTGAGTACTCTATAACATACGAACCAAGAAGGGCAATCAAAGCGCAGGTGTTGGCCGATTTCATACAGGAAGGTACGAAGGAGGAGGGAGATGGCGGAGGAATGTGGCAGTTGTTCGCGGACGGTTCGGTATCGAGGAACGGGGCTGGCTTGGGAATAGTCTTGATTTCACCCAAAGGAGACTATTTGGAATTCGCCGTCAAGATGGGATTTCGAGTATCAAACAACGAGGCAGAATATGAAGCGGTGACAAAGGGATTACAATTGGCTCTGGCTGGAGGTGCTCGAAAGATTCAGGTTCATTCCGACTCTCAGTTGGTGGTCGGTCAATTCCAAGAAGGTTTCGATATCAAGGAAGATCGACTGCAGAGGCATGTGGACAACATAAAGAAGCTGAAGGAAGAATTTGGGACATTCGAGTTAATACAAATACCTCGAGGGGAGAATGGTCGGGCTGATTTGCTGTCCAAAATCGGTCGATTGTAAGAGCAGGAGTGTGACCCTACTTCACATGGAAAGGAGCGCGACCGAAGTCGAGGTGGCAGAGATCGAGGAGATAGAAGATTGGAGGGCCCCAATCCAGAAAGAGTTACAGGAAGGGACCATGAGGGTGGTGAGGAGGTTTTTTGAGCAAGGAGGGGTTCTCTATAAACGATCATACGCAGGTCCACATTTAAGATGTGCATCCAAAGAGGAGGGTCGATATGTTTTGCGAGAAGTGCACGAGGGATGCTGTGGTGATCATAGCAAAGCCGGGGCCATGGTCGCGAAAATCTTAAGAGCAGGCTACTTCTGGCCGACGATGAAGGCGGATGCTAAAGAAATGGCCAGGAGATGCATGCAGTGCCAGAAGCATGGTCCGCTCATACACCAACCAACAGAGATGATGACTACAATGAGTGCACCCATCCCGTTCGCGCAATGGGGCATTGATCTAGTGGGGCCAATGCCACAGGCAACAGGGCAGCGGAAATTCTTGATTGTGGCGGTCGACTACTTTACTAAATGGGTGGAAGCTGAACCGTTGGCCAAAATTACGGAAGAGAAAGTGATCCAGTTCTTGTACAATAATATCTGCTGCCGATTCGGGGTCCCTAAAGTCCTGATATCGGATAATGGAACTCAATTCAATGGAAAACGAGTAAGAGCATGGTGCGAGGAAATGGGTATCGAGCAACACTTCGCCTCTGTCGCCCATCCCCAGGCCAACGGACAGGTAGAGGTGACCAACAGGATCATTCTGAACGGACTAAAAACGAGATTGGAAAAAGCTTCAGGAGCCTGGGTTGACGAGCTAACATCTGTGCTCTGGGCGTATAGGACCACTCTTAGATCGACCACTGGCGAAACGCCCTTTAGCCTGGTATATGGGATGGAGGCACTTCTACCAGTTGAATTAGAGCTGCAGTCCCAACGATCGAGCACTTATGATCAAAAGCAGAATGAGGAACTCATGATGACCGCTCTAGACACTATCGAAGAACTCAGAGAGCAAGCTTCGACCAGAGTTGAGGCATACAAACAACGGATGAGGGCAGCACATGATCGAAAAGTGAAGATCCGCCGATTCCAAGTAGGAGACCTGGTATGGAAGAGAGTAGATGTGCTCAAGCATGTGGGAAAGTTAGAACCCAACTGGGAGGACCGTACTTGGTCGAAAAGGTACATGCAGGAGGAGCATACTCCCTGAAGGACGCTGAAGGCAGGTCACTGGCTAGATCGTGGAATGTAGCTAATCTTAAAAAGTACTATGTGTAAATTCTTCTCTGCATTCGAGCAGTTGAATCATTGTAATTCCCTTACGGGAAGTTATCAAAATGACTGATTTCTATGAGGAAAAGTTTTTGCTATCGTCATTAATGTGTCGCGAGTACGATTTTATATAAGCTCCATCTAGTGCACTCAACCACACTGCGTACTTAACACGCTCGCAACACGATGTTCCTCCGGTT
>CACSLK010034598.1:26466677-26485841 GCA_902706635.1 Striga hermonthica
GAGTTTCGTGCAGGTTCCGCGTTCAACCGGCGAGGAAGGCAAGCTTAGGACAATTTTCAGCCGGTCCGGGTGCGAGACTTGTATTATCTTCATTCTCAGCATCAGAGTCTGCTTCTTCCTCATCCTCTTTGTCAGAACCTTCCTCCTCTTCCACAACCTTTTCTTTGGTAGCAACAACCTTTTCTTTGCCTTTTGCGGTCATATCAGAAACAACCTTTGCTTTCTTCGGCTTCTACCCCTCAACAGTAGTCTTTGCCTTCTCCCCCTTAGCAAGTACCTTCTTTTCAACAGAAACAGCAGCCACAGTGGCCTTCTTCTTCTTTATCTCCCCCTTTTTCGATTTAGATACCAAAGGAGCATGTGTCTTCAAAGCACCTAGCACCTCCTTGTAGTACCTTCTTTGATCAACTAACTTCTTTTCAAGTCCGAAGAGGACTGCCACTTGTTGGTTCAATAATCCCCGAAGTTGAGAATGCGCTTCAGAGGTTTTAACAAAAGAAGGTCGAGGAGAGGCAACCTTAACACCAGCTAGAGCAAGAGTTTTGAGAGTAGGGGAATAATTATCACAAATACGAGGGTCCATCTTCACACCAGCCTTGAAGAGAATCGCACAAACAGTAGATGGATAGAACAACAATTTGTGTGGCTTGGCGATTTCCGCAAACGCCACCACAACATAAAAAATGACAAAACCAAGATCAAAAGGAATTCCATTCAGAATACGATAGATCACACGAGCTTGCGTATGAGTCACAAACAGTTTGTGAGTGGTAGGTGTCCCGTTCGACGCCCCCATCTTCTGTAAGGCATTTGCGGGCAGAGTTAAACTCTTCACAAACAATCCCGGAGCATGCCATTTGTTAAGTTGCCCACCAGTCAAGGTGTGAGCAACTTTATCAAGATCATCATTCAATGGAGCAAGTGAGGAACCTTCAGCTAAACCAAGCACAGAGTTTACCACAGACGGAGAAAAGTCTATCACACTGTTACGCAAAAAAACCTTTTGAAACTTCATTGATGAAGGGTCAGAGATAGAGGAAGTCAAATTTGAGTAGAATTCACACACAAGCAAGGGACAATATTTACAAACAGAAGTGACGGATCCTTCAAGGTCAACCTTTTTCAGAAGTTCAAGCAACCCAAGTTGCTCAAAATGTTCGCTAACAATAGTCCATTCAGGACAGAACTTCATTTGAGAGAATATGGTAGAAAAGCGAGTTTCAGACATAGGAGAATAAAACTGATGGTAGAAAGCGTTACCAACAGCAAGCGGACTATCTGAACCATCATCTTCGGTTTCATCAACGGCTTTCTCTTCGGCAGCAGAAGAGAGTTCATTATCAGCAACACGGTTGTTGTCAGATTTATCTGGTTCAGCAGCATAATTTGCAATCTCTTTCTCAACAGAATCAGCATATGAATCTGGGGACGATTATCCTCCAGATTTCGTGACAGAAGGATTACCAATAGTAGGTTCACGCACATGAATGGTCTTTTTCGGCTTTTTGAGTTTTGTTCTAGAAGGGGCTGGGACCTTTTTAGTGCCCCGTTTATTTATGGATATTTTTTGGATTATTATTTATATGCATTATTAATTTTTATTTGGTTTATATGAGATCATTATGTGTGTAAGTGTTATTTATATATGTTAAAATAATTATGATTTATTTTGCTTGGAATTCAAAATGTGGTATTCATTTGATGATGCAATCAATTCCACTTAATCAAACGTTTTCACCTTAGTGCTCATTTAGGTGGTATATTTATGGTATTGATTACCAATAGTGATTTTCCTTTAATCCTCTTGATTTTTCTCCTCACTTTAAAACATTCAAATTCTCAAGTTGGCATTATTTTCCCAACTCAAATTTTGACCGGTCGTTTCTTCTCTTTTAATGTCATTATCATGCTATTATTTTAGTAAGAAAAAATCACACACAATCTCTATTTATCTATCATTCAAGAGAAATAAGATGGGATACACTCCTTTCCCTACAATCTGCAGCCGATAAGTTCTCTTTTTTCAAAGCATTGCATGGAAATTTTTTTTCCCTTCACCCTCTTCTCTCGCTCGTAGTTCACGTAAGTGAAGAGAGAATACTTTCCCTCGCATAATTCCCTTCCGTTACCATATTTTGTTCACCAACATCTGTCACGCCATTCTCGGCCAAACGGCTCGTCTCGCCGTGACCTTCTCTTGAATTCTCAAGACTTCTGTCGCTCCATGCCCGCAGGGGTAGAGAGCCCGTCGCTGTCTCGGCTGTGCTACCGTGCTAACCTCATCTTGCTTTAGGTTTAGGCTTGTCCATTCATTCGAGCCGTGACCGCACCGTTCGTCATCCTTCCTTTTTGGTGTTTGGTAAATTTTTTACTAAACACCTATGTTATGATGTGATTATATGTTCTTGTTGCTAAATGTGTGAAATATAGGAGTTAAGTGATTTTATATCATATATTATGATTATTTGTAAGTTGTGAAATTTTCGATCTATAAGGTTTAAAATATGAAACCCTTAGCATCTAAATGTATCTCGTGAATATTTCATGGACTATGGAACATCTTGTTGTCCTGAACACAATGGTTTCAGCCTTGTGTAGATCGGACTTGTATTTTTCGAGATATGTATTTTTGAATATTATGCGTCTACAAGAATTTGCAAAATTCATGATAATTCGCTCAGTTGTCCAAACATTTTTAATTTTTAATATGTTGTTCCTGTGATGTATATTGAACTTGTGTTAAAATTTCATAATTGTTGAAGTTGATTTGATAGGGTAAATAATTAGATATTCATTTTGGAAGAATGTTTGATAAATCATATAAAATTTGATTTTAATTATAAATGTATGAAACTTGGTTATTGTGCTTATTTTAAGTGATATTTGACTCAGTAAAAATTTCAGAAACTTTCGAATTCTTTTTGTCGAGGTTTCGTGAAAATTGCCTTTTCGGCTGAAAATTGTATTAATTTTCATAAATCACATGTTTATGATTTAAGTCTGAAATTTCTATATGTTGTCCTTTGCATGATTTAATATTTGTGATAAATATTTGAGGTATTGAATTTTTCATATGACCATACTTTAAATTCATGTCCCGATTATGCTGAAAATTTGCATTCATTTAATAAAAATGCATGGTTAGATTTCAAGACTGAAACTTTGTAATTCTCCTCTTCTTAGCATGGTTTTCTATGTCTTAAAAACTTATATAATGATTCATTCACTTGCTTAGACTTCATGTTAACGTGCTTCATGTGTCGACTTTTGTTAAGTCCCGGTCATTTTGTTAAATGTAAATTTTGAGCATAATTCTTCTTGCATGTTATTTTGTGATGAATATATGTTATGTTTTTAAATTTTGGAGTCAAACTCTTGGTTGGATAATGAGATAACCGAGAAGAAGCCTAAGTAGCGCCAGGCAGCGCCCTGCCCCGCGCGAGCAAAGTCCGTAAACCGATTTTCAGACTTGTTCCTGAGCCTTTTGATCTTAGTTGACCTTTGACTGGATGCTTGACTTGGTCAACTATTATTTGACTATTAATTTGTTATTCCCTTACTTGGTCCCGAGTCAAGTCAATGTTCCATAACTCCACGAGATTTTCCACGAGCCACTTAGTTGAAACGTTTTAACTAAGTCTATGTGTTCGTTTGGAATTGATTGTAATCGAGAGTCTATCTTGATTTCGTGTAGGTGTTTTTGAGGTGTTGACCTCATCACTTACTCGAGCCTCACTTTGTGTTTGTCGCTGTCTCCAGGTGGGTTTATTTGAAAATTGTCTATGTTGTAAATGTTATTACTGTTATAATTGTTTACTTGTGGTATGATCAAAGTATGCATGTGGAACATGTAGCCTTCGATGTGAGCTGTACCGGCCATCGAACGGTTATCCCCGTAGCTATAGAACGTACCCGATGGGTAGTCTCCTTTATTATTGTTGGCAGTCAGGGCTTGAGCTTTGGCTGGTGATCCCCGTGTAAGGCTAAGGGCCATCGGGGTGGATTTAATCCTACTGGCTGAGCACTTGATGTGAGGCTAAGGGCCATTCGATATATAGTCGGCAGTAGTCTATTGATATATGTGTGCACATGAGAGTGATTCTTGATTATTGATGGGAGATTGGGATAGATAATTGTTTCGTATACATGCTGAGACCATACCTTATTAATTTATGATTACTGTTTCAATATTGTGAATAACGTTTACTACATAGTGGTGAGCACTATTTTTTCCTCTTGTGCTCATCCCCACCTGCTCTTCATGGATACAGGTTAGTTTGCGTGGCACGGCGAAGGATGCGAGTGGTGGTCATAGTAATTATTATTGCTTCCGCTTGATGAACTTATTACTGTTATTAATGTATTTGATTAATGAATATTGGATTATTGTTAAGGAGTGAACTTCTTGTATATTAGAAATTTGAGGAACCCGTTTGGGAGTTGAAATTACGGTATTGCTGAAAATAGTTTTGAAAACGAGTAGCGCCTCAAGTGTTTTGAAATAAATTTTGAAAAATTTATTCTGAAATTTGGCAAATAAAAGTGGGGCCTTACAGTATGGTATCAGAGCCAATCTGCGTTTCTGTAGACTGCTCTAGGTATGAAAATTTGATTATGTGAGTATATGCTTGACCTTATGTTATGACCACTCGCTCTCGTCGTGCCGCGCCAGCTCGAGGTATGAGTTTTATTGTTTTATTTATTTTATTTGGGGCTTAAGAGTATCCACCTTGTTATGTTTCGAATTCTAGTGTTTATTGGGTGAACTCTAGTCGCATTTGGGGTTAGTTATGAACCCTAAAAATTTCCCTCTAATTTTTCGAGTTAACACTTTGCGCGAGCTATCTCGTTAATAGTTGAGATTTGCGTATATGCACCATAGCTTTTCTGGTGACCAACGTCAGGATGCCTTATTGAGATTAGACAACCAAGAAGTTCTGAATGTACGGGATCGACTCGTATATGGTGCCGGAAATGGTTTCTCTGATCGGGAGTCTTTGATGATTGCGAAGAAGGTGTGTACCTTAAAAGATTACGAAGGATCTTTTAAGGAGGATAGTTGAGTCTGGAGCATGTGTATTGAGAAGCATATAGCCGCTTATATTCTCAAACTTACTTTTCATTGTAAACTTTGGCAAGTTTTTGTTCTTTAATCTCTTTTTGGCCTTTGGAAGAATTTTCTTTCACTTCCTTGGACTTTTAAAAAACCTTTGAAAACCTTGCCTTTTTTCTTGTTCGCTTGAGTTTCGAGAACAAGTTTACGACCTGATGTACCAATTAAGACAAGTGTTTCTGGCTTTCTGCTTGTTTTATATCATTCTTTTAGTTGTATTTGGATACTCCATTCATCCGAACCAAATTATCTTTATCGTTATTGATGACAAGTTGAACCATTTCTGAGGCGCACCAATCATCTGATGGACCTTGGAGATGTCTGGAGGATCTGCGCGGAAGGCCACCAGATGAGCAAGGTGAGTTGTAACCAACCTGAACACAGGAGGAGCCGCTGAACTAGTACCATTCTCGACTGGGGAGCCACATTCGTTTCCTTTAAGGATTTTTGCTTGTCTTCAGTGTTGAGTCTTTTGCATATTAGTGTGCGTTGTTGTAAAAATGAAGTGGACTTGGAACTCAGTTTTAAAACCTGCTATTTTTGAGACATTGAAACTTTTGAATTCGTGTAAGACCAAAGAGTTTGTTTGGAATAAACCCCATTTGTAAACATTTTGGTGGAAAATTCTTCTCTTGCTATTGCTTTAGCCTGTGTGAAATTTCAAGTCAGAAAATTTTTCGTATTAAGAAAAACCATGGATAAAATTTTCTTGTCAAAATCTTGAACCGAAAACTGACCCTGACAGTGTGTAGCCACAAAGTGGTGGTCAAGTATATACGCCCATGCTGAGAGACGAGCGGCCGATTGTTGACTCACACGCAAGCTACAGTTGCCATCACCGAATACACAGAACTCCAAAGCTAGCATGGTTGGCCAAACCTTGACCTTGCGGCTGGCCTCTGAACAGGTACACGTGAGCATCCTGGCGTCCCGCATATGCAGCGCCTGCGAACGTGTCTCCTCTCAGAGGACAGCTCATTAAAAAATTCAAACGTCTATTTTATTTTTCTTTTGGACGGTTTGACCACCGAGAGTTCCAAGTTTCAACGAACCGTGTTTGCATCCTTGATTGATGGTATCGATAAGGAAGGATGGTCGATAAAGTTTCCTATGCCTATGCGAGGAGCCCTCGAAATGGCGAGATAGGGAATTTGTGTTGCTAGCAAACGGAGCCATGAGGGGCTACATTTGTATTGTAGGATCGTATATTGTAAGTATGAGTATAGCAGGGCTATACAGCGTGCATTGTTGCACATTTACCGTGACAATTGCTTCGGCAAGAAGTCACGGGTGTGTCAAGATCGTGGGTAAGTTTTCGGCGTGACCCGGACAACATGCTGAAACTCAACTCCACGTTTCGACTACAATTATGTGATCGATGATCTCACGGTCGAGGCACTATGAGACCTGTTGAGGTCATGTGTGCATGTTGTGTTGTGTTTTGCGATTTCTCACCTTGGGTGGGTCGTTTAGTGTTTTTGTGTATCGAACGGGTATCTGGATGATACCATTCGAGTTCCCCTTTCGTATGACTTGAGGTGTGGTATACCTCGGTTTGGGGTAATGAGGATCCGCTGTCGTGCGCGCTTAGTCTTTTGAGATCCTTACTCAAGTCGGTGACTCGGCTTATCGGCTAGCTTTACCACCGGATTTGTCAGGGGTGCATGATGTCTTACATGTCTCGATGTTGCGTAGATATGTATATGACCCGGACCACGTTGTGGACTTCGGCGAACTGTGGGTCGAGCAAGACCTTACCTATGAGGAGGTAACGGTAACCATTTTGGACCATAGTGTCCAACGGCTGAGGAAACGGACAGTGAGCCTTGGGAAGGTGCTGTAGGGCCGACATGTCGAGTCCGAGACGACTTGAGGGAAGGAGGCCGAGATTAGGGGGAGATCCCCTAGCTTATAGTTTTGAGGCTTGTGTATTCTGTTAGTGCATTAGTTTGCTTTTGTTTTCGAATTTCGGGGACGGAATTCTTTTTAAGGTGGGTAGACTGTAGTGCCCCGTTTATTTATGGATATTTTTGGGATTATTATTTATATGCATTATTAATTTTTATTTAGTTTATATGAGATCATTATGTGTGTAAGTGTTATTTATATATGTTAAAATGATTATGATTTATTTTGCTTGGAATTCAAAATGTGGTATTCATTTGATGATGCAATCAATTCCACTTAATCAAACGTTTTCACCTTAGTGCTCATTTAGGTGGTATATTTATGGTATTAATTACCAATAGTGATTTTCCTTTAATCCTCTTGATTTTTCTCCTCACTTTAAAACTTTCAAATTCTCATGTTAGCTATTTTCCCTACTCAAATTTTGACCGGCCGTTTCTTCTCTTTTAATGTCATTATCATGCTATTATTTTAGTAAGAAGAAAAATCACACACAATCTCTATTTATCTATCATTCAAGAGAAATAAGATGGGATACACTCCTTTCACTACAATCTGCAGCCGATAAGTTCTCTTCTTTCAAAGCATTGCATGGAAATATTTTTTCCCTTCACCCTCTTCTCTCACTCGTAGTTCACGTAAGTGAAGAGAGAATACCATCCCTCGCATAATTCCCTTCCGTTACCATATTTCATTCGCCAACATCTGTCACGCCATTTTCGGCCACCTTTAATATGTTGCAGCGACCACCAAAGGACTCTCATTCGACAAGCGAGCCGCCATTAGACGCCGAGCGAGCCAAGCGGACGAGTTCCCCGCCCGTAGGATCCATTCGAGCCGTGACTGCACCGTTCGTCATCCTTCCTTTTTGGTGTTTGGTAAATTTTTACTAAACACCTATGTTATGATGTGATTATATATTCTTGTTGCTAAATATGTGAAATATAGGAGTTAATTGATTTTATATCATATATTATAATTATTTGTCAGTTGTAAAATTTTCGATCTATAAGGTTTAAAATATGAAACCCTTAGTATCTAAATGTATCTCGTGAATATTTCATGGACTGTAGAACATATTGTTGTCCTGAACACAATGGCTTTGGCCTTGTGTAGATCGGACTTGTATTTTTCGAGATATGTATTTTTGAATATTATGCATCTGCTGGAAATTGCAAAATTCATAATATTTCTCTCAGTATTCCAAAAATTCTGAATTTCTAATATGTTGTTGCTGTGATATATATTGAACTCGTGTTAAAATTTCATAATTGTTGGAATTGATTTGATAGGGTAAATAATTAGATGTTCATTTTGGCAGAATGTTTGATAAATCATTTAAATTTTAATTTTCATTATAAATACATGAAACTTGGTTACTGTGCTTATTATATGTGATATTTGATACAGTAAAAATTTCAAAAACTTTAGAATTCGTTTTGTTGAGGTTTCGTGAAAATCGCCTTTTCGTCTGAAACTTGTTTTAATTTTCATAAATCACATATTTATGATTTAAGTCTAAAATTTTTATATGTTGTCCTTTGCATGATTTAATATTTGTGATAAATATTTGAGGTCTTGAGTTGTTCATATGACCAGTCTTTAAATTCATGTCCCGATTATGCTGAAAATTTGCATTCATTTAATAAAAATGCATGGTTAGATTTCAAGGCTGAAACTTTGTAATTCTCCTCTTTTCAGCATGCTTTTCTATGTTTTAAAAACTTATATAATGATTCATTCACTTGCTTAGACTTCATGTTAACGTGCTTCACGTGTCGACTTTTGTTAAGTCCCGGTCATTTTGTTAAAATGTAAATTTTGAGCATAATTCTTCTTGCATGTTATTTTGTGAAGAATATATGTTATGTGTTTAAATTTTGGAGTCAAACTCTTGGTTGGATAATGAGATATCCGAGAAGAAGCCTAAGTAGCGCCCGACAGCGCCCTGCCCCGCGCGAGCCAAGTCTGTAAACCGATTTTCAGACTTATTCCTGAGCCTTTTGATCTTAGTTGACCTTTGACTGGATGTTTAACTTGGTCAACTATTATTTGACTATTAATTTGTTATTCCCTTACTTGGTCCCAAGTCAAGTCAATGTTCCATAACTCCACGAGATTTTTCACGAGCCACTTAGTTGAAACGTTTTAACTAAGTCTATGTGTTCGTTTGGAATTGATTGTAATCGAGAGTCTATCTTGATTTCGTGTAGGTGTTTTGAGGTGTTGACCTCATCACTTACTCGAGCCTCACTTTGTGTTTGTCGCTGTCTCCAGGTGGGTTTTATTTGAAAATTGTCTATGCTGTAAATGTTATTACTGTTATAATTGTTTACTTGTAGTATGATCAAAGTATGCATGCGGAACATGTAGCCTTCGATGTGAGATGTACCGGCCGTCGAACGGTTATCCCCGTAGCTATAGAGCGTACCCGATGGGTAGTCTCCTTTATTATTGTTGGCAATCAGGGCTTGAGCTTTGGCTGGTGATCCCCGTGTAAGGCCAAGGGCTATCGGGGTGGATTTACTCCTACTGGCTGAGCACTCGATGTGAGGCCAAAGGCCATTCGATATATAGCCGGCAGTAGTCTATTGATATAGGTGTGCACATGGGAGTGATTATTGATTATTGATGGGAGATTGGGATAAATAATTATTTCGTAGACATGCTGAGACCATACCTTATTGATTTATGATTACTGTTTCAATATTGTGAATAACGTTTACTTCATAGTGGTGAGCACTATTGTTTCCTCTTGTGCTCATCCCCACCTGCTCTTCATGGATGCAGGTTAGTTTGTGTGGCACGGCGAAGGGATGCGAGTGGTGGTCATAATAATTATTATTGCTTCCGCTTGATGAACTTATTACTGTTATTAATGTATTTGATTAACGAATATTGAATTATTGTTAAGGAGTGAACTCCTTGTATATTAGAAATTTGAGGAACCCGTTTGGGAGTTGAAATTACGGTATTGCTGAAAATAATTTTGAAAACGAGTAGCGCCTCAAGTGTTTTGAAATAAATTTTGAAAAATTTATTCTGAAATTTGGCAAATAAAAGTGGGGCGTTGCAACCTTCTTGCGCTTCTTCGGAGACTTGACGGCAGAGGGGGACCCCTTTCCACTTTTCTCGCTAATACCGCCAACTTCGGGTTGAGCAACCTTCGTTGTGGAGGATTTTTTAGGACTTGGTGAAACCCTAGGTGCGACTTGGGCAGAGGGTTGAATGTTCTCGGTTGCCATATCAGAGGGAGTCGGATTTGGTGGTGCTTTAGTGCTTTGGCTGTGACGAGTGGTACACCGAGGTGGTTGAGGAACGTTCTTCTTCGACTTCACGGTACCTTGCTTGGATTTAGGCATGATTTTGAAATAGGGTTTTACACAGATATGGAATGATAGAGAATTTTAGAGAGAAGAGAAAAATCAGGAATTATGATTGAGAGAGTTGTATAAAGGTGATATGATAGATATAGGAACCAAAATTGCAGTTATCGAGGTAGGTTACAAGACGGTTCAACTCAAATGATTTGAAATTCAAAACTTGTTCAACACTTAATGCACAAATTAAGCGTTCCCTCCAAAACTGAAAAGATTACTTATCAAATTTTCTCGACATGGCTACCATATATAAGATATGAAGTTTCAGACAAAAATATGGTCTAAATCATGTATCAAAATAATTGAAGCACAAGATCGAAACAATATCAATCACAAAAAAATCTTGATGCACATGCCTAAATAAGATATTAAGCAAGCAGTACCCAAGAACTTCAATTCACGCAATATTGAAAAAATCCATTAATTGATTTTATCCACTAATCTTCCTATATCAATTTGAAAAGAGCTCGACACTATAAAAAAATGGGGAGAAAATAAATTCTCTTCAAGCACAACTCAGCCCTTATCACTTCAACTTTTATGAATCACGGAACTAATATAAGTTCATTCATCATTTTCTCTTAGCAAAAAACGAAATATTCGTTCGCAATTCAGTCCCAATACTTATGATGAACTTACTCCGTTCCATGAACTTCCACACCAATTCACTTACTAACATTAACTATACGCCATTATCAAGCCCATTACTTGAGGTGTGAATCATCCTGCAAAAAGTTTTAATTTAGAACATGCTGAGAAGATATGATGATGACCAACCTTATTTCACCAATGAACTTTCATCCATATAAATGATTACCTGTAGCTATCACACCTCGATTATTATTAAGCACGTAACTCGTTTCACAGGTGATCAAGGAAACACCTCATATGGTAGTTTCCCAATGCTTATTTTCACGAGAGCAGCTCTTACAAGTAAATTTAAATGATCATTATGACGAGATCCCCCAAACTGACCAGTTAGAATCCACAGACCATCAATCAACAAATCCAACAATAAATAATTCAAAGAGGTTACTTGGGATGAACCTACATACTACAATGTCTAAATGCAGATAATAACTTATATGCGACACAATATAGATATATACAAATGAAACTGACATTAATGCATTGTTATTATATATCACACATTCCAAAGGATTTTCTTAGTGACAAAAATCGTTTCGAGTCAAGTGCTTTCGTAAAAATGTCAGCAAGCTGATCGTCTGTAGGTACATGATCCAACACAATAGTTCTATCTTCTATTAAATTACGGATAAAATGATAGCGAATGTCAATATGTTTGGTACGAGAATATTGGAAAGGTTTTTTTGAAATATTTATAGCAGTAGTGTTTTCACAGAAAAGTTGAGTTGAATGAACGTTCATACCATACTCGGACAGAATTTGTTTCATCCAAACCAACTGTGAGCAACATCTCCCAGCAGCAATGTACTCGGCTTCAACAGTAGAAAGAGAGATGTAGTTTTGCTTCTTACAAAACCAAGATACCAAATTTGAGCCTATATAAAAACAGCCGCCAGAGGTGCTCTTCCGATCATCGAGATTTCCAGCCCAGTCAGCGTCGCAATAACCTGCAAGATGTAGGTTCATATCAGCATAGTAGAATAAACCATACTTGAATGTACCTCCAATGTATTTTACGATATGCTTGACTGCCTTCATATGCGATTCCTTGGGGGCAGACCGATACTTGGCACACAGTCCAACACTAAAACAAATATCAGGTCTACTAGAAGTAAGATATAGGAGACTACCAATCATACTTCTGTAAAGTCTTTGATCAACATATGTACCTTCATCATCCTTGGACACTTTTACATGCGTGCCCATGCGAGTTTGAGGGTTTTTAGCATTTTCAAGACCAAACTTTTTAACAAAGTTTTTTGCATATTTACTTTGATGCAAGAAAATGACATCTTTACCTTGTTTTACTTGAAGTCCAAGAAAGTATGAAAGTTCACCTACCAGACTCATCTCGAATTTAGAAGACATAAGTTTAATAAGTTGATTGACCAACTTCTTGGATGTTGATCCAAAGATAATGTCGTCCACATAGATTTGAACAGCCAATAGATCTTAATTTGTTTGAAGAGCGAAGAATGTCTGATCCAATCCCCCTCTCTTGAATCCCTTTTCCAGAAGGTACATGGTAAGGCGTTCATACCATGCGTGTGGTGCTTGCTTTAGTCCATATTGTGCTTTCTTAAGCCTGAGGACATGATTAAGATTTTTGGGATCCTTGAATCCTTCAGGTTTCTTTACGTATGCTTCTTTATACAAAATGTCGTTCAGAAAGGCTGACTTAACGTCCATCTGATAATCAATGAACTTTATTAGACACGCAATAGACAAAAATATACGTATCGATTCAAGTTTAGCAATGGGGGAAAAGGTTTCATCAAAGTCAATCCCTTGAGCCTGAATATAGACTTGAGCAACCAGTCTCGTCTTGTTGCATGTCACATTCCCAAACTCATCAGTTTTATTTTTGAAGATCCACTTGGTTCCAATACCTTTTCTTGATGAAGATTCAGGCACTAATTCGCAGACATCATTTCTAGTGAACTGCTCGAGTTCCTCCTGCATTGCCAAGATCCAACACTCATCTTTCAGGGCTTCTTTAGCATTCTTTGGTTCAATCAAAGAGGTGTAGCAAGAAAAGTGAGAAACACCCATGAGTTCTTTGATTGAAGTCTTCGAGTTCCGTGTAACTCTCTCATTGATATCACCGATGACTAGTTTAGATGGATGATCTTTCTGGACCCTTAAGGGAGGATCACGCTTAGGTTGGGCTGGACTTTCAAGAGAGGCAGGTACAATATATTCATTCATCATTTTTTCTGATTCTTCAGTTTCAACTGAACGTTTAGGAATCTCAGGATCTATCAGACTGTTAGCATCTTGAGTACTCTGCATACATCATTTTCACAAGGATTAAAAGATACCGATGAACCAGCATGGGAGATTTTTTCATTAAAACTCACATTCATGGATTCAATTACAGTGGAGGTACTCGTGTTGTAAACACGGTATGCTCGACTGTTATTGGAGTATCCAAGAAAGAACCCCACATCCGATTTTGCATCAAATTTCCCAAGTTGTTCACGATCATTATAAATGTAACATTTACATCTAAAAACATGCAAGTGACTAAGGTTAAGACACTTACCTTTTCAGAGTTTATACGAAGTCAATCTAATACTGCAACGAAGGTACACTCGATTCACAAGATAGCAAGCAGTATTTATTGCCTCAGTCCACCATCCGTGAGAGATTTTCTCGAAGTTTAACATGACCCTGGCCATTTCTTGAAGAGTGTGATTCTTTTTTTCTACAACTCCATTCTGCTGTGGAGTCTTAGGAGCAGAAAACTCATGAAGGATACCCAGTGAGTCACGAAAATTAGCAAAATCAGTATTCTTGAATTTTCGCCCGTGGTCACTTCGAATGCTTATTATGGAAAAACCTTTTTCATTTTGAAGCTTCAAACATAGTGACTTAAAGGCAGAGAAAGTGTAAGATTTTTCTCGCAGAAAATCAACCCATGTATATCGAGAGAAATCATCTACTCACACAAAAATATATTTCTTACCTTGATAGCTCTCACCCTGAATGGGACCCATTAGATCCATGTGAAGAAGTTCTAGGATCTGTTTAGAACCAATGTGATTAAGTGCCTTATGAGATACACGAGTTTGCTTACCCAGTTGGCATGGTTCGCAGACTGGTTGTACCTTCATATAAATTGTTGGAATTCCCATGACAACACCTGCATTAGACACCTTGACCAAGTGAGAGTATCCAATATGACCTAAACGTTGATGCAAGATCTCAGATTCACTAGCATTTGCTAGAAGGCATTTTTCATTGAAGTCAATAAGATAACAGTTGTCACTTGAACGAGAACCAGTAAGCACACATGTAACTTCACTGTTTTTCACATAGCACTTATCACATGAAAAACTGACACTAAGACCTTGATCACAAAGTTAACTTACACTCAAGAGATTTGCCTTCAATTCATCCACAAGTTACACACCAGTTAATCTAGATAAACCACCCAAATTTAAGCATCCTATTTCAATAACTCTATTACTCACACCATCATCAAAAGTGACCTCTCCATGTGAACCGGTTTGAATATTCATCAAGTATGCTGGTTCTCCAGTCATATGTCTAGAACACCCACTATCAAGATACCATTTCCCTTTAAGTGAAGTTCTGAAAGAAAGTACTGAACAGAGACAATTAAAGGTTTTCCATTCAACCCAACCTTGACGATTTTTAGAGAAAGCTTTTGGGGAACTTACAGTATGAATTCTCAATGGTACACCTGAACGATTCCAGTTAAAATATCTACCTGAAAATAGATCATGGTTCATTTTATAACATTTGGGTCTTATGTGACCAGTTGCACCACAATAATGATGGATGGGAACAAAATAATGACGACTTTTTCTAACAGGTTCCTGCACAGGTGAATAAACCTTCAATGGAGATTTTGGAGAGAGAGTTTACTTACAGTGCTTTTTACAAACCTATCGAACATGTTTCTGGAAGGTTTTCCGTAAAAGCTCGTGCCACCAACTCCTGACTTGTTTGCAAAGCCAAGACCTGGATGTTTTGCATTTGAAGCTTCATTGGAGGATTCAGGATTATCTTCCTTTCCAGTGTATCCTATTACAGCAAGGTCACCTTATTGTCTTTGCAAGGATAGAAGTTCATTTAGATCACCTTTCCCCTTGTTTAGTCTCTGAACCTCCTCGGTTGTACGATTCAACTATGTTGAGTTTGCTCTCAGTTTATTCTCCATGCTTGTATGTTCGTTCATGAGTTCACCAACTTCAGTTTTCAACTTCAAGATCTCCTTGTTTCGCTCTGCTAGAAGTTAAAGAGTAGAGAATAATTCAGTCCTCAAGCATTCAATGGTCTGAGACTTTTCTAAACTATCGTGCTTTGCAAGTTTAACACTGCCTTCAAGAATGGAGGTTCATGCTTTTGTTGTATCCAGTTCACATTCTTTTGCAACAGTGATGGAAGAGGCTTGTTCATTTAGCATCATGTTTGCTCTTGTCAGCCTAAACACTTCACTCTGAAGCTTCTGCATGGCTTCAGATGTATGTGCACATTTTTCCATAGCTAGCAAGTGGACTGGATCTACACTTAAGTTCTGATCTGCTTCGTCTTCAAATGTTTCAGCCTCTCTCAAACTTTCTTTAAACTTGGTTGGAACCAGCGAAGTGGTGAGACACATAAACTTCTTAACAGAGGTGTAGACCCCCACACTATTAGTATATGATGGATGTTCGTCTGTGCTGTCGTCATCTGAATCTTCCCATGTTGACTTCAGAGACTTGTTCTTCTTCTTAAGATTAGCACACTCATACTGAAAATGCCCAAAACACGAAACTCCCTGCATTGGTCCTTTTCAACTAATTGCGAATCAGGTTTTGAGAACGTGGTGTTATTCTTCTTATCTTGAAATGTATTTTTGCTGGAATTGTTACTTCTCTTCCTAACAAACTTATTCTTGTACATCCTTTGACTCATCTTTCCATAATTTCTCGCAATTAGTGCGAGAGCCTCTTTCAGCTCGCTGTCTTCTACGGTCGAACCATAATCGTCGTCATCGTCTTCTTTTTCCTCCACTACAGCTGCCTTGAGAGCCAGTCCCTTGCTTTTGACTTTGCCATAATTATTGTTGATATCTAAAGTTGTTAGTTTCCCAAGAAGTTCATCAACATCCAGAGGTGCAATTCTTTGGAAAGTCTCAAGAGCAGTAATTTTTTCCCTAAACCTAGGAGCTACTTTTCTCATCATCTTCTGAACCTGACGATTCTCAGAGACTTCTTCTCCGAGCATAGCACTTTGATTCACCAGATGACAGAATCTGGAATAGTATATGTCAATTGTTTCTTCATCCCTCATCCTAATTTCATCAAATTCAAGGGTCACCCTTTCAAGTCTGGATGCTTTGATAGCCGTTGAACCTTCGAATTGACGCTGTAGAATCCGCCAAGCATCTTTTGTCGTCTTGCACTGAACTATCATCTTGTGTCTTGTCTGATCCACTACCATTATTATTTCATACAAGGCACGGTAGTTGGCTTCTTTTTGAAGCTTTTCAGCATCTGTCCAGTTATTTTTTGGTTTGAGAACTGTGGCCGTCGTAGCTTCTTTTCCTTGATCTGGTGCCTCTTTCATGAGAGGATGCTCCCATCCTTTTTCAACACTTTCCCACGCACCTCTTCCAAGCGACCTTAAAAAGATCGTCATCATAGATTTCCAATACGCGTAGTTGGAACCATCCAATTGAGGAGGCCTAGACATCTACCCACTTTCTTGATTCATGATTGCCAGTAACACAAGTCCTTATATCTTTTGTAATGTAAACGAAAACCCGCTCTGGTGCTAATTGAAGTTTGATACTCGTGCCCCAAGTATCCAGAGTTGCACGTAAACAAAACAAACAGATAGTAAAGAAGATTCAAACAATTGCAGAAGATGATTCACTAAAAATTGAACCTTCAGGAGAGAGTCCCACTCTCCCTTCAGATCTCTTTCATTACTGTGAATATCCCAAACACCATCCAAGGGTTTACAGTATAGACTCTCTCTACACTCTACTTGAACAGTGATCCACATAACTACTTATCTGACCACAACTCCCTTGTGGGTTTTCAAGTTCGAATCCCTCAAACTATACAGAATTACCTCCGAACACTCTGTTGTTAATATTCACAGAAACACGACTTCTCCAGAATTTCACACTTCTCTCCCAAAATAAAACAATGAAATTAATCAAAAAACAAAGAGCAAAAAAGTCGTTCTCAACATCAGTCTCCACCTCCTTTTATCTTTGAGCTTCATTTGAAAAGTCTTCTCCTTATCTTTTCGTCCAAGTTAAACATTCACAAGGAAGGTCTTGGTATTTTGGACCGCATTCTCTCACTTGCAATTAAGAAAGGTGAATCCCGATTTTATTCCCACTGATCTACCAAAATAAAACACTTATAAATATTCAATGATAATTAATAATAAAAGAATTTCCAATCAAACAACTTCCTTAAAAATTTTCATGAATTTCTGAATCATGTGAACGCCAGAAGGTTCATCGATTTACTGCCAATTTTCAAAACTTACAGTTGAGCTCACAACACAACATTTCGAATAGAAGTCCCACAGACGGTGCCAATAATACAAGTGTAACGCCCAACCGGCCAAGAACCACTTCGAGCTCAGCTTCTTTGCTGGTAAAACATCGAAACCTGCAAGAAAACTCCCACACCGGAGGGATTTTTCGGTGAAAAGCCTCCAACGCTCAAGTCAGCCTTGAGAAGATGAATATATGTGAAAAAATGTAAGTGTATCAGAGATTGTATCTAAAACAAGAGCCCTCGTCCCTATTATAGGGACAAGTTACATGTCTCCACGCGCTGCCCAAGCGAGTCGAGGTGGTTATCCTCCCTGCTCGTACGTACCATCGCCTGCCTCCACTATCTTGGTGTAAGAAGCGCGTCGAAATGTGTCAGGGAATGTCAGAGGTCGTTATCGCTCTGGGCCACCCGTTGTGCGCCGCGTGTCCCTCTTTCACGTGCTGGAGATTCCTCCAGAGATTCTGACGTTTCGACTAGATCTGGCACAATCGCTGAGTTGTCCATATAATAAAGAGTGGTCGACTTCCCGACCACCACTATTCGACCACCTGATTCTTCGACCAGTGCTCCGTGCGGCGAGTATTCCTCCAACTCTCCCAAACTCGTTCATCCTTGACTCCTCGCCTTTGTTGCTTAACAATTTCTCAATCCGACCTGGCCCATCGACTCACTATTATCCGGTTGACCCGGCGAGCCGGTCCAGTATACAATATCCCATATCAGGAGTTTTGTTCTCCACTTGTAGGAATTGGTTTCTCCTCTAGTAGGAGTTCTATTTTTTCAGTTTTATTGTGGTGTGTTGTGGTATTTAGGCTCCTTTGGGATGTCCTCTCGTTTCGGCCATTTGGCTTTCGACTTCGGCTGCTCTGGTCATTCTATGTGTTTTAATTATGTGTCATTTATGAAAGTCTATCGTTTGGAAAAAAAAATTTGAAACTAGTGTGCATTTACTAAGGGGGTGATTGTTTATGTTTTGAATAGTAAAAAATCTAGAATTTTTTAATTATGGTTAAGTTTAAGAGAAAGTGGTATGGTTAGTTGTTAGTGGATATATTAAAATAGTATTTAAAATAAAATAGTTAAAGTTGATTTGATGTAAAAGTAAGAGAAAATGATTGGAAGTGATAGTTAGTTAAAATTATGTGAGTAGATGAATAGTGAATTAAAGTTGATGTGATATGTAATAATGATTTGTTGATGTTATTTATGTTGGGTTCTGTTAGGAACGTCAAACAACATGCACAGTATTGAACTTTATCGAAATAAATCCTAACGCAGCGGAATCTATAGTTAGGATATGGACGTTCACCTTTTTAAATTTTTGCCGACTCTGAGACGATGTAGAGTACCGTTGGTGAAGTTCGTCTGAACACCACAACCTAATGGGCGGATAGGTTTGGCTTTTCGTTGATTCTAATCAACTCATCAAACGGATCACGAACGGACGGTGCGTGGGTCTCGGTCGTCGGGTGGCAGCGGGCAGCTCGCAGGCGTCGTGCGCGTTGGGCGCAGGGCACGGTCGTGCGTGTTGCGGACGCGGGTACTGGCAGCAGATTGCGGACGCTGGGCGTGTGCGTGCACG
>CACSLK010034598.1:26489240-26499309 GCA_902706635.1 Striga hermonthica
AAATGGAATTGATAGAAACTGCAAAACACAGCTTTTACAGCATACCTCTAACAGGGAAGTCAGGATGAGGACGTGTCTAGCTATGGAGATGGGTGAGGTGTGAGAGATCGTGCGATGGAGAGGATGGCAGAGCAGTTACGCCAGTTGCAGAACAAGGTCGAAGGGAAGCCGGAGAGGAGAGCTCGAAGACATCCTTTCTCGAGGGAGATTCTCGCAGCCCCTTTGCCGAATAATTTCATGGAGACTAACTTGGTGTATGACGGGTTATCTAACCTGTCGAGGCATGTGAGGACTTTTGAAAATATGGCTGTGTTGCATGGGTATTTTGATTCTGTATGTTGCAGGGCATTTTTATCGACCTTGCGTGGGGGAGCGCTTGATTGGTTTCATCAGTTGCCGCCTAGGTTGATAGCGGACTTTGAGGATTTCCCCAGTAAGCTCACCAATCAGTAATCGAGCGCGGTGGCTCAGGAGAAGACATATTTGATCTTAATGGTGATGAAACAGGGAGAGAAGGATTCGTTGAGTAAGTATTTTGCTCGATATAATCAAACGTGCTTGGAGGTGCACTCGGGGTCGGATGAGGTGAAGGCAAGAGGCCTGATAAGGATTCTTCCAGTGGAGCTTTGCCGAACCTCACTGGCAAAGACCCCTGCTCGATCATATGAGGATGTTTGGAAGCGGTGCAGGAAGTATATTAACTTGGAGGAGATGGAGGTGGAGTTTGCAAAATTGGAGGGAGCTGCTCGACCAGAGCCAAAGAAGAAAAAAAGCCCACCGAGGGGAAGGTCGCCGAGGAGAAGTACGCCTAGGCGGAGTAGACCAAAAAGAACATCGCCTAGAGGAGAGGGGCGAGACTCAAAGCAACCGAAAAGGGACGACAGGTGGCAGGGGAGGCCATTGTTGTTCGAGAGACAGAGGTACCATAATTTCACGCCTTTAAGAAAAGATATGACAGAAGTGCTCGAGACGATGGAGCAGAAGATGTCGAGAAAATATATGACATGGCCGAAGACGAGGTTTACAGGCCCAACTCGGCCTAGGTCAGATATTTATTGTCGTTTTCATTGGGACTATAGACATACCATGGAGAATTGCAGGCATTTGAAGGATGAGATTGAGAGGTTGATTCGGGCGAGGCATTTGAAGGAGTTTGTGTACCATGATAGGGTGAACGGAAAATGAAGGAGGAGATGTCGGGAAGATTCGGAGGAGAGAAGTGATAAAGATGAGGAGGGGGATGATAGAGATGGTCGAGACGGTCGAGGGAAGAAGCCGATGAGAGATGGAGAGAAAGGAGGGCAAGGGGGCGAAGCTCTCGTGAAGAGAGGAACGATCTATATGATCTCAGGAGGGCCAACAGATGGCGACTCGAATAATGCCAGAAAAGAACACGCTTGGGCCGTGAAGAGGAAGAGAGAGGAGATCAGAATCACGGCTCACATGCCAGTGATAAGTTTTAAGACGGACGATGCTGAAGGTGTGGTGTTGCCACACAATGATGCCTTGGTGATTACAGCGGAGATGACAGGTTTCGATGTGAAGAGGGTGTTTATTGATACTTGGAGTTCGGTAAACGTGATGTTTTATGACTGTTTTTCGCAGATCAACAATGAGCTGAATATGGAGTTGAAACTGGTGGCCACGGATCTCTACGGTTTTAATGGAGGGGAAGTGATGTCGATGGGCGAGGTAAGTTTGCCGGTGGCGCTGGGATCAAGAGTGACGAGGAAGGAGCGGATGGTAAGGCTTGTGGTGGTGGGAGCTGAGTCATCTTACAACATCATTATGGGAAGAACGAGCTTGAACGCAATCCAGGCGGTCGTATCAACGTACCATATGACGATCAAGTATCCAGTGGGCAAAAACGTTGGTGAGATCGCAGGGGATCAGCTTGCCTCGAGGAGTTGTTATCAGACAACGGTAAGCAATAACAAACAATTGGCAGGCCAAGTCGAAGGAAGAAGAAGTTAGTCGACCAGGTGGGTCGAGATCAAAGGAGGATAGGCGGAGGTTAGAGAAGGGTAAGGAGAAGGCAGATATCCAACCAGGAGGGGAAGTTGAAGAGATTCAGATGGTCGAGGGGTATGAGGAGAGGAAGTTTAGAATTGGGAAGAAGCTGGAAGAGCCGATTAAGTCGAGGCAGTTCAGTTTGGTAAGGGAATTTGCTGTTGTCTTTGCCTATACGGCAGAAGAGTTGACAGGAATAAGTGCAGAGGTGATTGAGCACCGTCTAAACATCGACCTCAGTGTGAGGCTGGTGAAGCAAAAAAAGAAGGCACCATGGGGCGGAGATGGATCTAATCATAGAGCATGAGGTGGAGAAATTGCTAGGTGCAGGGCATATTAAGGAGATCCAGTTCCCAGAGTGGTTATCAAACACTGTGATGGTATCAAAGGCGGAGGAAAAATAGAGAATGTGCATCGACTTCCGCGATCTAAACAAAGCATGCCCGAAGGATCTGTACCCATTGCCCAGAATCGACCAGCTGGTCGACTCAACTGCTGGATGTGAGTTGCCGAGCTTAATGGATGCCTCCCAGGGATATCATCAGATTCCCTTGACGAGAGAAGACAGAAAGCGGGTGAGTTTCGTGACAAGTCGAGGAACCTATTGTTACTTGGTGATGTCGTTCTGCCTAAAAAATGCGGGTGCCACGTACCAAAGGTTGGTCGACAAAATCTTCAAGGAGCAGTTGGGGAAGAATATGGAAGTGTATGTAGATGATATGCTGGTAAAAAGTAAGGAGGAGATGGATCATGTGCGAGACCTGAAGGAGACGTTTTTAACATTGAGGAGGTATGAGATGAAGTTGAATCCGACCAAGTGCTCGTTTGGGGTGAAGTCAAAAAAATTCTTGGGTCACTTGGTGACCAAGAGAGGTATTGAGGTGAATCTGGAGAAGGTGCGGGTGGTGATGGAGATGAAGTCACCGACGAATGTCAAGGAGATACAAATCTTGGCAGGTCAAATTGCGGGGTTTAGTCATTTCATATCAAAGGTGGCGGAGAGGAGCGGTCCACTATTCAGAACATTGAAGAAGAGCACGAAATTCCAGTGTATTGATGAAGCTCAACGTACATTCGAGGAGTTACAAGGGGTGCTAGCCAACCTTCCCCTGTTGGCCAAACCGGTCCAAGGAGAAGACTTATTGTTGTATATCTCTATTGGAGAGAGGGCGGTAAGTTCAGTGTTGTTGCGGGAAGAAGGGGTAGCACAATTTCCTATTTATTATGTGAGCAGGGTGATGCAAGAAGCTGAGATGAGATACTCGGAGATCGAGAAGTGTGCTCCGGCAGTAGTTGTAACTGCTCAAAAACTGAGGCCTTATTTCTTAAATCATAAAGTGAGGGTGAGAACGAATATGCCGCTTGGAGAGACGCTCGGCCAACCCCCAGTTTCTGGTCGATTGGTGAAATGGGCGGTCGAGCTGAGTGAGTATTCGCTAATGTATGAGCCGAGGAGGGCTATCAAGGCGCAGGTGCTGGCCGATTTTATCCAGGAGCGTACGAAGATCGAGGAGGAATCAGGGGGAGTATGGCAGTTATTCGTGGACGGATCGGTGGCAAGAAGTGGTGCAGGATTGGGAATTGTTCTTGTTTCCCCTAAGGGTGATTATTTGGAGTTTACAACCAAGGTGGGATTCAGGGTATCTAATAATGAGGCTGAATATGAGGCGGTGATCAAAGGTCTGCAGTTGGCTACGGCAGGAAAAGCCCGAAGGGTGCAAGTCCATTCTGACTCTTAGCTAGTAGTTGGGCAATTCCAGGAGGGATATGAAGTCAAGGAGGATCGGATGCAGAAATATGTGGACGAGATGAAGAAGTTGAAAGAGGAGTTTGATTCATTTGAGTTGTTACAGATTCCTCGAGGAGAAAATGGTCGAGCAGATTTATTGTAAAAAATTGCTCAGAATCTAGTGGATTGTAAAAGCAAAAGTGTGACTCTATTACATCTAGAGAGAAGTGTGGTCGATGTTGAGTTGGCAGAGATTGAGGAGGTTGAGGATTGGAGAGCCCCGATCTTAAAGGAGTTGGAGGAAGGGGCGATAAAGGTAGTGAGGAGATTTTTCGAGCATGGAGGCATTCTTTACAAGTGGTCGTATGCCAGACCACATTTGCGTTGTGTGACTAAAGAGGAGGGTCGATACGTACTGAGGGAAGTGCATGAGGGATGCTATAGCGACCATAGCAAGCCGAGGGCCTTGGTCGCAAAATTTTTTAGGGCAGGGTATTTCTGGCCGACGATGAAGGAGGACGCTAAGGCTATAGTGAGGAAGTGTTTGTAGTGCCAGAAGCACGGCCAATTGATTCATCAACCGGCAAAAGCCATGAAAACGATGAGTGCCCCTATACCATTCGCCCAGTGGGGAATCGACCTGGTGGGGCCGATGCCGCAAGGGACGGGGCAGGGGAAATTCTTGATTGTGGCGGTGGACTATTTCACTAAATGGGTGGAGGCCGAGCCCTTGGCAAAGATCACGGAGGAGAAAGTCATCAAATTTTTATATAACAATATTTGCTGCAGGTTTGGCGTTCCCAAAGTGTTGATATCCGACAATGGAACTCAATTCAATGGCAAGCGGATTCGAGCGAGGTGTGAAGATATGAAGATCGAGCAACACTTTGCCTTCGTCGCTCATCCGCAAGCCAATGGCCAAGTCGAGGTGACCAACCGAATTATACTGAATGGGCTGAAAACAAGACTGGAAAAGGCCTCGGGGGCGTGGGTCAACGAGCTAACTTCAGTACTTTGGGCATACCGCACTACCCCGAGGTCGACAACAGGAGAAACCCTCTTCAGTCTAGTCTATGGGATTGAAGCACTGCTGCCAGTCGAGATCGAGCTATCATCGCAAAGGTCGAGCACATATGACCCGGAGCAAAATGAAGATCTAATGATGGCGGCCTTAGATACCATTGAGGAACTGCGCGAAAGAGCAGCGATCAGAGTGGAGGCGTACAAACAAAGGATGCGAGCAGCTCATGACAAGAAGGTGAAAGTCCGCAAATTCCAAGTGGGTGACTTGGTTTAGAAACGCGTTGATGTACTCAAACACGTGGGAAAGCTGGAACCAAACTAGGAAGCACCATACCTGGTCGAGAGAGTGCATGCAGGAGGAGCATACTCTCTAAAGGATGCAGAAGAACGATCACTCGCCAGGTCATGGAACATAGCTAACTTGAAAAGATACTATGTGTAAATGTTTGCTTTTTTGCAAAAAGGTTTTGGAAAGTTGAACAAAGATGTAACCCGCAAAGTTTGCTTAAAATGTTAATGGAATTTAGTTATTTTATGGTACTTCATACTTCGTTGCACACTTTCTTATGCTTAGAACATTGGTATGATTTGGATGACAGGATATATGATATGGTCTGATTCGGAAGTGGCTTGCTTTGAACATCCCTTGGGGTGGGCAGGTTGGTCGATTACTCATGCCCTCGGGGTGGGTGGCCTCCTGTTTGAAACATTCCTCTCGGGTGGGCAAGTGTGAAGACAAAACCCACCAAGACTAAGGCCATCGGGTTGGGTGGTCGCTTGTTTGGAACATCCCTTGGGGTGGGCAGGTTGGTCGATTACTCACGCCCTCGGGCTGCGTGGCCTCCGTTTGGAACATTCCTCGTGGATGGGCAAGTGTAAAGACCAAAGCCACCATGACTAAGGCCCTCGGGCTGGGTGGTCGCTTGTTTGGAACATCTCTTGGGGTGGGCAGGTTGGTCGATCACTCACGCCCTCGGGCTGGGTGGCCTCCTGTTTGGAACATTCCTCGCGGGTGGGCAAGTGTGAAGACCAAACCCACCATGACTAAGGCCCTCGGGCTGGGTGGTCGCTTGTTTGGAACATCCCTTGGGGTGGGCAGGTTGGTCGATTACTCACGCCCTCAGGCTGGGTGGCCTCCTATTTGGAACATTCCCCGTGGGTGGGCAAGTGTGAAGACCAAATCCACCATGACTAAGGCCCTCGATCTGGGTGGTTGCTTGTTTGGAACATCCCTTGGGGTGGGCAGGTTGGTCGATCACTCACGCCCTCGGGCTGGGTGGCCTCCTGTTTGGAACATTCCTCGCGGGTGGGCAAGTGTGAAGACAAAACCCACCATGACTAAGGCCCTCGAGCTGGGTGGTCACTCGTTTGGAACATCCCTTGGGGTGGGCAGGTTGGTCGATTACTCACGCCCTCGGGCTGGGTGGCCTCCTGTTTGGAACATTCCTCGCGGGTGGGCAAGTGTGAAGATAAAACCCACCATGACTAAGGCCCTCGGGTTGGGTGGTCGCTTGTTTCGAACATCCCTTAGGGTGGGTAAGTTGGTCGATTACTCACGCCCTCGGGCTGCGTGGCCTCTTGTTTGGAACATTCCTCGTGGATGGGCAAGTGTGAAGACCAAACCCAACATGACTAAGGCCCTCGGGCTGGGTGGTCGCTTGTTTGGAACATCCTTTGGGGTGGGTAGGTTGGTCGATCACTCACGCCCTCGGGCTGGGTGGCCTCCTGTTTGGAACATTCATCGCGGGTGGGAAAGTGTGAAGATCAAACCCACCATGACTAAGGCCCTCGGGCTGGGTGGTCGCTTGTTTGGAACATCCCTTGGGGTGGGCAGGTTGGTCGATTACTCACGCCCTCGGGCTGGGTGGCCTCATGTTTGGAACATTCCTCGTGGGTGGGCATGTGTGAAGACCAAACCCAACATGACTAAGGCCCTCGGGCTGGGTGGTCGCTTGTTTGGAACATCCCTTGGGGTGGGCAGGTTGGTCGATCACTTACGCCCTCGGGCTGGGTGGCCTCCTGTTTGGAACATTCATCGCGGGTGGGAAAGTGTGAAGATCAAACCCACCATGACTAAAGCCCTCGGGCTGGGTGGTCGCTTGTTTGGAACATCCCTTGGGGTGGGCAAGTTGGTCTATTACTCACGCCCTCGGGCTGGGTGGCCTCATCTTTGGAACATTCCTCGTGGGTGGGCAATTGTGAAGACCAAACCCACCATGACTAAGGCCCTCGGGCTGGGTGGTCGCTTGTTTAGAACATCCCTTGGGGTGGGCAGGTTGGTCGATCACTCACGCCCTCGGGCTGGTGGCCTCCTGTTTGGAAAATTACTCGCGGGTGGACAAGTGTGAAGACAAAACCCACCATGACTAAGGCCCTCGAGCTGGGTGGTCGTTTGTTTGGAACATCCCTTGAGGTGGGCAGGTTGGTCGATTACTCACGCCTTCGGGCTGGGTGGCCTCTTATTTGGAGCATTCCTCGCGGTTGGGCAAGTGTGAAGACAAAACCCACCATGACTAAGGCCCTCGGGCTGGGTGGTCACTTGTTTGGAACATCCCTTGGGGTGGGCAGGTTGGTCGATTACTCACGCCCTCGGACTGAGTGCCCTCCTGTTTGGAACATTCCTCGCGGGTGGACAATTGTGAAGACAAAACCCACCATGACTAAGGCCCTCGGGCTGGGTGGTCATTTGTTTGGAACATTTCTCGCGGGTGGACAAGCGTGAAGACAAATTCACCACGACCAAGATCCCAGGACTGTATGGAGAGATATGAAGACAAGAACATCAACGAAGCCAATGAAGCTGCAAGTAGACTTTCGAGCCCAGAGGTCAAGTATGAAGGCATAAGTGTAAAAAAGAAATCCAACGGTGCTGAAAACTCATCATGTTTAAGGCCATGAGGCTGGATGGACACATGCTTCGACCACCTCCGAAGGTGGGCATGTGTTACAAATCGAAAACCCATCATGTTTAAGGTCATGGGGCTGGATGGTCGCATGCTTCGACCACCTCCGAAGGTGGGCATGTGTTACAAATCGAAAACCCATCATGTTTAAGGCCATGAGGCTGGATGGTCGCATGCTTCGACCACCTCCAAAGGTGGGCATGTGTTACAAATCTAAAACCCATCATGTTTAAGGCCATGAGGCTGGATGGTCGCATGCTTCGGCTACCTCCGAAGGTAGGCGTGTGTTACAAGTCGAAAACCCATCATGTTTAAGGCCATGAGGCTGGATGGTCGCATGCTTTGACCACCTCTGAAGGTGGGCATGTGTTACAAATCGAAAACCCATCATGTTTAAGGCCATGAGACTGGATGGTCGCATGCTTCGACCATCTCCGAAGGTGAGCTTGTGTTAAAAATCAAAAAACCCATCATGTTTAAGGCCATGAGGCTGGATGGTCGCGTGCTTCGAACACCTCCGAAGCTGGCCATGTGTTATGGATCAAAAACCCATCATGTTTAAGGCCACGAGGCTAAATGGTCGCATGCTTCAACCACCTCCGAAGGTGGGCATGTGTTAAAAATCGCAGTTCAAACATTGAAGATGATAATGATTGATTAAAAGTAAGTGTGCAAACATAAACGCGTGTGCGGAAGAGGTGTTCGTTATAGGTTAAGGTTCATTGCAAACAAAGGCATATCAGGTTACAAGTTTCAGTTACCCAGTCGAACAGTTAGTCAAGGTTGCCAGATCATAGTGCGAGCGAAGATAAAGAAACGGAGAAACAGAAAAGATTCGAGAAAAATATTTTAAAAGAGCACAAGTAGTTCAAAAATTACAAAAGGTCATCAAAATACAAATTACAATCAAAACAAGATAATACAAAGCTAATCTACGGAGGGGGAGCAACGGCAGAGTCGGCATTGCTCGAGCTGACATTCGGTTCGGGCGGATGGCTGGTCCCTAAAGTTGAATTGCAGGCCTCATTGAGCGGGCGTTGTCGAATGGACTCGGCCAGTGCGACCAACATGGAAGCTAGATGGGTCACGCCATCAGACAGAGCATATGTCTTCTTCAGTATATCCGATCGAGCCAAGGTTCTTTTGAGCAGCCCTGACCACCACTCATGTTCGAGTGAAAAATTGGGATCGCGCTGGAAGCCAGTGGGAACTTTGGGCAAGGCATCCCAGATAACTCCCGGGTCGAGCTGCTCGAAATCATCCTCGGTGATCTGCTCGCCGGCTTTCTGCAGGGCAAATTGAAATCAATCCACCCCGAAGTCTTGAACCTCCTTCAGATATTGTGGTGACTGTACGAAGCGTGGGCCACATTCTCATCGCTTGAATACCTCCCACAACTGGTAACTTAGGAGGTGATTCGACCACTTCTAGCTGCATCTGAGCAAACTCATGAATCAACTGACGCTGTTGAGTGATCATACAAGTCAGTTCACCCTTTCCCTTCCGGCTGAGGGCATCGGCAACTACGTTCGCCTTGCCAGGATGATAGTTAATGGTGCAGTCATAATCCTTCACTAGCTCCAACCATCGCCGTTGGCGCATGTTGAGCTCCTTCTGCGTGAAGATATACTGTAGGCTCTTGTGGTCTGTGTAAATCTCGCAGTGGCCTCCGTACAGATAATGCCTCCAAATCTTCAGAGCGTGAACCACTGCAGCCAACTCAAGATCGTGAGTCGGGTAGTTCATCTCGTGCGGCTTTAGCTGACGGGAAGCATAAGCCACAACCCTGCCGTCTTGCATCAAAACACAGCCTAAACCCTGCTTCGAAGCATCACTATAGATAGTGAAACCCTGTGTGGGGTTCGAAATAGTCAACACGGGTGCCGTCGTAAGCCTCACTTTGAGCTCCTGGAAGCTCGACTCACAATGACTATCCCACTCAAACTTCACCGATTTCCTCGTCAAACGGGACAAGGGTAGGGCAATCTTTGAAAACCCCTCGATGAAACGTCTATAATATCCTGCCAAACCGAGAAAACTCCGAACCTCGGTGGCATTTCTTGGTTTTGACCAGTTTCGAACTGCTTCAATCTTCCTTGGGTCTACCTCAATTCCTCTAGATGTGACGATATGGCCTAGGAAAGCCACTCGATCGAGCCAAAATTCGCACTTTGAGAACTTGGCGTATAACTTCTCACGCCGAAGAGTCTCCAAAACGGTTCTCAAGTGCTCCTCATGCTGCTCTGGGCTACTGGAATAGACCAAAATATCATCAATGAAGACGATGACAAATTGGTCCAGGAATTGATGGAAGACACGGTTCATAAGATCCATGAATACCGCTGGCGCATTGCTCAAACCAAACGGCATCACAACGAACTCATAATGACCGTATCTAGTTCGG
>CACSLK010034598.1:26505200-26518896 GCA_902706635.1 Striga hermonthica
GGCTCGGGTCGTACACATACTTTCTCAACATCGACACATGGAAAACATTGTGTACATCCGAGAGTTTTGGGGGTAACGCCAGACGGTAGGCTGTTACGCCAACTCGCTCGAGAATATCGAATGGCCCTATGAATCGGGGCTGCAGCTTCCCCCTCTTCCCAAAGCGTACAACGCCTTTCATTGGCGTGACCTTCATAAACACTTTGTCTCCCTGCTCAAACTCAAGCTCCCTTCTACGCTTTTTAGCGTAGGCCTTCTGTCGGCTCTGTGCCTCTTTCAGCTTCGCTCGGATCTCGGCTACCTTCTGCACCGTGTCCTCGATCAATTTGGGACCGAGAACCTGTTTCTCGCCAACTTCATCCCAGTAAAGGGGTGAGCGGCACTTACGACCATACAAAGCTCCAAATGGTGCCATCTTGATCGACGAGTGATAGTTGTTATTGTAGGCAAACTCCACAGTGGGTAACAACTCCTCCCACGAACCACCCCGCTCTAGAACACAAGCTCGAAGCATGTCCTCAAGCGTCTGAATGGTTCGTTCCGACTGGCCGTCGGTTTGCGGATGGTAAGCGGAGCTAAACTTCAACTTCGTCCCCATGGACTCGTTAAGACTTTCCAAAAATAGCCAGTAAATCGAGGATCTCTATCTGATATAATCTCGGCAGGAACGCCGTGAAGTCGAACGATTCCCTGGAGATACGTCTCGGCTAGCTGCTCCATGGACATGTCCATCCTGACAGGCATAAAGTGGGCCGACTTTGTCAGTCGATCCACTACTACCCATACCGCGTCGTGACGCTTGGCCGACACCGGTAATCCCGTGACAAAATCCATGGTCAACTTCTCCCACTTCCACTGCGGGATCTCTAAAGGCTGTAAGAGACCCGGTGGAACCTTGTGCTCTGCTTTCACCTGCTGGCAAATCAAGCACTTCTCAACAAACTCGGCAACGTCTCGCTTCATTCCATTCCACCAAAATGAACCTTTCAAGTCGTGATACATTTTTGTGCTACCGGGGTGTGCCAAGTATGGTGCACTATGCGCCTCCGTCAAGATCTCTTTCTTCAGGGCCTCGACATTCGGCACAACGATCCTTCCTTTGTACTCCAGGGCACCATCTGTGCCTCGATAAAAGCCCTCTACTCCTCCGGCATTAATCTTCGCCCCCATCAAGCTAACGAACTCGTCGAAGGCTTGATCCCTCCGTATCCTATCTTGTAGCGTGGGCCACATTCTCATCGCTCGAATACCTCCCACAACTGGTAACTTAGGAGGTGATTCGACCACTTCTAGCTGCATCTGTGCAAACTCATGAATAAACCGACGCTGTTGAGTGATCATACAAGTCAGTTCACCCTTTCCCTTCCGGTTGAGGGCATCGGCAACTACGTTCGCCTTGCCAGGATGATAGTTAATGGTGCAGTCATAATCCTTCACTAGCTCCAACCATCGCCGTTGGCGCATGTTGAGCTCCTTCTGCGTGAAGATATACTGTAGGCTCTTGTGGTCTGTGTAAATCTCGCAGTGGCCTCCGTACAGATAATGCCTCCAAATCTTCAGAGCGTGAACCACTGCAGCCAACTCAAGATCGTGAGTCGGGTAGTTCATCTCGTGCGGCTTTAGATGACGGGAAGCATAAGCCACAACCCTGCCGTCTTACATCAAAACACAGCCTAAACCCTGCTTCGAAGCATCACTATAGATAGTGAAACCCTGTGTGGGGTCCGGAATAGTCAACACGGGTGCCGTCGTAAGCCTCACTTTGAGCTCCTGGAAGCTCGACTCACAACGACTATCCCACTCAAACTTCACCGATTTCCTCGTCAAACGGGACAAGGGTAGGGCAATCTTCGAAAACCCCTCGATGAAACGTCTATAATATCCTGCCAAACCGAGAAAACTCCGAACCTCGGTGGCATTTCTTGGTATTGACCAGTTTCGAACTGTTTCAATCTTGCTTAGGTCTACCTCAATTCCTCTAGATGTGACGATATGGCCTAGGAAAGCCACTCGATCGAGCCAAAATTCGCACTTTGAGAACTTGGCGTATAACTTCTCACGCCGAAGAGTCTCCAAAACGGTTCTCAAGTGCTCCTCATGCTGCTCCGGGCTACTGGAATAGACCAAAATATCATCAATGAAGACGATGACAAACTGGTCCAGGAATTGATGGAAGACACGGTTCATAAGATCCATGAATACCGCTGGCGCATTGCTCAAACCAAACGGCATCACAACGAACTCATAATGACCGTATCTAGTTCGGAAAGTTGTCTTGGCCACGTCGGCTTCTCTGATTTTTAGCTGATGGTAACCAGAGCGGAGATCGATTTTGGAAAATACACTGGCTCCCCTCAGCTGATCGAATAAATCCTCAATTCTGGGAAGCGGATACTTGTTCTTCACCGTCAACCGGTTGAGATCGCGATAGTCGATGCACATACGCATAGACCCATCCTTCTTCTTAACAAAGAGGACAGGCGCTCCCCAAGGTGAAACACTCGGTCGGATGAAACCGAGACTCAACAGCTCCTGAATCTGAGCCTTTAACTCCTGAAGCTCTTTCGACGCCATGCGATACGGCGCTTTGGACACGGGTCCTGCTCCGGGGACTAAGTCGATTGTGAACTCCACCTGGCGGTTAGGTGGTCCTCCCGGAAGCTGATCGGGAAAAACATCCACAAACTCACGAACAACGGGTATATCTCCGAGAAACAACTTCTTCGAAGATTCCCCAACAATGTTGACAAGAAATCCATGACAATCCTCTCTCTGCATGTACTTCGTTGCTTTCGCCATGGAAATAACATGCGGTAAGGTTCGAGACTTCGTCCCGAAGAACGTGATGTGGTCTCCCTCAGATAAATGTAGCGTCACCTCCCGATCACGACAACGGATGTCTGCTTGGTATCTCGCCAACCAATCCATGCCAAGAATTAAATCAAAGTCATTCATATCAATCACAAATGCGTCTACGACAAGAGCTCGACCCCTGATATCGATGCTAAGGTTCTTGGCCAGGGAACTCGTAACTATCTTTCTTCCCGATGCGAGACTGATCTCGAGAGGGTCAACAGTATTCACTCCCTGGGCCCCTAAAGCAGACAAGCACTTGGCCGAGATGAATGAATGGGTCGCCCCGGTATCGAATAAAGCAAAGACTGGAGTATGGAACAAAGATAACATGCCAGACATGGTACCTGGTTGCCCTGCGGCCTGGTCCTGGTCAAGCGCGTAAATATGGGCGGGTGCTCCACGCTGCTGCTGCTGTCCTGGGGGTCTCTGGGCTGGCTGTCTCGGTGTTGGCTGCCTCTGTGCGGGCTGTCTCTGGGCTGGCTGTCTCTGGCCCTGCTGCGGCTGAGGGCGTTCTGGGCAGTCTCTGCTCAGATGTCCTGGGCGGCGGCAATGGTAACATATGTTCTGCCCAGCTAGGCACTCTCCGCGGTGCTGACGTCCGCAAGTAGCGCATGCCGGCAGATCCTGTCGAGCTGGCTGGCCCACCTGAGCTGGGCCCCTCTGTCCACGGTTTCTCTTATCCTCACGATCGTCCCACTTTCTCTTGTTTTTCTTCTGAGCTGGCTGGGGTGGTGCTGGCTGTCTGGCTGGCGGCTGGTCAATGGCATCCCGCTGGATATACGCCTCAACCTGCTGAGCTCGCTCAACAGTCTCGGCGTACTCAAGGTAACCATGGCTGGCCACCAAAAGTCGGATGTCATTCCTCAATCCCTCGAGGAACTGGTGGGCCTTCTTTTCCTCTGAGTGTACAAGGTGTGGAGCGAAGACACTCATACGAGCGAATTCACGCTCGTATTCATCCACCGATCGCTGGCCCTGCTTGAGGGCAGAAAACTCCCGTACCATCCTCTGACGGAAATGGCGAGGGTAGAACTTATCCTCCATGAGCGTCTGAAGCTGCGACCATCTCATGGCCTCACGCTCATCCTCAGTGCGGAGACGCCAGTAATCCTCCCACCAATCTCCTGCGGCACCCTCGATCTGCAGTTCGGCGCAAGCCATCTTATGCGCCTCAGAAATACCCATAATACGAAAGATACGCTCCATTTTTCGGATCCACTCGGCCACGGCTAGTGGGCCATTCTCCCCAGAGAAACGGGGCGGATCATAGGTACGAAACCGACTGACCACAACAGCCTGGTCCTGCTCGACTGCGACTTGAGGATCTCTGCGTGGCGGCATTCTGGAGATCCAAAAATACTTGAATTGATCAGTATAGCCAATTAAGAAATAGCCATACTAGACTTGACATAATAAAATAAACAATAAAGTCCGAAAACACCTAGCTTGGCTAGAGTTCCGGTATACTTAAACTTTCAATGTTCTGGCTCAAAATGGAGTTCTGACTTAGTCTAGAGTCCTTGGACTTAGCTGTTCTAGAGTTCTGTCTAGAGTTCTGCCTCTAAAGTAATCTGTCTTACATGAGGATAGTTATCTAGGCCCCATACTTAAACTGAATTTAGCACTTGCAAAACTTAAACTGAGTCAGGTGACTTACCTCGGAGTCGGTGCGGGATGAGCGTGGCGTGGTCATGCTTTTCTAACTTTGAAAGTATACAGAAACGCACTCTGCGCTCTGATAGCAACTTCTGTCACACCCCGCCTTACTAGCTTTGAAAATCAAAGTAAAATTTTTGCTTTTATTTTCAAAAGGTCGTGCGAGCTTGGTTTTCGAAAATACTAACTGATTGCGGGATGTAACAGATAAAAACTTACTTAACTTGCTCACAGACATATATAACACGCAACCAAACTATCCGCTACGGATAATGGAATTAAACATGCAATGTCTGAACCGTCTCGCACTGTCTAGTCTGCTAGCGAAAGCGTCCGAAATACAGAAATACATGCATACATATCCGAAAATACATGATCATAAATACTAGGACATAAAATGTGCGTAAAAATGTCCAAGACTCTCATGACCACGCTTTGCCACATCTATGCTCACCCGGCACGCTCGACTCCGTCTCCTGAAAAACACAATGGGGGCGTGAGCAAACCACTATGCTCCGCAAAGACCAGTACTGAATAAAACAACATTTATAATATCGTGTCATGAACATAAATATATAAGAGCTGAAACTGTAAACTTTTCTTTTCTTGCTTTACTGTGGTCAAAAGACCCTCGGCCTTGGTCGCTCGTGTGCACACCCCGATGGGATATTAAGGCCCTTGGCCTCCACCGGGTCTCCAGATGGGATATTAAGGCCCTCGGCCTCCACCTGGAGAAACTAACTGTCTCGAACATACCTCTGCCATGGTACAGATATTATATATGATGTGGAACCCTGTACATGACCCCCACCTGGAATACTGTAAAAATATCTGACTGACGCAAGTGCTGAAATGTTGGGTAGCTGTCGGAGGCTCGACTCTCCTTAAGCTACCAAAATATTCAAGAAATATATCTACTCAGATAACTCTTAAATATTAAATCAAACATATCATATTTAAATAATACTAACTGAGAGATAATCACTCAAGTCTAAGTATGCTAACTTATTTTAATAAAATAAGCTAAAGGAACCCTCAAATCTCATGATTTTTATAAAATCATATTTAACTCTAAAAATTCTGAAACTTAGTAGTTAAATAATACACATAGACATGCACCTCTAATTAAAATTTCAGCTCATTATCATGTCATTAGCTTGGTCAACCAACTACATAAACTTTGCACTTAAACATGCATTTGACCCATATAACTTCTCGGAATTTTATAAAATCCCACACTTAGCTTCTGAAGCTGAAACTTGGTGAATATAATCATAACTCATACAAGAAAGTTTCATTAAAATTTCACATCAAATACGCATGTATTGAGGAAGTTCTATGACTACAAATTTCAGCATGACATGTATACGGTCTAAAATATATAACTCACTTGTTTCTTAAGATACAATCATGAGATTTGATATACAAGCTCCCAACTCATATATAAACATTTCCATAAAATTTCACAATTTTATCCTTAGTAGAACTCGAGTTATTCGCGTTTGAAGTTGCAGCTGAATTCGTGCATGTAAAGTTCAACTTGCATGTCTAACTTTAAAAATCAATAACCCGAGTTATACTAGGCTAATTGACTTGATTCTTGATCTTATAAATTCCTTTTTTCCACAAGAAATAACCATAAAATTCATATATTACCAGGTTTTACATAGCTAGGTCAAATTTGCATCTAAACAACACATAAAACTCATGCATGCGAGTTGGGACAAGTGCTTACTTCATTGCATGATTATTACTACTTAAAGGCTAAAACTTTAATATGTTATAACACACATTAAAAGAAATTTAACTCATCTATAAAGTATTAAAAAGGTGACTTCTTACCTTCTTCAAGGCTTCAAGAAAAACAAGATGAAACTAGGTGAAGATATTCTCGGCTTTCCTTCTTGTTGCTCCCGGCTTTTGCTTGAACTTTAGGGTGATAGCTGCGACTTTCTTGGACCTTGATGCTTCTAAACTTATTTATTGGGGAGTGAAATATGAGGTGAAGGGGTTAAAAAGCTTAAGTTATCAAGGATGGTTGGCTAGAACTCAAATTTTCGAACACATGCACAAGGGAGCTCTCGGTCCTCATTGGTTCTTCTCTCTCGGCATTTGCTCTTGGGAGGGAGTTTTTGAGTGAAACTTTCTGTTTTTTTCTAAGTGCTGAAAGATGTTAAAACCAGCTGAGGATAGACTATAAAGGGAGCTCAAAGTGGCGGATAAAACTAGGCACATAAGTGGGCACAAAGTGGGAGACATAAGTGGCATTCCTCTTCTCAATGCGCATTAGACTTTGGGAGGGGGTAGTCTTGCACGTTTTTGCTGGGCTTTTGGAGCATTTTTGGCTAACCAAGGCATCACATGGTGGAGAGGGACAAGGTCTGAACAAGCATCTCTTACACAATGCATTATTTTAATGAATGCCCATGCTCCACTCACCTTAAACTAATGCTAATGAACATTAACTTTCCATAAACTTTTTCCATGGTAACTTAAGCTTAATTAACCTCCATTAGCCACTTAATCACGTGCAACACTTGAGCCTTAAGAAATTTGGACTGAAATTTAAGCATAGGGCTTGGAATGCACTCGCCTTTGGGCTGGCGCACGACAAAGGCTTGGCTGGGCGCGACCGACTTTCAGCCTTTTTCTTGTGATCAAATGACTTAGAAAATAAATCAATGATATACTAAGGCTTTGACAAGTCTTGGGTAAGGCCATGGCATCAACTCGAACTATGGGTGTGCGACCAAGACACGCACACGGCTATGGTGCGGCTTGGGGTCTAAGGTTTGAACTAGGGACATAAAAAAAAATAAATAAATAAAATAAAAAAAAAATAAAAACATTTAGAAAAATATTGTAAGTATTGTACTACTAAAGTTTGGCTATAAATAAGACTTGAGAACTAGAATTCGACCCGAATGAAATATCGAACTTATAAACTAACATACATGAGCACATAATTCAATATAAATACAAATATAACCACATAATTCATGTAATAATTCACTTAGCTAATGAACTCGAAAGTATAAAAATTATTGGTTTCACTTTAAAGTCGAGCAAGTGAAACCGTTCTGATATTATAACTGATCGGGGCGTTACACACGTCATTCACAGGGTCCGACAATAGATAGGTAGACCTTGGGGCCAGTGGGTCAGGCGGAAAGTGGCTGGTGCGCACACGTTTCCAAATTGTATCCAGTTGGTCGGTGCGAGGACGTTTTCCTAGGACCACGTCACGCTCTGGATCGTCCTGGCCGCTGGACTCGACCACGGCTTTGGTCGAATCAACAGCATCTTGGGTTTTGGATGGTTGTTCGAGGGGAGGCTTTTCTTGGGTTCTGTATTTGGATGAGATAATGGGCTCGGAAGATTTATCTTTGGTCTTGGAGTGAGTGGCGTCTTTGGGATTGGTAGTGCGAGGGTCGATTTTCTGGAAAGAGGATTGGTTGTTACCAGTTTTGGAGGTGGAAGAGATTTTGGTTGCGGTTCTCTCAGGGGCGTTTGAGGTCTTAATCCCGGCCTGTTCGGGAGGTGGTCGAACAATAGTCTTGGATGGAGGAGGTGGAGGTGGAGTTTGTCGTTCTTGTTGGCGCTGTTGGTGTTGTTGTTTTTGCTGTTGTTGTTGTTGTTGTTTTTGTTACTGTTGTTGTTTCGGCAGTTGTTGTGCTGTTGTTGCGATTGTTGTGACGGTGGTGGTTGTGGTGAAGATTGTTGTCGATCTGGGGGGCTGCGAGGAAGTGGTCGATCCCTCGACCCTATCCCCAGTCGATCCAGAGGTGGTCCCAGACTTTTTCTTGAGAGGGGTTTTTCTCAGCGGGATGTTGAAGTTAGGTACCTCTGCAAGAAGACAACAGAAAAATAAAAACCAACATAGACAAGACACATTCATGCGAGAAATAAGGAAGTATGTAAATACTCGAGCAAACTAGTAAAAATTACCTGGATCATTCTCAATCCTAATAAGATTAAGAACTTCGTCGATGGGAGGAGAGAAGGTCCTGTGGGTGAGCAAACCACAGTAGTGGAGAAGGTTGTCATTTTTTAGGAGAGGAATTGACGCAACGGGTTTGGAATTCCAAACATGAATTTGTTGGTCAAAAAGGTTGAGCCAAGGAGAAGGGTCCCAAGGAAAAGGAGTATTGGGCTCGATATAGGCAAAAGTATCGGCCCATTTGGGGATGTTGGAGGGGATATCTTGGATAAAATGGGCGTTATTGCGGCTCTTGAGATAGTGGCCCCGAGCCTGTTTAGAAGGAGCGTAGCAGTAATGGAAAAAGGCTAGGTCGAATTGACCTAGCCGGACATGGGAGAGAATAATGAAGGTGGTCATGAAGCGAATAGCGTTTGGAGGAAGCTGGTTCAAAGGAAGCCCACCACTGGCAGATTTGGAGTAGCTCAGGGGTGAGAGGAGCAGTTGAAAGGAGCGTGATCGTAAGTATCGGAGGAAGATGGGTGATAGAAGGCCCAACCAGGAGGATGACCAACTTTGTCACCCTTTAACCAGTTGATTGAATGAGAAGCAGAGGAGGTAGATTTAGAGGTTTTGGTCGAGGATTTTTTGGATGGAGAGGCGGATGCATTAGGCTGAGAGGAAGAAGGGGGAATGGTCGAAGATGTGGGAAAAGTAGGTTGAGAGTAAGTGTTAAGATGGACCTCGTCCTCGTCTGGCTCATCTAGCGAACCAAAAGCATGTCGACGACGGCGGAGGGAAATGTTATCCATGGTGTCCCCAGAATTAGGAGAAGAAACGCGGGCTGAAAAACGATGGTGGGAATAGTATCACCAGGGCGAAGAATGGAAAGAGGAACAGCGTCAAGTGCAGAGGACAGTATTTGAACTGAGTCGGATGAGGTGGTCAAAGAAGGAGATGGAGGGCTCAAATCAACACCAGAATGGCGGTCGTTTTCACTAGAAGTTGCAGAATCTGGAAAAAACAAAACAAAAGCGAAATTAAAAAAGGGGGAAAACTTTCGCAAAAAAGGCGAGACCTTCAAAAACTAGGGTTCTACGAGGAGGCGATTTTGAAGAAATTAAAGAAGAAGAACTGGAATTTTGGAAGATTTTTGAAGAGAGGAACAAAATTCACAGTGATTAACAAACGAACACAGGTACCCAACACACAAATTCAGAACACCCAATCAGCAAATTCGAGATACCCGATTCAAAAAATTCAAAAACGCAAAATCTAAGACACAGAAAACGTAAATTCAAGCGAGGAACAACTTACTCATAGTCGTAGATGAAGAAATCGAGAAAGCCGGAAGAGTGCAAGAGGAATCGCCGAGAAGAAAAGCAAGGGTTGCAGAAAAATTTCAGAGCACAAAGAGTTCGAAAATGGCAAAGGTAGAAAAACTATGAAATTTCACTAAGTACAGGTTTTATACTTCGGTAAGTTGAAGGGTTGAAAGAATAGAGTCGTCGAATCAAAGCCAGATCTTACGGTGAAGAGTATTAATTCACACGGAGCTCAAAGTGGGCGCGTTATGCGAGGGGGTACGATAATTAAAGCGACTGACAGAAGTGGCAAGTGTGACGCGTGGCAGAAAAGCAAGCGCGGCAGAAAAGACGTGTGACAGACGACTTTATTTCTGATAATTAAAGAAGAATTAATTAAAAAAGTGAGCGAAAAACTTATCAGATGGTCGATACCGAATGTAATACAACCCAGGAGAGCGACGAGCACAAATTCACTCTTAGATCGAGCCATTCAGACTCGACCAGAGTAGGGGGGACTATATGATATAGGATATTATACCCGCAAGGCTAAACCGGTCGAAGGAGTTGTACTGTGAAGACGCCGAGCCAAGTGGCGGGAAGATCGACCAGTCAAGCAGTCGATCAATCCATCATTCGACCAGGTAAACGATCGAGCAGTTTAGTCGACCTCAACGGGTCGACCACTTCGCGGACTTAACACTTTATGGATCAGCCTAGTCATAGGCGCGTGTAAGAGCCTCTAACGGAATTTCAGAAGAATATTCACTCCATGTGCTGAAGGACACGTGTCGAGAACACATTGGTTGATAGCGACAACCACCTCTGACAACGTCCAACGTCCCGCGCCACCTCTGACATGCGCGCGGTGTGTCAGAGTACGGACGGGCAGCTTGGGCAGCCAGCTCACCAAATCCGAGCAGTCTTAGGTCAGGTATCCCACTTCTATATAAAGGGGGTGAGTCTTTCTTCCTAAACACGATTTTTCCATATTCAACTCCAGTTACTCATACACATACTGACTTAAGCACCGGAGGCTCTTCACCGGACACAACCCCCGGTGTGAGAGTTATTAGCAGGTTTCCGGCGTTCTACCGACGAAGGCGAGGTTCGATCCATACTAAACCGGGCCAGGATGCTCACACCTACATTAGAGTGCTTCTTCGATTGGATATCAAGAAACGGTCGATATGATGTCGTGTGAAATGTTGTGGTGCGAATGTTTATGATGTGAAAAAGTCGAGTTTGTTCGGTAAGATGCTTGGTTAGTCCCCCAAAGGAATAACATTAAAATAATTCTGTTTTCACGTTTTTGGGCTGTGAGGTCGTAGGTTCATCTTGCTCGATTTGTACTTGTTATACCTTTTCCGTTCCATTGTGTTGCAAAAGCTTCCCATTTCTCATCACCCAAGCGTGTCCAAATCGCTTGCATTTTACACTTCGGCTTGCATAATTTGCTGATGTACCTTTTTTCTTTCAATAATTTTGGTTGTGTTCTACCTTCTAATATAGAACTTGAAATCCATTCTCATTGTATTTGCTTCATACAAGAACAAAAAGGACATGGCATGGTTTATTCCACTACCTTTGGAGCTCATTCAAGAAAAGCTTCTTAGCCACCTTCAAATGAACATGAACCATTCAAAAATATAATAACCTAAAATAAAATTAATCTATATATATATATATATATATATATATATATATATATATGGTTGGGTTCAAGTGAGAATGATGATCAATGAAAGAAATAAGAATAAATCGTAGTCATTAGATCACATGATCTAATGGCTAAAAAAATGACAATATTTTGACATTCATTAAGGGTATTATAGACATTTAAACACATCAAACATCCACATCAGTGGACCCCACCCTAATCACACGTCCCAGTCACAGTACACACCATCTCCTTTTATTTATTTTTTTAATCTCTCTCTCTATCTCTCTCTCTCAGGAACACTACACACAGTACACACACAAATACACACACGGCACATCGGCCACCACCAGCCGCCAGATTTCCGGCGGTGTCGCGCCTCACCAACGGATATCGCATCAGGCCATCGCTGCGCCGCCCTACGTTCTGGAGCTCCGACTCGAAGCCGTACGTGGTGGAGCTCTCGTCGCCGACTCACCACCAGTACCATCGGCGTCCACAGCCGCAACCGAGTCCGCCGCCCGTCATCGCCGATCTGCTGCCATCACCGGCGGCTTGTCGCCGTCACACCTTCATCCCGCAGCCCATCATTCTCAGCTTCTCCGACCGGCCACCTTAACGCCACCATCTGGTCCGGCGACCGGAGTTCTCACCATTGTCGTCCTCCCCTTGGTCAGCCACTGCCCATCACGTCTATGTCACATTCCTCCGCAACATAGCTCAATCGATTGCAGGTGTATATGGTGAATGCGTCTCCGACCGTCCACCTTCACCGTCATTCATTCTCGTCGCGAGGTCTGAGTTGGACAGAGAACGGCCGGGAGTTTCCGACGGCGAGTGCAGTGGGCTAAAGTAACGGGGACACCATGAACGGATATTAGAACTTGAAGGGGTTTTTTTTGAAAATTTAATATCTTCAAGGGGCTTGGTTGCAATTTTTATATCTTTTAATATATCACAATTTAGTTTATGGGCTAGATTTATAATTTTAAAAAACTTCTATATTTAATAACTTTATTTATATTTTAATTTCACCCTTGTGTCTAAATTGTAATTTATAAAAAGTAGATAAAAGTATACAATTTTTTTACATATATATTAAATACACCAAATATTAAAAAATATTAAATAAAAATAAGATATATTATTGACATATTGCACATTACTGGATAATGTATTGCACTTTTGTGTTAATGAGATTGCACCTTTAGCATAACAAATGCACGGTGATGTTAATTAGATTAATAATAAAAAATATTAAATACATAAATTATAAATACTAAATATATTTTTATTACACACATAATTTGATACATGCACAATAATTTTAATTACAATACACTTTATTTAAAAAAAACTAAAATTGAATTGCACGTTCATGTTCGGTTTCAATTCGGTTGCGACAAAAGTTTGGTCCTTACAAATTGCACATAGCGGCCGAAAAAACGTGTACATTAATGTCTGTCAGATTGCAATTTTATGTTTGTGATATGTACCAACCAAAATGAATATAAATATTATATAGATATTTAAAATCAAGAAAAGTACAATTTTGAAAATATAAATTATACTCTTTTTACCAAAAAATAAATACAAAAAAATATTAAACCACTAAATATACTTTTATAATAAATAATAAAATATGTTAATTATTTAAGTTATTCGATGTACAATTATATCTATTAAAACTATTTTCCGTATACACAAAATTACCTGGAATCGTGCAAGGTAATGCACTTTATAAGACAACACGATGCACTTTATAAACTAAATCGTTGCACTGTATAAAAAAAACATGCTACACTTATTACCGCACTCCTTTATTAACGTCAATAGATACAACATGAATATATTTTCAAAATGCAAGGTAATGCACTTCATAAAACAACATGATGCAACTAAATCGTTGCACTATATAAAACAACATGCTACACTTATCACCGCACTCCTTTATTAACGTCAATAGACCCCGCCAAAAGTTCTATACAATATGAATATATTTTCAATATCCATCGCATCATCTATCAACAAAAAACACAAGCATGCTAACACACCAGAATTACAGTAGTGCACTTTATGTATCAACACGTTGCACTTTACAAAACTTCATGTTGCACTTTATTGAACAATACGCTGCACTTTATTACGACTATCTGATCGCACAGATAGTGAACAAAAACCGACCGAACTCAAAATTTTTTCAACCAAACAATAATATAAAAATAGTATATAAAATTATTAACTTATTGAATATAATTTTAACATAAATAACAAACTATTTCTCTAGCAATAACGATAAAT
>CACSLK010034598.1:26528913-26602965 GCA_902706635.1 Striga hermonthica
AAAAAAAAAAAAAAGAAAAAAAAGAGAAACATATTTTGCAATTCGGGCATTGCATGTAAAATACAGCCTCAAAACATTTTTGTACATTATAGAGATCATAACTGAGTGCCATTTGAACTATGCTGTTGTAGAAATAGAGATGCCGATGCCGATACCAAATTTTGAACTAAACAAACAGAACTTCATCAAAATCTACACAATAATAATTTCACCTCTAAATAATACTCTTAAAAGGAAAAAGAACCTAAGCATGACATGGTCTCTCATACACTTCAGCAATCTCTACATTGGTGCCCGATGATAAGTCTAACGTTACGCTCTTAGATGAAGGCGACTCTTTAATTGCCTCGAGCTTTCTCCAAATCAGGAAGATCTGTGGGGCATTAAGAAGATGAGCAGATCGATTATTTCCATTCGTTCGAAAGTAACTTGTTCGAAAACGACACTTTTTCAATAGATACGCAAACAACGACACTTTTTCAATAGATACGCAAACTTTTGAACTGAAATGTCATACTCCAAATAACCAATGTAAACAAAAAAGCATGACATTTTATGACAACTGCACAAGTACACATTTTTGTTAGAAGGGTATGATGGTCGCTTAACGGTAGGGCCGCCTCATATAAAAATCTACGTTCGACTAATCGCTTTGAATTAATTCGACAGGATGGACCAAATTAATGAAAAAATTAATAAGTCACCAAAAATCAGCAGGAAAAAGAAATTAACCACAGTATTATGAGATAACGGCCGTAAATGACAAGGTAATGGGGGCAAGAGAAAATAATAAGAGACGCCAAGTGGAAATGCCCACACATAACAAGGAAACCACATCAACCGCTAAATAGAGTAATCATAATCTTCAGCAGAATTTAATGTTTATAGACAGGCATATGTGATGGTGTGTGTATTATAAAAGGTATTTGAACTCACATAGCATGCCCTCGTCATCACTGCTCTCTTCATGTTCACTGGTATACTGTAATATAAGAACCATATAAGTTAAGCCGGTAATTTGACATCCTTCCATTACTTGATTAAATTTGATAAATGAAAGAGAAAATAGTTAGTTTACCATGGTGTCATCATCAGAACCCAGATATGCTGCATATATATATAAAAAAAAAGGAGTCAAAACTAAGATAACAGCCCATACTAACATCAAGGGTCTTTACTCATGTAACATTATTGTTCTATAAGAAAATCATAGCAAGATGAAACATCACTTAAACAAAATAAAGCCATGCGAAATAGCATCATATGCTAGGAATCATCATTTTGTTGCATCGATCAATAAAACAACCTTTAACCAAAACAAAGTAGCTCATGCTTTACCACTACTTCTCATTAGTTATTCAACCCAAGCGCCAAATTAAATGAAAGTTCGTCGAGAAAACTGTTTAGTAGAGCTCAATAACCATGAAGATCAAATTATCAATGAAGATCAAGATCAGAAGATGTAACGTGAAACTCACATTCGGATTCTTCATCATCTTCGTCACACCATTTATTCCAATCAACCTTAATGTATGGAGCAGGCTTTTCTTCGGATTTCAATAGTCTTTTCCACCATCCCTTTTGCTCCTTTTGTATAGAGCATAGTATATTCCTTAGACCAGTTTTTGTTCTGCATCCCTGCATTTAGTAACACAACTCCTAAGTTATCGCATAATTAAATTAGTTAAATGTGCCATTCATGCCACGTTCATAGGTAGAGGCTGCAAGTACAAGTAGTGTAAGGACGAGGTAAAAGACGGATTTACACAAAAACATCAAAGTGCATATACCAAGCTAAATATGTCTAGTTGCAATACGAGAAATATGTTAAACTATTATCAACATTAAAACAATAGAAAGTCTCGCCCAAGTGTTCTTTCGTCAAGTCTCATACACGTCATGACTAAATCGAAATAAATAGGAATAAACTTCAACAAGTTATTGCCGATAGTTCTATTAGACATTTTTTCAGTCCACACGGATATCAGAGGAAGCTATTTTTAGCTCCAGTAATCGATTTGGTAATGGCCAATGACTACACCGGCAACAATGAAATCTGAATAGTTACTAATTCAAGAATTATAGAGCTAACATCGGCGAGAACAAAGCCATAAACTAGTAAGTGCATTTGTTTCGTAAAACACATCATACCAAAGAATAACCCACTTAATCTGATCCGAACAAATTCAGACCAATTTTCGCTAATATCAAAAAACTAATCACAGTTGTTAAAAAGTGATTGCATTCTACTCAAAAACCAACAATTTTAACAATCAACCAAAACCATCAGCAAATCTTGAACCCGACATTTAGCAAACTCAAGGACTGCTTAGAAAAAAACAAGTAGTCTTTTCCTCATTTTGTTCAAGGAAATAGATGTGATTCTCGAAAAGCATCCAATTTATCGTAAATCATCGATTACTAGGAGATGCTCAACTCAAATCAACTTAATTATATCAGATATTCACTTTCTTCTTCCTAAATTTCCGTTTTCCACACTGATTTCCCAACAAGAACTCGTAAATGAAACAAACAGCACCACAAAGACCACAATAACAGCGTGAATTAACCGGCAACCTGAGGGGCAATATTGTCATAAAGCTGGAGAGTGAAGCTGAAGGGCTCGCCGTTAGCCCCAACGGCGGCGAAGGTGAACTGGCCCTCCGGCTCGCATTTGACGGAGATGTCCCTGGCATCGGGAAGGGACACTGTCAGGTACAGTTTGTCGGACCTCTGAGCCCACAGAACCTCTGGCTGCCGGCTGCGACCAACAGAAAAAAGACGCCGTTAGTTCGCCGGACCCAAAAAATCACAAAAAATACTGAAAATTACAAATGCAAATGAAATTTCTGAAAAAAAAATAAAATAAAATACAGATTCAGAGAACCTCATGATCTTGGATTAAAGATTGCTTTTTCTGATAGACTGATACGAAAGGGCAAAGTGTGGGGAGAGGTTTAAGTAACGACGGCTTATGAGAGACTGTTTTACTGTAAAAACCGAGTGTAATTATGAGAATCTCGTGCGATAGTTTTGTATTTCAGAACATTTTTTTCAATTTATTTTTAAAATATATTTTTGTATTAAATCGTTTCATTACATTAAAATATCATGATAATAAATTTTATATATCATTGAAAATTTTCATACGTACAACATTTTATTTTGGTACTTTAAGACATAAAATACTACATGAGTGTTTGAATTTTATCTAAAAAAATTATGTATTATTAGTTATTAATTAAAAATTATATCTAAAAAAAATAAGGAATCTTATTTATCAAACAAAATTCTAGTAGAAAGAAAGTAGAAATTTTTAGGGTTTTCCACGCCCTTTTTTTTCTAATTCAAAATTTTGATTAAGTAAAATTGAAAAGAATCATTAGTTTTTCCTAAAAATGAAACTGGAAATTTTCCTACCAATACATCAATTTTTACCAAACAAATTGATCTGAATGCCTAGTTAAAACAAAGTGAAAAGAATCATCAATTTTACCTAAAAATGCAACCGAATTTTTCTAACATTGAAGCGATTTTTTATTACTAAACAAATTGAATTGAAATTAATTCTAATAAAAGGTTGAAATATTTTGTTAAGATTTATGCAACTGTTTCTTTCCTGCGCTCTGCTCATGGCGCTGGGTGTGGTGAAGGGCCACGGTGCGATGAGAAGGCCTGCTGCAGCGCGATGTGTAATACGGCGTGATGAAATGGCCTGCCGCGGCGCCATGTGTAGCACGGCGCGAGGGAAGTCATCTGCTGCGGCGTGGAGGACTGCGCGGCGTGACTGCTGGAAACTGGCGCTCTATGTTGGGGTCGTGGCGGTCATCGCGGCGCGGCACGCTGATGACGGATCGTGTTGTTATCTATACGGGTTGTGAATAAACGGCGCACTCAGGGCCTTCGTTTATCCACGATAGGTGTATCTAACAGACGCACTACGGCCTTCTCCTAGATACCGTGACTTCAAGACGCTCTAATGGCCTTTTTTCCGACACTGTATGTAAACACGCACTAACGGCCTTGTTTAAACACACGTTAAGAACATCAGTTCCCCCTCAAGATTGGCTCACCAATTCAATACTCAATTCAACATGTAAAATATGATGAGGTACATGGGGTATTTATAGGTGCAAAAATAAATCTAAGCCTAACTATACTAGATCTCCTAAATCTTGCAATAATAGAAATCCTAACACTAGAAAGCAATAAAATCCTATTACTACCAAATAACTAATGCTTGGCTTGCACACCAAGCAAATCTCGAATATCCTAGTCGCCGCCCCAACTTATTCGACCGCCTCACATGCGCGCGCCATCGAGCTTTCCTAATCCTCGGCGCGCGCGGTATCGCGCGCCCCGTGTGTCCCGTACGCGCACGCCGCCTCTCCAGCCCTCTCGCCTAGTCCTTCGGAAACTAGGACTCGCGCGCGCCCCTCACACGCGCACGCTGTTGCGCGCGCTTCGTTTGTGCCGATCATCTCGCGCGCGTACTCGTCATCGCCCAGCATTCCTACGCCCGCGCGGATTGGGTCATCCGCGCTTGTCCCGCACTTGCGCGCTATCGCGCGCCCATCGCCGCTGCCGCCTACATCCTGCGCGTCCCTGCCACCCGCGCGAGTGCCACGCACGTCTCTCATGTCCGTGCCGCTCACGCCGTCGTCCCATGCCTCGCGCGTCGCCTCCAGCGCCCCGGCGTCCCGATCCTCTACCACGCGCCTATGCACGCCCAACACTGCACGCGCATCGTCCAGCGCCCGATACACGCTCGTCCATCTGCCGCAACCGCTCGTGCGCGCCAACCTCCCGACATCCTTTCCCTGCGTGCCAACCAATGCTCCAACCTCCAAACGACATGCGCGTCTACGCCAATACGCGTATTCTCTCCCTTTTCTAATGCGCCCTTTCTTGCGTGTCATTGCGCCTCGCATACGAGCTCGCACCCGTCTTTTAGGCCATGCATGCGTCTTTTTGGCCCTATTTTCAGCCTTCTCGGGTCTCTCGGATCTGGGTCCTTCTTGTCACAAGGGTCCGGAAACCACTTCCGTATCATTCCCCTCCTCTTCGAGACTTTCCTTGTCCTCAAGGATTCATCCTCGACCATCCAAACATCGGGCACTCTTTCTTCGTTTTCAAGTTGGAACATTGCGTCCCCTTCATCCGTATTGTACCTCCTACGCGTCTCGTCATGGCCCTTGTCGACCATGGCCAAGATCTCGCTCTCGACTTCGACCACCTCTCCATCCGCATCGTACTGTGCATATGCCTTCTCATCATGGCCCGCTTCGACCGTGACAGACATCTCCTCTCTGACTGCAAGCACTTCGGATCCTTCGGCCACGACCTCGATGTGTTGCGCGCGCTGTTCCCGTGCGCACGTTTTACACCCATCACCCACGACCAAGATCGCACCAATGACCTCGGCCCCTTCGACTCCTTCGGCCTCGCCGTCGTTGTGATTGGCACGCTCGATCGCACCACCAATTATCTCGACGACCTTGAGTTCCTCATCCTTTGCATAGCCCACAACATCAGACGAAAATATGGTCTCCTCGTCGAAAATCCCCGCCAACTCGATCGAGAACATGGGTTCATTGTCGATCTCGATACCCTTGTGCTCGGCTTCTTGCTCGTATGATCCTGGGAACTTCTCATCGGCCTCCGCTTGTTGCTCTTCCTCCATGATCTTGAGTTGTCTTTCATACTCCTCTTTTTGATCATACATCTCCTCCAAATACTCTTGCTCCCAAGGGGTTAATTCTCTCTCCAAATTTTCGATGTATTCGAGATCCTCCCAATCCAATTTAACTAATGACTCGAACAACATTTTTTTTTTAACTTCTTCGAATAAATTCGAACAAAACCGAAAAATATATATATTTTTTTTACTCTAAAAATTCGAAAATAATTCGAACCCAAAATTAAAAATAAAATAAAGAGAAATTTGGCCCCTCAACAAAAGGTAATAACCGAACAAAAATCAAACAAAGGTCTAACAAGATGACACTTTTTTTTAAGACTTAAATTCGAAAAATAAAAGGGAAAATTCGAACAAAAATTCGAATCCCAACAAAAATAAAGAGAAATTCGGCCCCTCAGCAAAAGGCAAACTGAAAAAAAAAAAAAGATAGGATAGATAAAGACACGATCAGCGCCTCTCAAGGAAAGCACCAATGATGACGGATCGTGTTGTTATCTATACGGGTTGTGAATAAACGGCGCACTCAGGGCCTTCGTTTATCCACGATAGGTGTATCTAACAGACGCACTACGGCCTTCTCCTAGATACCGTGACTTCAAGACGCTCTAATGGCCTTCTCTCCGACACTGTATGTAAACACGCACTAACGGCCTTGTTTAAACACACGTTAAGAACATCAGTTCCCCCTCAAGATTGGCTCACCAATTCAATACTCAATTCAACATGTAAAATATGATGAGGTACATGGGGTATTTATAGGTGCAAAAATAAATCTAAGCCTAACTATACTAGATCTCCTAAATCTTGAAATAATAGAAATCCTAACACTAGAAAGCAATAAAATCCTATTACTACCAAATAACTAATGCTTGGCTTGCACACCAAGCAAATCTAGAATCTCCTAGTCGCCGCCCCAACTTATTCGACCGCCTCACATGCGCGCGCCATCGGGCTTTCCTAATCCTCGGCGCGCGCGGTATCGCGCGCCCCGTGTGCCCCGTACGCGCACGCCGCCTCTCCAGCCCTCTCGCCTAGTCCTTCGGAAACTAGGACTCGCGCGCGCCCCTCACACGCGCACGCTGTTGCGCGCGCTTCGTTTGTGCCGATCATCTCGCGCGCGTACTCGTCATCGCCCAGCATTCCTACGCCCGCGCGGATTGGGTCATCCGCGCTTGTCCCGCACTTGCGCGCTATCGCGCGCCCATCGCCGCTGCCGCCTACATCCTGCGCGTCCCTGCCACCCGCGCGAGTGCCGCGCACGTCTCTCATGTCCATGCCGCTCGCGTCGTCGTCCCATGCCTCGCGCGTCGCCTCCAGCGCCCCGGCGTCCCGATCCTCTACCGCGCGCCTATGCACGCCCAACACTGCCCGCACATCGTCCAGCGCCCGATACGCGCTCGTCCATCTGCCGCAACCGCTCGTGCGCGCCAACCTCCCGACATCCTTTCCCTGCGTGCCCACCAATGCTCCAACCTCCAAACGCCATGCGCGTCTACGCCAATGCGCGTATTCTCTCCCTTTTCTAATGCGCCCTTTCTTGCGTGTCATTGCGCCTCGCATACGAGCTCGCACCCGTCATTTAGGCCATGCATGCGTCGTTTTGGCCCTATTTTCAGCCTCCTCGGGTCGTCTCGGATCTGGGTCCTTCTTGTCACAGGGGTCCGGAACCCACTTCCGTATCACACGCGCGTAACGCTGGGTCTGACTAGGGACTTTCGTGCACAACCTCGCGTCTCGGGCTCGTTTACGCTCGTTTGGACTCGGAATTTGGTCTCGTTTACTCCTGTGTGATGCCAACGAAACGCTCTATGTAATTATGCTTGCACGGTCAATTTTTGCTTGAAATCCAATCCTCCTGAGGCTTTCAACCTGCACACCAAAACAAAAGAGAACCGGAATAACACACGAAAAACACATATAAAACCTAAATAGAACAAGACGCACAATAAACTATAAAAACGAATAAAACCTAACGAAAAGACCTAAAACAGTAGAAAAAGAAAAAAAAAATAACAAGAAAAAACGCAACAAAAATGGGACAAACAAACAACAATCTCACGCTCGACAAAAATTATACTTGACTATTACTGATAGATATTGCGTAAAACACCATAACTGCAAACTATCGTTGTTGAAACTTGAATGTAAGTCTCAGATCTGAAGGCGTCAACGACATTCTTTGGATTAAGAACCTTCTGACGTGAACTTTCTACTCCAAGAACTTTACCCTCTATAACTTGACTTTCGAGTGTCGTGACAATTAATTGAATTCTGTTGCACAACCCAAGAGAAGGGTCAACATTGCAAAGTAGCATTACAGGCCCGACATTTAAATTTAACTAAAGATTTAGGATGCCAGAGCACTTAATTGAATTTAAGAACTCCGGAGTCTGCATATAATTAACCATACTTAACCAGAAATCAAATAGATTTTCATCCCTAATCTTCGAAATTTAGTCAGCAAACTTTTCCAAATCACTGGAATTTCAACAGGCTTCAGATTTTGCAATCACATGTTCTTCGTTAGTTTAGAACAGTGCAATGTCTCCACAACTTAGACGAATTGATAGTTGCACGAACAATATCTTGTTGTCTTCCTTTGGGAACTGTAATGCCCCACTTAGATTTGAGAAATAATCCATGGCTTATTCAAAAATCAGGATAACATTTTCGAAATTCATTATTCGAAATCAACTTTAACATGGAATTTATCATAGTTCAAGTCTTATCTGAAATCAAGGGAATTCATTACCCGGTTTTTACATGGATTTCATTATCCGATAACAAAACATTTCACGTGATATTCAGCTTAACACAATAGCATGAATAATCGAAACCAACATGATATCCAGATAAACACATAATCATGAATATCTAATCCAACCTGTTTCAAAATGAAACTAACCATAACATAGGGTTTTCAAAAGAATACCAACCTTTTCAAATCACAAGTTTGAAAGCAGTTCAACATGTTTGAAAAACCAATACGACAGGTTCATAAAGTCAGACCAAAACATAAGGTTCGCAAGACCCAAATAACATGTTCACAGAACAGAAAGCGAAAGCAAGATAACATAAACATAAACATGAGACCAGTCCACTCGTCCTTTCCTCGCCATGCTCGCCACCTGCTCAACCTGAAAGGGGAGGGAGGGGACATGGGGGTGAGCACATACCACTTTGCTCACCGCTATGCACATAAACATTATATATAATGTAAGAAGAGTATAGTCGCAGCATGAACATAAATCAATCAATTCTGTCACATCTCATATTCACACACCATTTCACATTACTCATGTGTACATATCTTTTCATTGGCCGCGAAAATGGGATTTATTACCCTAACGGCGGGAGTACATGCCTCACAAGGGCACGACCTTTCATTGGGACTTAAGGAGACTGCCTCACAAGGGCACCATATTACATCGACGGGGACAACCGTACCAACGACCGTGACAGCTCACATCGATAGGCTACATGATTCACATGCATACATTGATCATACCAACCCAACAAGATATAGATAATTTACGGCTTAGAAATTCTTATAGTACAACCCACCTGGATACTTAAGTGGTAGATTCACACAAGGCAAGGACTTAGGTCGAGGGCTCAACTCGTCGAACCTACATTCATCAAGATAGTCCTATAATCAACTATCTGACACATGAAATCACATACAACAACATTCACTTAGCCGAAACATTATCGACTATGTGATTCGTGGAATTCTTAATGGAGTTTGGAACCTTTGGCTTAACTGTCTAGACTCGATAAACCAATTACAAGTCATATAGAACACATACAGCATGAAAAATATAGTGACGGATCAATACGAAGTCAAACATGTCAGAAAATAGCCAAAACAAGGCCCGGTTGGAAGCTGCGGAGCTGCCGGGGGTGCTGGCCCGGGCCTGGTGCTGGCAGGGTGCTGGAAAACGGCCTAGAAACAATATCTACCGGATCTTTTTAAAATTCACTCGAGCATTTTCAACGAAATTTTTACACAACATAGTACACTAAAAAATACACATGTACACCAGAGATTGACCCTTAAGATTCAATTTTAACCTGGAGAAATAATTTTGTAAAATTACAGCCATAGAGTGAAATTCTTAATTCACCAGGTAAACCTTCGAATTTTCAAGTGAAACTTTGATACAATGAGTATGAAGACAAAATAACATCATTCCCAGAAATTCAACTCAAAACTCTTTAAACTCGATTTTACATGAATTTATCAAGAATCTGACAAGAGCTTAAAATCACCAAAACACATAGCTACAGTTGAATTTCAACTTGAAATTTTTACACCATAAACTTCATCAACAGAGGTCCAACATATGAAAAGTTCACATCAAAATAACCAGAACCCAATTTATCATGTTTTTTTACAAAATCCAACAGGACGATCAACTTCAAAAATTCATATCTCATAGCATAAGCAGCAAAATGACACAAGGCTTTCACTAACATGCCAAGGATACAACAAGGTACTCACAACTCCAGGGTTTCCACAAAATTAACCCATGTCCTTCAGTTTCGACATCAAACCGAAGAGACAAACGCAAAAACAGCATTTATTCATATCATATGTTCTCCACATCACATAATAACACCAAGACAACATCATATCAACACATATACATAAAAATCAAGTGGGGTTTCAGCCATTTAACATGATGTAACAAGACTTTAACTCAAATCACATAGAACTCTACATAACACATATAAATACAATAAAACCCCAACATGATCTTATGCCATTATTCACCTCATATCACTTTAAACACCTAATAAAAGGAAGGGTTTCAAGACATTATGTACCGTTCTCACAAAGTGTACACAAAACGAGCAAAGAGAGGCTGGACGGGGCGTTTGACGGGCGTCTCCCGGTGATGAACGACAAGCCTCGGGTTGTTGTTTGGAAAACAAACGGGTTCAAGTCACAACTGCAGCGTTCGATGCACGGCAGACCTCGGATGACTCTCCTCGGCTCGTGGTCGGCTCGAATGGAGGCTGGCCGTCGTGGAGGTGCTTAGTGTGTGGTCGTGCAGTGAGATGGCATCTTGTTTGCGAACGCATAGGGCCGCTGGGACGGTTGGCAGCGATGGAAGGTGCAGCGATCGACTTTGATCGAGAGAAGGAGATTTCTCTCCTACCAAAGTCGCGATTGTTCTTTTTTTTTTTAACGAGAGTGTAATACCCCGTTTTATCGTGGATTATTTGGGAATAATTATTGATTATTGCTATTATTAATTGTCTTTATTATTATTATTATTGATATTATTATTATTATTATTATTATTATTATTATTATTATTATTATTAAATGTCAATTTGCCATTATTTGTTGTTAATATTAAAATTATTAATATTAATTGTCTAAAAAATAAAATAAAATAAAATAAAATAAAATAAAATAAAATGTGTATTATAAATGTATATGTATTTATCTAATTTTTATATTAATCGTGCGATTAAACTGAGCCCGAGAGCCGAGCCATGAACCGCGCGACCTGCAAGCCTGAACTGGCGCCACCAGACCCAGTTTTTCCTTCTCTCATGCGTGTGTGTGCGTGTGATTTGCTTTTTTATCTTGGGGATCAAGTCTATTGTTAACCTAATTACATGTATTTAAGAGGGATTAAAACCCTTAGCTCGTCAAAAGCTTTCCCCCGCAGCTGTTCTCAGAAATCTGCTTCTTCTCGTTCTTTTTCTTTTTCTCCCGCATCTGCACCATCGCCATAACCGCTATCACCATCTCCCTATCGCACCATCACCAAGTTTACAGCGCCACCTTTGAACCACTATCAGGTTACCACGCCATCATCATATGTCATCACCATCATCATCCTGCAAATCTCCGCCCCAGCTGCAGCCTCCGACCGCCGTGTTCCTCCCCATCCAGGCTCTGTTCGCTTCTCCTACCGCAAGTGAGCCCAAGCCCCGACAGCAGACGACAACCACGAGCAGGCCACCACCACCCCACGCCGTTGCAGTCCCGCCATCGCCACGTGACCTGGCCAAGCTTTGTTCGAGCCCTGACGTGATCAAACCCGCAGCACCATCATCACCCTCTGTCGGGTCCCGTCGAGCCCCGTTGGAGTGCCGAACATGGTCATCGAGTCCCGTCGAGTTCCGTCGAAGTGTCAAATGTAGCCGCGAGTCACCGGACGCCATCCCCAATCGTGCGACCCGCAGCCGCTGAGTCTCGTGCTGTCCATGCATCCCGGTCGATTCTTTTGCGTTCACGAGTTCCGACTCTTTCGTTCTCTGTGCACTTAATCGTCGTCTCCCCTCGGTGCTCGGTAAATTGATGGCTATAGCCCCGTTATATATGATTGATATATTTTGTTGATATGAGAAATTATATTGTTGCTTTAGAATAGTTGAGGCCTTTGTGAATGAGCATGATTTTATGTGACCATGATGTTCTTATGGTTATATGAGATGTTAGGAGTTTGATCTTTCTGTGAAATTGTCATTTTAGAGGCTGCGTATATGTTCGTTTTCTATGTCTATATGCTGTCATGAAGAGTTATATTATGTCCATGATGATTCGTTATTTCTTGTGATTGTTTCTTGCTCGCATTGATGAGAATTAGGGGAATTTAGGATGAAAATTCCCTAACTTCTCTTCTCTTGGTGAAATCTGGTAGGAAATGGAACACACATATATCCTTAGGTCTTGTGTAGAGGCCTAAGATCATTTGGGGCTTGTTTGAGTGCTATATGGTTTTTCGAAGCTTTGTTAATTACTGAAACTTGATATATTTTTATAAAATCGTAGCCTTTGTATTTTGTTGTGAAATTTTAGTATGTTGTTTCCTGCTGAGTTTTGAACTTGGTGTACAAATTTCATAATTTTTGGACCAGTATTGCCATTTTTAAAAATTGTTCTAATTTCTGATCAGAACCATGTAAAAATTCCTATAAATCGAGCATGAGTCATTTTGATCTGAAAATTTTATATGTTGGTTATCTATCATGACTTAGCTTATGTTCGAAATTTCGTGAATTTTGGAGCTGATTTGGTATTTTTAGTAATTGTTTAGTTTTCTGGACAAAAACATGCTTGAATTTTATAAAATTGAATTCTTGGTCTAAAATCATGAAATATATATATGTTGAGTCTCTCATGATTGGTAGTATGTGGTTAAAATTTTGGAGCATTTAGAATTCGTTTGCTGAGTCAAATAATTCTTGTGGTATAATTGCCAAAATGTTAGGAAAATCTTTAATAATCACATGTTAAGGTTCAGGGATTGATATTAGGTTGACTCGGTCAACATTTGTTTGACTTTAATGAATGTTCCCGTGCTTGGTTCGAGTCGAGTCGTGTGTTCCAATTTTTCCTTGATTATTTCCCATGAGTCACTTAGTCGACGGGTTTCGACTAAGTTTGTGCGTTCATTGGTTCTCGTTGTAATCGAGGGTTCGTCTTGATTTCTTGTAGGTTATCGAGGTGTCTACCTCAAACCGAATTTCAGAGCCTCGTATATTGCTATTTCTTTCGCTGTTATCAGGTGGGTTTTAATTTGAAATTGCTATGTCTTAAATGTTATTACTGTTTACTTGTTGGTATGATCAAAGTATGCATGTGGAACATGTAGCCTTCGATGTGAGCTGAACCGACCGTCGAACGGTTTTCCCCGTAGCTATAGAACGTACCCGTTGGGTAGTCTCCTTTATTATTGTGGGCAGTCAGGGCGTGAGCCTTGGCTGGTGATCCCCGTGTAAGGACAAGGGCCATCGGGGTGGATTTACTCCTACTGGCTGGGCACTCGATGTGAGGCCAAGGGCCATTCGATATATAGCCGGCAGTAGTCTATTGATATAGGTGTGCACATGAGAGTGATTATTGATTATTGATGGGAGATTGGGATAGATTAATGCTTCGTATACATGCTGAGACCATACCTTTGATTATAGATACTATTTATTATTGAAGTTAACATTTATTGCATAGCGGTGAGCACTATTGTTTCCTTTGTGCTCATCCCCACCTGCTCTTCATGGATACAGGTTAGTGTTTGCTGGCACGACAAGAGGAGGCGAGTGGTAGTCATGTTATTGATTTTGTTTCCGTTGTTTGAAACTGCTTAGTGTTATTTATGCATTTCTGAATTATGTGGAATACTGGATTATTGATAGGGAGTGTACTCCCCAGATTTTTATGAATTTGAGGAACCCAGTTTTGAAAATTGATGTTATTGATGAACCAGGGTTGGGTGTTGACTTGATTATTGGACCCGTTTGGGTGATTCATTCATGATATGATTGGAAATTGTTTTGGAAATGAGTAGCGCCTCAAGTATTTTGAAATAAATTTTGAAAAAATTATTCTGATTTTTGTCAAGTAAAAGTGGGGCGTTACAGTTTGGTATCAGAGCCAGTCTGCGTTTCTGTAGACTGGTCTAAGTCTGAAAATTTGATTATGTGAGTATATGCTTGACCTTGTGTTATGACCACTCGCTCTCGTCGTGCCGCGCCAGTTCAGGTATGAAAATCTGAATAATTGTGAGATTATTGTGTATTACTTGATTGTTGAAATGAAATCGGGGCTTAGGATCTATCCACCTTTAAAATTCGAACTCTAGCATTGAACTCTAGAATTCCCTTATTATTGTGCTAAACTCTTTCGGCTATTTTTCAATGTAGAACTATGGCTCGTCGTAATACTCGCAATCATCAGCCTACCCCGTCTCCGTCTCCACCCCCATCTCCATCTCACCAGTAGGCTCCCAACCCGGCTGGGGCTCATCTCAACATCGTGCTTCAGTTTCGTCAGTTGACCCCGTTGGCTTTCACCAGGGTCGAAGATCCCGAAGCAGTGGCGGAGTGGATTTGCCAGTTATAGTAGAATTTCGATTTGCTGCAGTGCACCGATGCCCAGAAGGTCATATGTGGCCGCTATATGCTGAGTGGCGATGCCGCCTTATGGTGGTCCAGCTACTGGAGACTGAGGCAGGCAGAGATGAATGTCCTGACTTGGGAGCGTATGAAGGAGGTGATCATAGAGAAGTATTATCCTCAGAGTTATCGCATGAGGATGAAGTGCGCTTTCTGGGATCTTACTCAGGGGACCGACACAGTCGAGGATTATGAGCGGGAGTTCACCCGCATGAGCGCTTTTTCCCCGCACATGGTGGACACCGACCTAAAGAAGGCCCACAAGTTCTAGGATGGACTGAACCGAACCCTCCGTATGCATGTTGCTAGCCAGGGAAATCTTTCCTTTGATGAGACCGTTATTCGAGTCGTCCAGCTTGAGAGTTATCAGACTCTCGATGCTTTTATTCCTTCTGCTCAGCTAGTTCATCCCATCTCCTCCGCGCCGCCCGGCTCTAGTTCGGGCAAGAGGAAGGCCGATTCCCACGGGGATAACCGGGAGGGGAAGCATGGCGGGAACGACCGACGTGATGGGCGCCTCGCCAACTAGGGCCATAATCTGAAGTGCCCTAACTGCGGCCGTTAGCACCCAGGCGACTGTTGGTACAGTCAGAAGGTCTGCTACAACTGTCATCGCCCAGGACATTTCCGTAGTAACTGCCCCGAGCACCCGAGACAGCAGCCTTACCAGCAGCCCCATCAGCAGCAGCAACTTCCCCTGCCACCACCTCAACAACAGACTCAGCAGCAACATTAGCATAAGCAGGCCCAACTGAAGTTTGGCGAAGGAGGTCGAGCATGAGTATACACGATGGCCCAGTTTGATGCTGAGCAGAACTAAGGCTGAGCAGTCGATCGAATGTCAGATTTGAGATGATTATTTGTTCCTTCTGTTTTTAGGACTTCGCTCCTCTTTACTTTTGTTAGACCTTGTTATTCTTTTCGCTTACCAGACAAGTTCGAATTCCGTTTGAGACTTTTATTGGTTATTGTGAATTTCGCTTTGAGACTTCTATTGGTTATTCAGTTTTTTTATTTGGAAATTTCTCTCGTCTTTTCTTTCCACGAGTAGGATGAGATTTCTGACGGGGTTAAAGTCTTAATTTTCTGTTGATCATGTTATGTTCTCGTAAAATTTGGACTTCTATTTTATGATGACCTTAAGTCGATGTGAAGGATTCAAGAGAGCGAATATTGTTGCAACTCTTGAGGAATACTTGGGCCTAGTGATAGGCGTAAATCAATCATCCTTTTGTGAACAAATTAAGCGTCATGCCGGAGGGTCGTACGTGGAAGTCTCCGCCTACCTGATCGAGAAGAGTTTCAACAAAATTCTATAAATGCTAAGGATAAGGAGAAGTCTTTAAGGAGGGTAGCTGAGGAGGTATGAGGAAACATCGTGAATAATCAGCGATTGACTTAAGATGAAGTTTTAGTACCCTGATAGCGAAATCAGAGTTCTTGAATTTTGTAGTTGGGATTAGGGTCGCAAAGCGCTAGGGGATTTCCGATCTTCGAATACGTATCAACACGGGGAGACATAACAGCCGATGAGGGATGAACCGTAGCTACTGGATGCGGGTGGTGCACGTGTACTGCGTGTTGGTGCCGCGCACAGGCGTGCCACACTCGGTGATGCATCTCGAGTTGTAGGAAGTGTCGTGCGTAGTGTGCCGCATGTAGTGTACCGCATGCCAGGCCAGCCGTTCATGCCACAGCTGCCAAGTCTCTAGCGTGTAAATGTGTATCGATTCCAGGAATTTTTCAAGTGTAATGTGTTGACCTAAGTCTTCTTTGAAGAACTAACGGATTTAGGCAACTTTGGAGGTGCTACCTCAAGGAGTTGTTGTGTTATATTGCATTATTGTACCATGTGAAGTAAGGAGCTTCGTGGTAAGAGAAGAGGCTACAGCCAGGTATTTCTTTTCTATAATGACCCTCGACCAAGTCGATGATTTAGCCTGATAGTTGACTCCACCACTGGGGCTTGCGGAGATGCATGACACGTTTTATGCCTTATGATGGAGGGAACGTGTGCGTGACCTCGAGGCACGTGTGGATTGTGACGAACTGCGTGATAGGCAGAACCCCACCTGTATGGAGCTACCGGTGACCTGTTGGAAATGAGGATTCATCAAGAAAAGGCCGTAAGGGGGTATTCATCAAAGTCCAGTGGCCGTAGTCGAGTCGAGGGCAAGACGACTTGGAAAAAGGGAAACCAAGATTCGGAGGGAGTACCGAACACCTTGTGTTGATATTCCCCTAGTATTCTAGTTGTTTTAGTTTTTGAATTCCGCAGACGGAATTCTTTGTAAGGTGGATAGACTGTAATACCCCGTTTTATCGTGGATTATTTAGGAAGAATTAATGATTATAGCTATTATTAATTGTCTTTATTATTATTATTATTATTATTATTATTATTATTATTATTATTATTATTATTAAATGCCAATTTGCCATTATTTGTTGTTATCAGCAATATTAAAATTATTAATATTAATTGTCTAAAAAAAATAAATAAATAGAATGTGTATTATAAATATATATGTATTTATCTAATTTTTATATTAATCGTGCTATTAAACTGAGCCCGAGAGGCGAGCCATGAACCGCGCGACCTGCAAGCCTGAACCGCGGCCACCAGACACGTTTTTCCTTCTCTCATGCGTGTGTGTACGTGTGATTTTTTTTTTTATCTTGGGGATCAAGTCAATTGCTAACCTAATTACATGTATTTAAGAGGGATTAAAACCTTTAGCTCGTCAAAAGTATTCCCCCGCAGCTATTCTCAGAAATTTGCCGTCTTCTCGTTCTTTTTCTTTTTCTCCCGCATCTGCACCATTGCCATAACCGCGATCACCATCTCTCAATCACACCACCACCAAGTTTGCAGCGCCACCTTTGAACCACTATCAGGTTACCACGCCATCATCATCTGTCATCACCATCATAATCCTGCAAATCTCCGCCCCAGTTGAAGCCTCCGACCGTCGTGTTCCTCCCCATCCAGGCTCTGTTCGCTGCTCCTACCGCAAGTGAGCCCAAGCCCCGACAGCAGATGACAACCACGAGCAGGCCACCACCACCCCACGCCGCTGCAGTCTCGCCATCGCCACGTTACCTGGCTAAGATTTGTTCGAGCCCTGACGTGATCAGACCCGCAGCGCCATCATCACCCTCCTTCGGGTCCCGTCGAGCACCGTCGGAGTGCCGAACGTGGCCTTCAAGTCCTGTCGAGTTCCGTCGGAGTGTCAAACGTAGCCGCGAGTTACTGGACGCCATCCCTGATCGTGCGACCCGCAGCTGCCGAGTCTCGTGAGGTTCGTGCGTCCCGGTCGATTCTTTTGCGTTCACGAGTTCCGACTCTTTCATTCTATGTGCACTTAATCACCTTCTCCCCTCGGTGCTCGGTAAATCGATGGCTATAGCCCCCTTTTCTATGATTGATATATTTTGTTGATATGAGAAATTATATTGTTGCTTTAGAATAGTTGAGGCCTTTGTGAATAAGCATGATTTTATGTGACCATGATGTTCTTATGATTATATGAGATGTTAGGAGTTTGATCTTGCTGTGAAATTTTTGTTTTAGAGGCTGCGTATATGTTCGTTTTCAATGTCTATGTGCTGCCATGAAGAGTTATATTATGTCCATGATGATTCGTTATTTCTTGTGATCGTTTCTTGCTCGCATTGATGAGAATTAGGAGAATTTAGGATGGAAATTCCCTAACTTCTCTTCTCTTGGTGAAATCTGGTAGGAAATGGAACACACGTATATCCTAAGGCCTTGTGTAGAGGCCTAAGATCATTTGGGACTTGTTTGAGTGCTATATGATTTTTCGAAGCCTTGTTAATTACTGAAACTTGATATATTTTTATAAAATCGTAGCCTTGGTACTTTGTTGTGAAATTTTAGTATGTTGTTCCCTGCTGAGTTTTGAACTTTGGTGTACAAATTTCGTAATTTTTGGACCAGTATTGCCATTTTTAAAAATTGTTCTAATTTCTGATCATAATCATGTAAAAATTCCTATAAATCGAGCAGGAGCCATTTTGATCTAAAAATTTTATATGTTGGTCATCTGTCATGATTTAGCTTATGTTTTAAATTTCGTGAATTTTGGAGCTTATTTGGTACTTTTAATAATTGTTTTATTTTCTGGACAGAAACATGCTTGAATTTTATAAAATCGAATTCTTGGCCTAAAATCATGAAATTTATATATGTTAAGTCTCTCATGACTGGTAGTATGTGGTTAAAATTTTGGAGCATTTAGAATTCGGTTGCTGAGCCAAATAATTATTGTGGTATAATTGCCAAAATGTTAGGAAAATCTTTAATAATCACATGTTAAGGTTCAGGGATTGATATTTAGTTCATTAGCATGTTTCTTGGGTTTGATGTCATAATATTATATGATCTTTTGCCTGGTCATCCTGATATGCATTAAATTACCACATCTTTCGAAAAAGCTACGTTTTAAAATGGATTGTTAAGTGAATTATCTTTTATGCTGCATTTATGTGATATTATGTGGTGTGATTATGCTTCAAGGCATGAGTCTTTGCCCCGTTGACTTAAGTTGACTCGGTCAACCTTTGTTTGACTTTAATGAATGTTCTCGTGCTTGGTTCGAGTCGAGTCGTGTGTTCCAATTTTTTCTCGAGTATTTCCCACGAGCCACTTAGTCGACGGGTTTCGGCTAAGTTTGTACGTTCGTTGGTTCTCGTTGTAATCGAGGGTTCGCCTTGATTTCTTGTAGGTTATCGAGGTGTCTACCTCAAACCGAATTTCGGAGCCTCGTATATTGCTTTTTCTTTCGCTTCTATCAGGTGGGTTTTAATTTGAAATTGCTATGCCTTAAATGTTATTACTGTTTACTTGTCGGGATGATCAAAGTATGCATGTGGAACCTGTAGCCTTCGATGTGAGCTGAACCGGCCGTCGAACGGTTATCCCCGTAGCTATAGAACGTACCCGTTGGGTAGTCTCCTTTATTATTGTGGGCAGTCGGGGTGTGAGCCTTGGCTGATGATCCCCGTGTAAGGCCAAGGGCCATCGGGGTGGATTTACTCTTACTGGCTGGGCACTCGATGTGAGGCCAAGGGCCATTCGATATATAGCCGGCAGTAGTCTATTGATATAGGTGTGCACATGAGAGTGATTATTTATTATTGGTGGGAGATTGGGATAGATTAATGCTTCGTATACATGTTGAGACCATACCTTTGATTATAGATACTGTTTATTATTGAAGTTAACATTTGTTGCACAGCGGTGAGCACTATTGTTTCCTTTGTGCTCATCCCTACCTGCTCTTCATGGATGCAGGTTAGTGTTTGCTGGCACGACAAAGGAGGCGAGTGGTGATCATGTTATTGATTTTGTTTCCGCTGTTTGAAACTGCTTAATGTTATTTATGCATTTCTGAATTATGTGGAGTACTGAATTATTGATAGGGAGTGTACTCCCTTGAATTTTATGAATTTGAGGAATCCAGTTTTGGGAATTGATGTTATTGATGAACCCTGGTTGCGTGTTGACTTGATTATTGGACCTGTTTGGGAGATTCATTCATGATATGATTGGAAATTGTTTTGGAAATGAGTAGCGCCTCAAGTATTTTGAAATAAATTTTGAAAAATTTATTCTGATTTTCGTCAAATAAAAGTGGGGCGTTACAGAGAGTGAGAGAGACGAGAGTAGAGGAGCGTTCGATGGAGAGAGTTCTTCTCTTCTGCTATTACGCGAGCGAGATAGAGAGGTAAAAGATGGGAGGTGATAGCGGCGTAACGTGATGAGAAAAGAGGGTTAACATATATATATATATATATAATACTAGGTTTAAGGATACAACTTGCCAAACAAGAAACACAAGAGGAGGGCCGGGCGCGGGTGGTTCAGGCGTGTGGGTTCGAGCCAATGGACGCGGGTTTGTGTGGCGCTCGGGCCGGTTCTCCAAGGTTCGACAATTATAATAAAGCATCGGTTATCGCCAAACGTTTGGGAATTAATTAAGACAATCCAGTAACATACATACATACATATATATATATATATCACAATAATATATATTAAAATCCGACAATATTTTCACGTAGGCAATTAATCCAAATAAATTAATACTGCTAATAATATAATAATATCTGAAAAAATCCAATAAAAAAATATGGCTTCACAGGAACAACTGGCAAAATTTGACGAAAATATCCACCAAGCACAACAGTCTTTCCGCAAAGGACAATTATTTTCTACGGTAGATCAACATTCTTCATTATATCTTTCAAATTCTGATCCAAAGTCTCAAAACAATATATGTGCATCATTCGAGCCTCATTTAAATAATAAACTTCGCAATAAATTTACGGTTCAAAATCGGAGAACTGTGATGCCTATTTGCGTACCCTTATTGGATCATATCTTTCTAAGTTGCATATTGGTACGCAAAAGACCTGGACCGACTAGAATCGACCTCGCCTGGAGCTTACTTGCCGATAGATTGTTTGCGGACCTATAAAAACTCTCACACCGGAGAGGTTTTCCCGTAAAGAGTCTCCAATGCTTAAATGAGTAAATTTAGAAGACAAAATGTCGAAGAATATTTGTACAATAGTAAACGTAATGGCTAAAATCATACATCCTACACCTATTTATAGTGGTGGGTTATCTGTTTCTAGAAGCCTGCCGGAGTTTTATGAGCTGGCTGCCCAAGCTGCCCTGGGCTACGATAGTACACCCCGCTCTGCCCACTCTGTTACAGACGGTTACAGGGTGTGGACTAATCAAATGATGACACGCGTTCTTGTCGTTGGGTATCACTAATTATAGCAAGATTTCTTCTTATCCTTTAATCCTTGTATTATGCAGCCTAATGGTACGACCAACTCGATGTTCGTTGAGGTAGAATATAGACTGTTCTGGACCCCAGCGTTGTTCTATCTGGTCGATCATACGATCAGTCGTACCTACAGGTCAAGTTTCTACAAGAGCATCCAGGGGCCCTAGCTCGACTTGTTATTGCTATCTTGTACCCCTTATGCTGTGTCCCAAATCGAAGGCTCCCAATCCTGCACTGGTGGCATTCGACCACCGCTCAATCGACCAGTTTATTCCCTTAGGTATGGTATCACATATGATATTATTGTGTTATATATGTTTTTTTCCCGAAACGATAGAGATATTATATAAAAGTGCACAAATGTGCAAAAGTACAGCCACTAGTTGAATACAAACAGCCAACAGCTGAAAAAACTGAGAGGACAGGTCAAAAGACCGTCTAGAACCGACCCGAACACAAAAACACAAAGACACTAAAAGCTCCTAAAATGAGAATGAGAAAGAAAAAAAAAAAGAAACGACCCCAACAGAATAATGCCCGAGTGTATGATCCTAATAAAATAATAAGGTTACCTAGTTAACATTGATTAGTTAATTAATATTGATTACAATCAAATAAATAAGGGCCTTTTCCACAAAAATCCCTAGACCGCTTTTTATTTTCCCAATCAGTCCCTAATTTTTATTTTTATTTTTATTATTATTATTTTTTTTTCTTGTGCTTACACTCAATATCATCTTTCACTTAACTCTCTACTGCTAAAATAAATCAAAAGTAAATTTAAAAAGCCACATTAAACACCCCACTACGTACTTTTTCTAATATTTTATTATTTTTCTCTCTTGACTACTAATTTTTACTAGTTTTTTTATTATTTTTTTTTCTCTCTTTCTGCACAATTTTTTATTATTTTCTTTTATCGCATCTTCCACTATTTTTCTTTCCCACTACTAACTTCTCTTAATTTTTATTATTTTTCTTGCTCTATCCGTCCACACAATATATAAGTATTAAGTTAATGTCTTATTGCATTATAGATATCATTTTTGTAAACAAATTTTTATGGTATATATTCATTTTTGTTTCTCTGAGTCGGTACAAAATGACAATATATAAGTATAGGATTACTACAACACTGGTATTATCTTATTACAATATGGGTACCATTTTGTAACCTTATAATGGATTACTAGAACACTGGTATTATCTTATTACAATATGGGTACCAATTTTGTAACCTTATAAAGCAAGGAACAATTTATTTTCATTCAGACAAGTAGGTGCTAAATAACAATATATAAGTACTAGGTTATTACAACATGGGTAGTGTCCTATTGAAATATATGTATCAATTTTGTAAACTCAGTAACTAGTACGAATTTCGTGCGATGCACATGTAAGAGACATTCATTACTATTTATAAATTAAAACTACTCATTAAATAATATTTATAAATAAAAAATATTGAATCAAAATTACATGAATTTATATTGTACAAAATCACATAAAGTATTATATAAAATTTAAATTGTGCAACACATAAGACATATCTATTTAAAATTAGTATACAACTCGTACGGTGTACATTATTGATAATAAAGTACATTATATTTATTTCAAAATAAGTGTCATTTTAAAACTTTTATTCAGAAATTCAGTTTGAGTACAATGTGGTTCAATAAATATTTTTTCATTAACTAACATAAATTTATTTTTGTATAAAGTATAAAAATTTTAGCAGTTGAGTAATTTAATAACTATAAATAATTGACTATTCCATTTACATCCAAGTTAATATTGCCCCTAAGTTAGAATAATTGCTTGTTTGAATTTTGAATTTGGAACCCAAATTTGAACTACAATAAATCTCCTTATATATTTCCTACAAATCTATATACTACAACATAAATGGCTTTAGGTAGCACATTTATTGTAATACTTTAGACAATAGGTAATACAATATTGGCGCTGCAGTTGTTTGTGCTACCTAAAGTCAAAGGTAATACTTTTGCTAGTTTTTGGTAACACTTATATGATACTTTTGTTAGTTTTTGGTAATACTTATATTAAAAGTATTACAATAATATGACACAAAACCAATAATTTGTAAAGTATTACAATAAATGGTGCTACCTAAACTCATTTATGTTGTAGTACATATTTTACCAATCACACAATTTTCTAGGTTTGTTATCGGTTACCTTGTCGTTTAAATTTATCACTAATTCTCTAGAATTAAATTTTAAATTTTTTTTAAGAAATATTCATTCAAAGATATATCTAAATTTCAAGAAGAATACATACCAATTTCTCAAATTATCATCAATATCTTATGGCAAGTTATTATTAGAATATGCTAAACTTTGAAAATTATATCACCTTGATTTTATGACAAATCAGTTTAAAATTTAACTTTTATACCCATACCAAATAAAATTCAACCACTTATTTTAACTTCAAAATTCTCAAATACACATCTATCCATATCAAATGAAATTTGTACTATTTAAATTTGAACATTTCATACTAAAATAACATAGCCTTAATTTTATTCATCATAACACTCAATTATTAATATTTATAATTTATTTTTATATAAATTAGCCACCCAATATTATTGTACGCAAATATTTTAATATTTCTAATAAATTAAATTTTATACTCTAATAGTTTAAGGAACACGAAATTCTATTTGCGCTATGTAGTATAAGAACCAAAACGCAACGAATTATGTTATAAGTATTTTAAATAGTAAAATACTAAAAGGAATATACTTTCAATATGAATGGTTGTTAAGGCGAGTTTATTTTATTTATGGGGAAACCCCGTGCATCATGAATGGCTAAATATTTCAAATATAGATTTATTGAAAATAAAGCACACCATTTATTTCTTTTAAATAAAACAAATTAATACTATGATAGGATATCGACCAATTTATATGCGTGATATATCATGTTAATCTATATAAATTTTTTACTATCTACATTCATAATTTTATAACTTTTTGTTAAATTTAGAATATATTTATATTTTTATTTAAAAATAAATTAAACATTAACTTGAGATTTATTATTTATTTTAATTGACGTGTTTAAACTAATGAGTTAAAATTAATTAACGGGAATATGTTTATCCATGCTCAATTTCTTGTATAGATATTTATTTAAATTTATTATTTATTATATAATAAAATAAATATAATTTCCAATTAATAATTAAAGTTACGTGGTTCATATTTATAATCAGTACTGTTGACGAGCATTTTCGGTCAACGGTTAAGCGGTCGCGGGTCGGCCTCTCGTACGAGGTCGGCACTTACGATATACTTACAATCCTTACAGGGTTTTCTTACAGTTCTAGAGAGAGAAAGTAGAGAGAAGGCCGAGTTAGTTGAGATTCAACAACCCAAAATAAATGAAGTGGGTTGCTATTTATAGTATCCTTAAATGAGGCACTGTTCAGGCACTGTTCACCGGTCTTGTCGCACAGTAGTTCTGCAGAGCAGTTCGGCGCTTCCCTAACAGTTAATTAATGCTATTTGAGGTTTCCTCAATGATTGCCTGTCAGACATTTAATGCAAGCATAGAAAGCATTTAATGCTGGCAGGCTTTTTGACTAGGTTTGTTTATAGGGTGCCCGTCCCATCGCCCAATGATGACCTCCCAAGTGGAAATATTTTAATGTAGATGAGTCCCGCACTTGCATCCGAAATGGTCGCTCAGGATCTTCAGGTCGGCACTTCTTCTGAACAGGCTTACGGGGCGCTCAGTTACTCTTCTAGACCAACACCTAATGAGCCAGGTGCCGGACTCAAAAGATGTTTCCTCGGTGGTCCTAGTTACTCAATTTCTCAGTTCAGCTCGGCACTTCTGTGCCGAACTGGGCCCTCAGCTCGGGTCTTGGTAGGCGATGTCTTTCTAGTTCATCCCATGCTAACTCGGATATCACATACAGGTCCCCGATCTCGGAGGGGAGGTCTCCCGACATCTCGTCTGAGGTCGCCATAATGGTGCGCAGCCTCGAGTTTGCCAGGTTTCACCTCGGCTTTCCCGCTTCTCTTGGAGTCGATTTTACTTGACTTGTGGTATATTGATGACGCGAGCTGAAGCGACACGTCCATAAATGCGATATGGCTGTTGTAATTCTTGTCAGCCCTGAAAAGTCGGGCCGTTTCAGAGGCCTTTACACGCGTTGCAGCCTAATTTGTCCACGTGACGCGGAGAAAGCAGACGTCCAACCCGGATCTTCTCACGACGGCTCTGATGTCGATCCGAATTTGGTCGATGAGACCTTGCAGGGGGATACCAGAGGCCGTGAGCGGGTCCCATGGGCAGTGAGGATGTTGAGACTGACGTGGCAGTCGAGGCTGTGACCTCGGTTCCCCCTGGGAGTTGGCGTCGGCCCCCACGCGTTTGGGCGACTTCATCCACGATGACAGCCTGGAACGTGCCATCGATCCTGGGTGACGTCGATCTGGCACAGCTGAGAGGTAAGGCGAGCTTCGGTGCTGGGGTCCATATCTTTGCCCCTTACACCGGTGAGCGTATTCAATTGCCCGCCTCCGGGGTACATCAGAGTATATCGCCATAGCATCAGGCTCGGCCTTCGATTTCCCCTGACCGGCATTCTGAGCGAGATTCTGGGTGACCTTGGCATCGGGATTAGCCAACTCGTGCCGACGTTCTTTGCGCGGTTGTTAGGTTTGATCGCCTTGTTCCGGAAGCAGGGCTGGGCTGACCCTACGAGCGACGACGTGAAGTCTTTCCTTGTCTTTAAGAAAAACAGAGAGACCAGCAATTATTACAGCTTGGTGGCCCCCAGGATTGACAAGTCGCTTGTCCATAAAGTTTCGGAGTCCCTTCACGGCTACATGTCGGAGTGGTTCTGGGTGTCCAGCGAGTGGCAAGCGCCTGAGGCTGCCCGGCGCCCATTCACAGGCTTCAATTCGGGCCCCTGTGAGTCCTTTTCTATTTTATTATTTATTCTAATTATGTGTTCTTTCCCTCTGCTAACAGGTCGATATTTCCATTTCAGTCCATAATCTGCGCGTCGATATCAGTGACGGTCTCGCCGAGAAGGTCAGCACTTTGTTGGCACTTGACGAGGACGAGAGGTTTCTATCGCGACCTTGTTTCGGAAGAGAGTTTGCTCACGTACGGGCTGTGTTCCGAGTCTAAGAGTGGCTACTTCACTCCAGGTATGCTCGCTTTTACTTTATTACGTAGTGTCTATTTTCGAGCCCGGTACTTATGCCTGCCTTTGTTTCGTCAGTTTATTATCCACTGCATCGGGTGTGCAGACACCGCTCTGTGAAGGAGGCCAACAAACACGCGCACGCCAACCCCAATTCACTGAAAGAGAGGAAGAAAATGGCAAGCCGAATGTCCTTTCTCATGAAGTCGACGAGGAAATTGTCGGGCTCGACCTTTGCGAGCGGATCCAGTGTGGTTCTCCCGGCTCCGACCAGCTCGGTACCAATGGCCCCGACACCGACAGCACCAGTTAGCGGCGTCACCCGCAGCCAGACAGGGGGCCGGGGTGGAGCGACAAAAGGCCGAACCGGTGACCGCAGCCCCGTCCCGATCCGCAGTGACGGCGGGACTGATCGCGGGGCCGAGGCTCAAAGGAAGAAGAAGAGCCGGGCTCGTGAGGAGGATTCTGAGGGGACTGGTGCCGGCTCTCATGGTGACCGGGACAGGCCTTCGTCCCCCCTGAAGAAGAAGAAGAGGGCCGAGCAGCCCGATGCTGACTTGACCCCTGACGAGGCGGCGTCAGATGAGGCGACTATCGGCCTGGCCCGCAGGGGCTCGACACCCGTGCATCAAGTCGGGACTTCCACCTACGTCCCATTGAACCCAGAGAGGCGGATGTCGCTCTTAAAGAGTCTGCCCCGCTTTCCAGACCGGTGGTTCATCGACGCGAGCGCGGCAGTTCCAATTAACCTGCCTAACCGGTTCGAGCACCCGCCATAGGCGATGTCGGCTGTGAAAGCCGTGCTGTTGGCTTGGACCCCTGTTGCCGAGGCGGCGGCTGATATGCTCACCCCTCCCCAGTTGATCCAGCACTCTGTGGCGATGATGGGTCGGGCCATGGTAGAACTCATGCACGCTCATGAGGTGATGTATAAAGAGATGGCCGCCCGCGACAAGGCCGAGGAGGACCTGGCCACCTACAAAGGGAGGGTCAGTGAGCTGAAGGACGAGGTTAGCCGCATCAGGAGGCTCGAGACCGAACTCGTCCTTCAGTAGGGGGCGACTGCCAAGGCTGAGGAAGCCGCCGCCAAGGCCGCGGAGGACCTGGCCCGCGAGAGGGTGGCGTGGACTGAAAAGTTGGCCGAGTCCGAGGCTCGTCGCAAAACCGAGCTGGCCAAGGAGAAGAAACGCCGGGCTGAAGAGATTACCTCGCTCGAAGAAAAGCATAAGGCGGATCTCGCTCATCTCGCCGAGTTACATGCTGCTGAAGTAACCGCGATCCAGAAGAAGCACGAGGAGCAAAGAGCCGAGCTTGTGGAATATAGGAGCAAGATGTCCTCCCAGGTCACTCTCTTCAAAGAGGCCGCCAAACAGATTGATGGCGAGCCCATAGCCTTGCCTCCTCCCCAAACTTTCAGCGAAGTAAAGGTCCAGTACTTTGAGGAGATAAGGGAGCGCATGGACATGTCGACCATGTTCAACCTTCATTGGTTGTTCTAGAGGCTCGACGTCGGGGTGCTCTCCTTGGAGGATTTTAGGACCATTCTCTGCGAGAAGGCGGTCCGACTCAGCGTCGAGTACGAGGGGCTGGTCTACGAGGTGGACGAAGATGAAGCCATCGTGGTCTGCCGACTTCAGGGTTGGGCTAATGACGTCATCATCGGCTTTCAGGGGCTTGGCACCATCCCGTCCCCCGAGTTGTGGCGCCTCGCGCCCGGGGAACTTTTTTCGGCGTATGAACCATTCATGCCGGCACCCGACCCAGACCTGGAGTTCCAGCCCCGCAAAGGTGCTGTGCTGACCGTCATCGGAGAGATGGAAGAGGCAGAAGAGGCGGCCAAGGCGCGGGAGGGTGCCGAGGTGGATGAGCCTAGCACCTCCGGGGTCAAGGAGGCCGAGATGGCTGGAGAGCGCTCCATCTGGCAAACAATTTTATTACTCGTTTATCTTTTTTGCCAGCCTGCGTGCCGTAGTGTTAGCCGGATGTGGTCTTAAACACTTGTCTTTTACTGAACGATATTTCTTCGAATCTTCTCTGTTTATTTCGAACTTAATATGAATGAATGGATGATCTTTACCAAATGCCAGTTTGGCATTTTTAATGGGTTTTGTTTTTTGGATGGTTTATATGAAATTGCATTTTTCTTATTGTTTTGCATTGCCGAACTTTAGAGTTTGTTCGAAGTGCGGGGTTCTTCAGCACTTGTCGAATATGGGGCCAAGCTCATGGTCGAGCTCGACTCTCGTTTACTAGTCGGTCGAGCATCGAGTTTGTGCCTGACTCTTGTATATTACGAGGCCAAGCTCATGATTGAGCTCGGCGCTTGCTTACTACTTGGGCTGAGCCTCGAGATTGGGCTCGGCATATAATAATTACGGGGCCGAGCTCATGGTTGAGCTCGACACTTGCTTATTACTTGGGCCGAGCCTCGAGATTGGGGCTCGGCGCATGTTAATTACGGGGGTGCATCACCTGTCCGACCTACTTGTTGAGTCGGCTTGCGGTTCGGCCTGGTCTGGCTACGCGTTTGAGCTCGTTCTCTCATCTTACGTTTTGGCGCTGTGGCCTGATCGGGCTACTTTGCTGAGCCCGATTTGTGCCGGCTAGGCCATCGTACTGACCCGGCCGACACATAATTACGTGGCAGCTTACCAGACCGGTCTTGCGTTCGGACTCGGTGGTATTATTGGCATGACCGGGCTTCCTAGTTGAGCCTGGCTAGTGCTGACCGAGCCATCATACTGGTCCCAACCAACACTTTGTTCCTTACATTTAATTACGCCGCTTCGACTCGATCTATGCCTAAGTTTCCTATCTATTGAAAATAATAAGAAATTGCATTTTCTTTACAATGTTTGCCACTTTTTACAAAAAAATAAAATAATTACAAGGGGTCACCCTAGACCTAATGGTAAAACTTTTTCAGGAATGCCGAGTTCCACAAGTATTGGTGGGGGGTCTCGTCGAGGTGCTCGAGGCGGTAGGCCCCATGCGGGAGGACTTCACTGATTTTATATGGTCCTTTCCACTTCGGCTTGAGGGGTCCGGGGTCGGGCCCCGTCACCCTTTTGAGTACCAAATCGCCGACCTGGTACGAGCGCGGTTTGACTTGGGAGTTAATGTATCTCTCGCTCTGCCTCTTGTATGCCGCATTTTTTAGCTCGGCCTGTGTCCGGTGTTCGTCGATTAGGTCCAGGTTGGCCCTTAGCGACTCAGAATTGGATTCTTCCTTGAAATTGGTTACCCGGAATGTTGGGACGCCGAGCTCGACGAGTATCATCGCCTCAGACCCATACGCTAGGGAGAACGGTGTTTGGCCGGTTGACGACCTGGTTGTGGTGCGATAGGCCCAAAGCACGCCCGGGAGTTCTTCCGGCCAGACCCCTTTCGCGGCTTCAAGTCGAACCTTGAGCCCTTGCTTGATTATTTTGTTTATGGCCTCGACCTGGCCATTTGTTTGGGATGGTAGGGTGTTGAGAAGAAGTGTTTGATGTTGTATACTTCGCAAAATGTTTCCAGCTTCTTTCCTTAGAATTGTTTGCCGTTCTTGGTGACTATCGAGTTCGGCACTCCGAATCGGCATATGATGGATTTCCATAAGAAGTCGATCATTTTCTGATCGGTTATGGTGGTGGTGGCTCGGCTTCCGCCCACTTCGTGAAATAGTCCACAGTGACCACCGCATATTTCACCCTGCCTTTTTCGGTGGGTAGGGGGCCGATCAGGTCGACACCCCACCTAGCGTATGGCCATGGGCTGAGAATCGACTTCAGTGGCTGCGACGGTTGGATGATGTTGGGCGCAAAGGTTTGGCATTTTTTGCACTTCCGGGCTAAGTCCAGGGCGTCGTTCTTCAGGCTCGGCCCGTAGTAGCCTTGTCTGAGGACCTTGTGGGCGAGGGCGTATCCTCCTGAGTGGTTCCCACATACGCCTTCGTGGATTTCTTTAAGTATGTACTCGGCACTTTTTTCGTCAACGCACTTGAGTAAGGGTGCCGAGTAACCCCGTTTGAACAGTTCGCCTGCCATGATCGTAAACCAAGCTGCCCGAATACGAAGCTGTCTGGCCTCTTTTAGGTCAGACGGCAACGCACTAGTCTCGAGATACGATCGGATCGAGACCATCCAGCCTGGGTCTTGGTCTTCTGCACCATGTCCGACACTTAGAACAGAAGTGCCGAGCACAGACGGTTGTTCCTTGTGGCCGACTTGGACGTACTCGACACTTTCCACCCCGGCACTTGAGGCGAGGCCGGCCAGGGCATCGACTTGCACGTTCTCGGTTCGGGGAATGTGCCCTATTCGAGTCCATAGTTTAGTCAACTTCTTCTTCACCAGCCCCAGGTACGGGGTCAGCATTGGTTCCTTTACTTTGAACTCTCTGGATATTTGCTTGACCATCAGCATGGAGTCTGAATATATGATGAGGTCGGTTAGGCTCATGGCTTCTGCCAGGGCGAGCCGGAACAATAATGATTCATATTCAGCCTCGTTGTTCGTCACCGGGAAGAGATATTGTATTGAATGAAAGAAGAGCTTCTTGTGGGGATCTACGAGGACGACTCCTCCGCCTGCTCGTCCCGCAGTAGAGGATCCAACCACGTACATCACCCACGGCTGTTCGCTCGTTGATTCTTCAAGTCCCGGCGTGAACTCGGCTATGAAGTCCGATAGTACATGCCCCTTTTATTGTTGTTCAGGGTCGGTAATGGATGTCGTATTGTCCTAGTTCTACCGCCCACTTTACCATTCGGCCTGACGTGTCAGGCCAGTGAAGGATTTGTCTCAGTGGATAGGCGGTGAGAATGGTTATTGAATATTCGAGGAAGTATGGCCTTAGTTTCCGCGCAGCAGTCACTAAGGCGAATGCGAGTTTCTCCATTGGCGGGTATTGCAGCTCGGCATCATGGAGTGCCTTGCTTACGTAATAGACTGGATGCTGAGAGGATTTATCCTCTCGGATGAGGGCGGCACTGACCGCCACATCGGAGACTCCCAGGTAGAGGAAGAGCATTTCTCCAGGTCGGGGTTTCTACATGGTTGGAGCCTGGCACAAGGTCTCTTTGATAGCCTCCAACGCTTGTTGGCACTCCGGTGTCCATTCGAATTTCTGATTCTTCTTGATTGCGTCGAAGAACGACTTATACCATCTGTCGACTTCGCTGAGCGCGGCAAGCTTGCCGGTCAGACTCTGGACTCCTTTGATTGAGGTTGGCGGTCGGAGGTCTTGAATGGCATTAATCTTCTCGGGGTTGGCATCGATGCCGTGCTGGCTGACAATGTAGCCCAAAAATTTTCCCGAGCCGAAACCAAAAGTACATTTCTTGAGGTTTAACTTCATGTTATAAACACGCAAAATAGAAAACATTTTATTAAAGTTGTTAACATGGTCGGATGCGTACACGGACTTGACTAGCATGTCATCTACGTACACTTCCATATTAACACCTATCAAACTAGCAGACATCTTATTGACTAAACGTTGATAGGTGGCCCCGGCGTTCTTCAGTGCGAACAGCATCATGGTATAGCAGTAGAGTCCGCGCACTGAGTAGAACGAGGTATGCTCCTCGTCGTCTGGGTGCATTGGAATCTGGTTGTAGCTGGAGTATGCATCCATGAAGCTCATCAGTTCGTGCCTCGAGGTGGCATCGACCATGTAATCAATATGGGGGCAGGGGATAGCTATCTTTGGGGCACGCCTTGACGAGGTTAGAAAAATCGATGCAAAGGCGCCATGCCCCACTAGCCTTTTGACGAGTACCGGGTTGGCGACCCAGGTCGGGTATTGAACCTCTCGAATGTAGTCATTATCCTTGAGCTTGATTACTTCTTCTTCAAGAGCCTGTTGCCGGTCTGGCCCAGCTTCCTCGGTTTTTGGACGATCGGCCTGACCATGGGGTCGACCTGCAACCTGTGACAGGCGACCTTCGGGTCAATGTCGACCATGTCTTAGTGGGTCCAAGCAAAGACGTCCGCGTTTTCCTAAAGAAATCTGGTCAGCTCGACCTTCAACGGCGCCGACAGTTTACTGCCGATCCGGAGTTGCTTTTGACAAGTCTCCTCGACAATGAAAATGATCTCGACTTAGTCCATGGGCTCGGCCCTTTTGGTACCCCCTTTTTTTCTTCATATTGAGTTTGGGGGTCGAGTTAGTCCTCCTCCATGACTGGCTCCTTGTCAGCTCTTCTTTCTGTGTCTAGGTTCATGTCGGCACCGGGCTCTTCTGCTTGGTCGGGATCTCCGTCAGCCAAGGGGAGCGGACCTACCTGGGTTTCCAGCATGCGGTCGTCCCCCGGTCCGTGATGAACCATCTCGCCATTTGGGCCTAAGTGGTCATCTGCCACCTCTGCTTCGATTTCCACCTCGGTCCCTCCGACGATCAGGCCGGCACTTGACACGATTGGGGGGGGGCGAACCTGTCTGGTTTTCCAGCATGTGGTTGCCCCCTGCACCGACGTGTGCTGACTCAGCATCTGCGTCGAGGAGGACCGACTGATTTTTCGAGACGGCGAGCTCGGTTGTCCCGTCTCGGCGTGGGGAATAGAGTTGGCTACGTTTATCTCTGTTCGTGGGACGGTCAAGACGCATTCTCGCGCTTCTCTCTGATCTCCCCGATGGGTCCTTCCCCATCTGAGGTCGAGAATTTAATGGAATAATGGAAGATGGAGACGGCGCCTCTCAGCTTGTAAAGCGCCGTCCTGCCTAAGATGGCATTGTACTCACTTGGGCAGTCCACGATCTTGAAAGTTTCCAGTATCGTTCGTGTGGGCTGCGCCTTCTCCCCGAACCTGATCGGTAGTGTCACTTGGCCAACGGGGGTCGTCATTTGTCCATTAAACCTCTGGATCCGCTCTCGGCAGGGCTGCACGTCCTTCCTGTCGATCCCCATCTTCTTGAATGTGCTATAATAGAGGATGCTCGCGTAGGCCCCGGTGTCGACCATTATGCGATGAATTTTTATTGTTATTATCGGGGCCGTGATCACCAAGGTATCGAAGTGGGGGTGGTCGAACAGGAAGGCGTCTTCGTCTGTGAAGGAGATTTTGTTAGGTGTCGGCTCAGCTGCCGGCCTGCTTCCGACGTGCATCACTCTCTGTAGTAGGCTTGTCGAGTGTAAGCCTTTGTCTACCTCCTCGAAAGGAGGGATTCACCTCGGCTTGTGTTGACGCGCCGATGTGGAAACTTAGTCTGATCGGTCCCTGATTCTGGAGACCGATCTCTTTTTTTGCCCTCGGAGGTGCCGACCTCATTCTGATGAGCCGGGCTGAATGTCATGATCTCAGTGGGGCCGCCCTGCTGCGACTTCTTCCTCCGAGGGTTCGCGTCGGTATCTTCATTGTTGTCGAGGTTGTCCTCAAAACGACCTTCTTTCTTTCTCTTTTCCCCAGAGTGGGTAAACTTCTTGACCTGTGGGTCATCAATTAGCTTGAGCAGCGCCGAGATCAGGTTGCGGCACTGATCGGTATTGTGCCCGTGCGCTTTATGGTAGGTGCAGTACCGGGACTTGTCTACCTTGTCTTTGTCGGTAAACATCGGCTTGGGGTCAGGTAGTAGCCCTTTCGTCTTGATCTCCTCGTAGACTGCAATGGCGCCTACTGAGAAGACGCCCTAATAGCTTTCTTTGAGCTCCTCAGCTCTTTGCTTCGTCATGGCCCGGACTTCGGCAAACGATTTACTGGGCTTCCCTGACTTCTCTTTGTTTTTGTCTTTGCTCGGCGTGGCGTCCAGTATCGGGATGGACGAAGATTCCTCGGCCATGATGAAGTTTTGGGCCTGGGTGAGGAATTCTTGGTACGTGGTTGGCTTGTTCTGGCACAGGGACCATTTGAATAAAGTTTTTGGCCTCAGCCCGGCTTGCACGGAGACGAGTAGGGTCTCGGGATGACACTGCTCCATATTCTAAACTTGATCGTTGAACCGAGCGATGTAATCCTTCAAGCTCTCGTCCTTGCCTTGGACGATGTTGGCGACGGATTCCTTGGGGGCAAGATTGATCTGCGATCCGATGAAGTGTGATCGGAACGCCGACCTAAGCTGCCCCCAGGTGGAAATGGAGTGCGGGTATAGAGAATGGTACCACCTCTGTGCTTTTGGACCCAACGTTAGAGAGAACATGCGGCAGCGTAGGACTTCTGTACCGCCGTGCAAGTCCATCCATGAGGTATAGAGGCTGATGTGGGAGTCAGGGTCCGAGCTTCCATTGTAAAGTCTAAGCTGGGGCACCTTGATTTTTTGGGGCACGGGCTCATGCAAGATGTTGGGGGGAAAGAGGTGAAGCATGGTACACGACCCGAGGAGTTGGTCGAGGATAGCGAGGTTGTGACACTCCTCCCTGGGGGGAGTGCCGACCTTCCAGTTTGACAATTCTGCGTTTGAGGAACGAGACCTCGTCAGCGTCACGTCCAACGGATTTTTCTCGCTCGATGACCCCCCTCGGGTCGCGGGTGGCCTGGGTTTTATCACCCAGGCGCTGATAGACAGAGCGACGAATAACCTGCAGGCTCTAGCCTGGCTGGCTTTCGCCAGTCTGCTCGGTGAGCGTCGGCCTGGTACTTTTCTCCCGGCGGTTCTGGGCTTCAGGGTTGGGCGACTGAGCTGTCGTCTTGGATTTTGTGGGTTTTCTCTTCTTCTGCCCCCCGCCTCCTTGTCGAGGGTCTGGAGCAGTGTGTTACTGGGGTTCTCCGTGGCTGCCACGGTATTCCCCCCGGGTGCTTGGCTGGCAAGTGCCTTGGCGAAGACCCCCTCGAGGGCCTTGAGAACATCACGGTGCTGCATGGCGGCAACAAAGGTAGGAACTGGAGGGATGGGAGCTTGTGTCCCTTGCTGGATACGGCGAGAGGTCTCTTCGCCGTTGCGCCGACGAGATTGGGTGCCGAACTGCTGGGTTGACTCGTTGTGAGTAGATGAAGCCATCCTTGGTCGAGTCTAGGAGTGAAACTGGTTAGAAAAGAGAGAAATGCGATGTGGTCTTTCCACAAGATCGAAATGTTGACACCAAGTAACTTATGGTGCCCTTCCTCTAGCGCCAAACTGTTGACGAGCATTTTCGGTCAACGGTTAAAATAATAAATAATGAAAGTGCGAGACTGAAAACAAAGGGAAAATATAGATTAATTACGATTTTATTAAGCGGTCGCGTGGTCGGCCTCTCGTACGAGGTCGGCACTTAAGATATACTTAGAATTCTTACAGGGTTTTCTTACAGTTCTAGAGAGAGAAAATAGAGAAAAGGCAGAGTTAGTTGAGATTCAGCAACCCAAAATAAATGAAGTGGGTTGCTATTTATAGTATCCTTAAATGAGGCACTGTTCAGGCACTGTTCACTGGTCTTGTCGCACACTAGTTCTGCAGAGCAGTTTGGCGCCTTCTTGACAGTTAATTAATGCGATTTGAGGTTTTCTTAATGATTGCCTGTCAGACATTTAATGCAAGCATGGGGAGCATTTAATGCTGGCAGGCTTTTTGACTATGTTTGTTTATAGGGTGTCAGTCCCATCGCCCAATGATGACCTCCCAAGTGAGAATATTTTAATGTAGACGAGTCCTGCACTTGCATCCGAGATGGCCGCTCAGGATCTTCAGGTCGACACTTCTTCTGAACAGGCTTACGGGGCGCTCAGGATTACTCTTTCAGACCGGCACCTAATGAGCCAGGTGCCAGACTCGGAAGATGTTCCCTCAGTGGTCCTGGTTACTCAATTTCTCGGTTCAGCTTGGCACTTCTGTGCCGAACTGGGCCCTCAGCCCGGGTCTTGGTAGGCGATGTCTTTCTGGTTCATCTCGGGCTAACTCGGATATCAAGTATTAATGAGAATATTTGTATATGGAATGTTGCGCCTAAGTGATTTATATTTGTTGCAATATATATAGAATGTTGCGGTTGTGATATATTTTAAGGGATGATCTTTATTTATAATGAAATTAATCGACAATGTTGTTTCTATAATAATAAAAATTACCAAAAAATAAAAATATTTTTGAAATTCGAAATTAAAGCTCTATTGAGTTCATGACCACTTGTCGAAGAAACTTAATTAGTCACATTCAAAACTCATTGAAATTAGTGTGTGAGTGATTTTAAGTAAATAAACATTATTTAAGACCGAAATTCAGTATTTTTTTTATGCTCATTGGAGTGGGTATTGAAGACCCGACATTGGGTACTAAAGTAGCATTGAATGAGTACTGTGTAACTATAGTGTCAGTACAAATTTCAAATATGTTGACCAAAATTAAAGTAATCAGTTTTAGTTGACTAAAGTAGGTACTAATTGATTTAAAATAGGTACTATATATCAACATCCTTGGTACTATGGTTAAGACTATATATCAGTATCATTGGTACTATATTGAAGACAAACATGTACTATTTCACTAATCATGAGTTCTTTAATCTGTCACATCTACCATGTGATGTGGATCATTCACCCATTATTTGGTTGAGAACTAGACGAATTTAAACATATATGTGAAATTTAGAGTAGTTATGTATGGTCATTCAAAAAATGAAGTGTATCATTTAATGTGATGAAGTGTATTAATAGCATTTGTTCATTAGTGTAGTTCATGACCAATTGGCGAGGAAATTTCATTAAACACGTTCAAAAAACTCATAGAAACGAATGTGTGAGCAATATTGAGTAATATAAACATCATTTAAGACCAAAATTTGGTGTTTTTTATATTCGTTGGAGTTGGTACAGAATACTTGATATTGGGTACTAAACCACCTTTTCGTGAGTACTGTCTAACTCTAGGATTGATACTACTTTCACAAACATTGACCAAAATTAAAGTAATTCATTTCCGTTGACCAAAGTAGATACTAATTGATTAAAAGCACGTACTAAATACAGACATTATTGGTACTATTTGTAAGAAAATAGAGACCATCTTACTAATCGTGATTTCTTTAATCTGTCAATTCTACCATGCACGTGCATTGTTCACGCATGATTTGGTTGAAAACTGAATTTTAAACATATAGGTAAAATTTGGAGTAGTTATGCATGTCATTCAATGAGAAAAAGTGTATTATTCAATGAGACGGAGTGTATTGGTAGTGTTTGTTCATTAGTGTGTTGAGTTCATGACCACTTGACAAGGAAAATTAATTAAACACATTCAGTATCTTATAGAAACTAATGTCGGAGTGATTTTGAGTAATATAAACATCATCTAAGATCAAAATTTGGTGTTTTGTTTTTATGTTCGTTGGAGTTGGTATTGAAGACCCAATAATAAGTACTAAAGAAGCATGGAATGAGTACAAATAAGCAAAAATGTAGTAATTATTTAAAAATTTTATTGAATTTTAAAAACAGCCACACAGGCCTTAACCATTTTTCAAAACTACAAACAGGCCCAAGGCTAGTTTTAAACATTATAAACAAGCCTCAAGGACCAGACTGCAGCGTCTTAAATTTTTTTAAAATCGAAGATTTACCTCAAGGGTCAAATTGCATTAAATGAAAGTTTTAGAAATTGCCATTGAGTTTTTAATTGTTATCAAATTTTTGAAGATAGATCCCTGCACCCCAAATTCGTATTCATCCTCCCATCCGTTTTCGACATCGGCGCTCCCGACCTCCACCCAGCCGCACCACCCCAGGCGTGTGTCCTCTTGCCAGTGACTTCCCTTGGCTGGTTAAACCGCCGTTTTAGTCCTTGTTTTTTTTTTAATATTATGTCCTCCATTAATGGCATACTCGCGAGCTTAAAGCTCGGATTTCCGGCGTCCAGTGTGTCGACCATCCATCGTTGTTCTCGTCCAAGCACTAGTGGCCCAAGAGGTGTCGCACGATCTTTGGCAGTTGGCCGCGAAAGAGGGCCGCCTAGCAACAGTTGGCCCGCGCGAGTTCCGGTGGTTGGCCACGGGACGCGGGCCTCCCAACTACAGTTGGTCTGCGCAGCGGGAGATCGGAGATTGGCGATTCAATATCCGAACTCTTTTTTTTTTCTCCAGATTTTTGGAAAGAGAGTATGGATGAGGGGGAAGACATATTTTTTAATTTCTTATGCCTTACAATTAAATTAAATAATTAATAATAATATTAATATAGATTAATAATATTAATATAACAATGCTAAAATAATTGTAGAACCTCTATAAATTAATACTCGATAAATTAATAATCTCTCTAAAATAATATTTTCTCTCCCAATCTCGACTTGGGACTACGTAAAAAATTGTAAATTTTAATAAAATAATAAGATAATAATTTTTAGGAAGACCCCTTTATAATATATAGTGTTGATATCCGACCTGAATTTCTAGAATTAAAGGAGCGATTAGAATTTATTAATCGAACATACTACTTATAATTGCTCTGGTGCCAACTTGACTCACCTCGGTCTGGGCTGGGCATGAAACCGACTTCGACTTAAGAGAATAACCGACTTCCCATAAGATCCTTTGAAAACTGACTTCTCAAAGAGTTCTTGAAGTTTTGACCTGCTGACCGAGGTCCGACCTCACCGAACTTCAAAGCAAGTGATGAGACACTCCCCTAATTGGACCACGTGCAACACGTGTAATCATGATTGTTTTCTCCTCGACCAGCAGACCGCTTTAAAAAGCTGCTACGCAATAAATGCGATCGCATCAACCTCGTACTAGAGGACAAATGTTCCCCACTATAAATAGTAGAAATTATTATTGTAAGGGGATCTTTTTTAGGCAAGCTCAATGAACACATGCAAATTACTTCAGTTTACGAATATACTGACTCCTTGTATTTATCAATCACTGAATAATAATACAAAGTATACACATTTTACGTGATAACTGAATCATTTCGTAGTGATTAAATTCCGTATAATAACAGTTTTGCGCTAGAGGAAGGGCTCATAATTTGAGGTTAATCTTCGATTTCTCATGCACAAGCCACATACCTCTCGTCAAGTTTATGTTCTTTTTTCTGCAAATACACAAGTCATGTCTAATTTCGAACCAGAACAAGTCTCTAAGGTTGGGCACAGTCGTGGTGCAGCCCAATCTATTGGCAGAGCAGCTGTACAACCGACAACATCAGATTTTGCAGCCCTGCTCCAAAATCCAGAATTCGCAAAAGGGTTTTCCGCTCTAATGGCTCAAATGATGCCCGAAGCCTCTGTTCTTGCTCTTGGCCAACCCACTATGCCAACTATCCCAGCAACACCACCAAAACTACCGATACCACTGGCGCAAGCACGTCATGTGCAGATGGCCCTGACTCACGCAACCTCTCAACCACGTGACGACATCCATCAAAAGGAAAGGGTTGCTGATCAAGCTCGTAAGGATACTTTAGTTGTTCACAACCAACCAGTTGCAAACATGCAAGATGCGACCGCAGAAAGTTACTCTGGTCATCAACAACGACTCCCTGTAATAATATGACTGGAGTTGCCCCAGCCGAAAAGACAAACCGACTTACGACAAAAAATAGAGAAAAACCGTTCAAAACATGAGTTGGTAGAGCTAAAAATTCTTAGGAAAAAAGTTCAAGAATTGGAAGCTCGGCAAAAGGTGCAGAATGAATCCCCGCGACGTATTTCTACGTCTGGTCAGGTCTATCTCGAAGTTGATTCCCCTTTAGCACCTGATCTTACTACAGAGTGTATATCTAGAAAGATTAAAGTTCTTCAAATAGGACTCTATGACGAGACCTCAGATCCTGACGCCCACCTCAGTCAATACACATCGTGGATAGATTTACATGGAGCTACCGACACCTTAAGGTGCTGCATGTTTTCTCTTACTTTGGGACACAGGGCCCAAAAATGGTATCACTCTTTACCTCGTCATTCCATTTGGAAGTGGCAGCAACTGAGGTCGGCGTTTCGATCTCACTTTATTGGGGCTCAAGTATGCTTAATTCCAAAAGAATCCATCAGAAATATCGAATAGATGGAAGATGACAGTGTCAAAGACTATATTGTTTGATTCAATGAACGTGTACAAAAATATGTAACAATGTCATACGAAAAAGTTATTGGTTACAGCCATTGCTGGCTTGAAACCAAATTCTCTATTCTGATGGACACTTTGCCATAATAAGCTCAACTCCTTTCAATAATTTCTTACACGAGCCCAACAACACACCATAGCTGAAAATCAATGTATATTCCAAATTTTAACTTCCAAGCAAAAGAATCTAAATCAGAGCCAAAAGGAAAAAAGAAGAAAAATATATTTTTTGGCAACAAGGCAGGAAAACCTCAATTCGGGGGAACCTCTAAAGGAAATTCAGATAATCCTGAAACAAGAGCAGTAGCTAAAGACAAATATGCCGATGAGGTAAGGTCAGATTACTCGAATATCTACTCGGCAAGAGCTGCCACGATCTTTGAGGAGTTAAAAGGCAAATGAATAATCCCTGAATCGAGAGAGATGAGGACCCCCGAAGAACAACTTGATAAAACCAGATACTGCGCATATCATAAATCAGCTGGTCATAATACCGATGAATGCCTCAGTTTATTGTCAACGTTATTAAGGTTGATAGGACATCCTCAAGTTCGAAGGTTTGCTAAAAATTCCGACTTTAAACGCAAAAGAAAATCTCAAGAGTTCCTTAATAATGACGAAGATGATGACACACCTGTAAACCCAAAGAGAATTCGACAAGAAGACAATGAGGTTTATACGCTTACCTTGGATATGAGTGGGGCCTCCTCTGGAACGAACCCTAAAAGAACCAAAAGAAGTTGTTCTCTAAATCCTTCTCGTAACTGTTATATCCCACGAGTGAATACGAATGATGGAAGACCAACTTGTTCACGTCGGCAAGCCAAAGCTTATGTGCGACAGACATATAATTCAAGAAAGAATGTACTGATAACCGACCTTAGGGATACTATCAATGCTCAAAACAATTGTCCTGTTACATTTACTATTGAAGACGTGAGTCTTTTTGCACACCCTGACTCATATGCCCTTATCATTACGGCCCCAATATGCGGAATACATGTCCTTCGTATCATGGTAGACACAGGGCCCATTCAAGAATTTTGATGCTAAAAAAATTTGAGAAAATATGAATCGATCCTGCCGAACTAAAACCATGTAATGATCAGATACAAGGATTCAATGGGAGTGTTACATGCCCTATTGGTGAAATAACAATGCCAATCTGATTTGAAGTGCCCGACAAGCTTTAAAGGTGATCATGGAAACTTGTAAGGTGATGGACATAAAAAACGAGTACAATGCTATGTGAGAAGAACAACGTTGTATGAACTTCGTGCTGTCGTTTCAATTTTTCATTACGCACTTAAATTTTCCACCACAAATGGAGAAGGCGCCCATTACGGTAATCAATAAGAAGCACATGTGCTTGTGTTACATGTGCCTGCCCAGGAGATTCGGATGACGAGAAAAGTTATTGAAGAAATAAATGAAGGCTTGAAAGAATCTCATCAAGACGTGGAGAAATCCAAAACCACCTCGGAACGTGATATGACCGAGGTCGATCTGGAAAACTCTAAAGACACATCAGAGCAATCTTTATTAGACAACCGAACCTAGGATCGCGGAAGACGATCTAGTAAGGAGTCAATTATAAAAGAAGACAATTTGGATCCTCGAGCGCAATTCAAGAAATGAAGTAGAAATGACCGAGGTGAACCGTGCGAAGAAATAGAATTAGTTTATGTTGACGAACCAACGTGCCTAAAATCGTTACGAATTGGTGCTAATATCCAAGAACCTGTCAGAACTCAGCTCATCAAATTTCTTCAGGAAAACCCTGATGTCTTTGATTGGAAACACGAAGATATGAAGGGTATCTATCCGGAGGTAGCCAGTCATAAACTAAATCTCGATCGAACAGTTAAACCAATTGTACAAAAGTGGCGGAAGCTAGGGCCAGATCGCCAGAAGGCTCTGGAGGAAGAAGTCAAAAAGCTTATCGACAATAAGTTCATTAAAGAGACTAAGTATCCGACTTGGGTATCGAACTCGTCCTTGTTTAGAAAAGTAACGTTTATGGCGACTGTGTATCGATTTTTTGGACCTAAACAAAGCATGTCCCAAGGATAGTTATCCTCTACCTCATATTGATTACATGGTAGATGCCACCTAAGGGCATGAACTCATGAGTTTCATGGATGCATATTCTGGTTATAATTAAATTTCCATGGACCCCGAGGAAGCCGAACATATCTCATTTTATACAGCTCGGGGTTTGTATTGTTATCTGATGATGCCTTTCGAACTGAAGAATGCCGGGGCCCTTACCAACGACCAGTTAACAAGATGTTCTCCAATTTGATCGAACAAACAATGGAAGTTTACGTGGATGATATATTGGTCTAGTCTATACATGCAGTTGATCAAAAGTCGGACATTTACAAGAAATGTTTAACATTCTTCGTGACTATTTGATGGTACTGAATCCAAATAAGTGCACGTTTGGAGTCGGATCCAATAATTTTTGGGGGTATATGGTCAGCCAACAAGGGATTGAGGCTAACCCCATTAAAATAAAAGCTGTATTAGATTTGACTCCACCGACATCGGTCAAGGGCATGCATTGACTGATCGATTTGCTGCTATAAATATATTCATTTCAAAATTGACAGATCGTTGCATACCTTTCTTTGACGTAATTAAGAAAGAAAAACATTTCGGATGGACTGAGGAATGCCAAAAGGCTCTTCTCAATATTAAAGAGACACTCATTCAACCACTAACTTTGCAAAAACCGATTCCTGAGGAAATGTTATATTTATACTTAGGAGTTAGCAATTCTGCATTCAATGCAATCCATGTTCGAGAAGAAAGAACCCAACAATCTCTGGTATATTACATCAGTAAAGCTTTACATGACGCCGAATTATGTTATCCTCCTATGGAAAAGTTGGTGTTTGCATTAGTTACTGCTGCTCGGAAGTTGCATCCGTACTTTCAAGGACATTCAATAATAGTACTCACATCTTATTCCTTAAGACAAGTTTTACAGTGACTGAATACCTCAGAAAGGATGGTCAAGTGGGCTGTAGAACTCGGAAAATTAGATATTCATTATAAACCGAAAACCGCAATTAAATCCAATCACTCTCCGACTTCATCACAGAGTTTACCTCCAACAATTGAAATGAAAATGACGATCAACCATGGGTTTTTTATATCGACGGATCATCGACTGCGAATCGTGCAGTCGGAGGAATTGTTCTTGCAGACCTCGAAAATAAATTGTTCTGCCACTCAATAAAATTCCTTTTTGCTGTGACGAATAATGAAGCCGAGTACGAGGCTCTGCTATCTGGATTGAATTTGGCGGAGTCTATGAACCTTAAGCACCTTAAGGTCTTTTTTGATTCACAGTTCCTTGTTAATCAGATAAATAGAGTTTTTGAAGTAAAGGAACCTCAGTTGACACCATACCTTACCTTAGCCAAGCAAAAGTTGTCGAAATTTATAGTCCAAGTGGAGCATATTCAGAGGACCTTGAACGCTCAGGCTGACGCCTTGTCGAGGCTAGCATCGAGTGTTGGGATGAAAAGTGTTGAGTATGTCCAAGTCGGTTAGCAGGAACAATCATCAACGTCACTGCACGAAATCCTAAATACCAGGGTGATGACATCTCAGAAAGATCCGACTTGGATGGACCCCATTATTCAATATTTAGAAATTGGGGCCTTGCCGAAAAATCCTGGAGAAGCTCGGTCATTATGCATTCGAGCTGCTCGGCTCACCTTAGAAGGAGGAGTTTTGTATGACAGAGAATACTCGGTCCCTCTGTTGAAATGCCTAACCGAGCAAGAATCTAAATATGTCCTCGAAGAAGTTCATGAAGGTGTATGTCGAGCTCATCATGGTGCCCAAGCTTTAGCTCACAAAATTATGCGACAAGGTTACTATTGGCCGATTTTAAAGTCAGATGCGGCAAATTAAGTGCGAAGATGGCAGAAGTGCTAAGTGTTTGTGCCCAACATCAATCAATCACCCGAATCGCTTAAGTCTATCTACAGCCCACGGCCTTTCACAAAATGGGGTATCGATTTAATCGGCCCTCTCCCAACTGGTAAAGGAGAAGTCAAATTTGTCGTGGTTGATGGGGATTATTTCACTAAATGGGTAGAACCCGAGCCATTAGCCACCATCACCGAACAAAAAATGATTGATTTATCTGGAAATCAATTCTCTACCGGTATGGTGTACCGAATACTATCATCACCGATAACGGCAGACACTTCGAGGGAAAAAGGCTCGAAACCTTTGTGAAGAATATGGGATTAAGCATTTCTTTTCTTCACGATATCATTCACAATCTAACAGCCAAGTCGAAGCTGTCAACAAGGTCATTAAGCATAGCCTTAAAACCCGACTTGATGCTGCGAAAGGAGCCTGGCCCGAGGAACTACCTCACGTCCTCTGGGCCTACCGAACAACAGCCCGAACGTCGATGAGAGAAACACCCTTCTCTTTAACTTATAGGTCGGAAGCAATGGCCCCCGTAGAACTTGGACCTTCAACATATCGATTCCAAAATTTTCATGAAGAATCTAACTCAGAAAACCTGAAAGCAAATCTCGACCTCATAGACGAGCTGCGCCTAAAGGTCGAACTAAAAAGTGAAGCCTACAAACAAAGAAGAGAAAAATATATCAATACTAAGATGAGCCCCGAACGTTCGGCATCGGTGAATTAGTCCTTAAAAGAATCACCGGAGCTGACCCGGGGCAACTCAAACCGAAGTGGGGAGGACCGTTCAAAATAAGTCAGGTGCTACCACGTGGCACCTACCGACTCGAACATCCAGATGGTACTCCTTTTCAATACCCGTGGAATGCAGTTTATCTTAAGAAGTAATTTCAGTAATGTAATTTCAACTTTGTAATCTCCTCAAATGAAATGAAATTTCTGAAGAGATTAGCAACAATTTGTTACGTCGAGTTCTTCAGCTCGGTAGAGTAAAGTCGTTACCATCACCAGGCTTTTCAGCTTGGTAAGGCTAATACTAATTCGGAAAGGGCCTGACCTTTACCTTCACCAAGCTTTTCAGTTTGGTAAGGCCGGTTACCCGATTTAATACCGAATTCTTCAGTTCGGTGGGCTCGTTCTTAAACCAAATTTTTCAGTTCCGAGGACTAAAGCTTTCACTTTCACCAAGTTTTTCAGCTTGGTAAGGAAAAAGCACATCCTTAAAATGAATCTTGCCGAGGTTCAATGATAAGAAGACCTCTTAAGGTCACGAGGTCACAGAAAATGTCGAATTCGCCAGTCGGAAACAAATATTGCCTACGTTCAAAGATTTGAAAATCAGACTTGAAAACTGAGTAAGTGTCCTGAATTATTTCGAACGTTTCTTAACTCATTTACGCAAAAAGTTATCAACCTCATTCACGTTATAATCCGACATTATAATTAAATTATTAAGTTGGATATTCTAACGATTAATGAATTTCTTCCGTGTTGGGTAAACTTTGAAAGTTTTCTACTTTACTTAGAAATAATAACCCATTCGAGTTCAAAGTACTTGCACCAAACAAAAGGCAAGTTACTCAATTACGAATACTTGAACAACGAAAGTTATTGAATGACTTGTAAAACGAAACAACAACACAAGTTATTCATTCACATCAACAGAAAAGTTGTTCAAAAGTCTTACATAACCGAAATAAAAATAACTACAAAAATAGACCGGCATGCCGACCTATACAACAAAAAAAAAAAAAACTGACAAAAGAGATCAAGAAGAAGGCCCAACACATTCATCCCCCTTTCCGGCAGCCTTTGCTAAAGCTTCAGCATCTTCCTTTTCAAGGTGCTTGAGCATAGCCCGACCAATTGAGTCCAACATGGCGTCTTCTTTTGCAATCACTGCCGTCGTGATCACTTTGTTAGTTACCAGGATGAGCTCGTCCTCGGCTTTGCCAGTTGCCGACTCCTTAGGCTCAGGTGATGCTAGCTCATCAAACCCCGGTAGTCAACATCTTCACCTTTCTCGCGGCAAAAGCAACGACTGTATCTCGAATCTGACTTGGGTCATGTCTTTGAAAATTTGCCCTAGAGTGACTTCGGCCAACGTTTTCACGTACACATCGGCAAATTCTTCCTTTTTATCCCTTTCGCCTTCGAGGTGCATATCTACGAAAGCTCTGCGAAGAAGCGCTTCGCGATCCTTGCTAAGGACAGGAAGTTTGGGATCCATGAGTTGAGCATCAGCTCGACTAAGCATCCGTTCACAGAATTCCCTCTCGTCGTCATCAGCCGGAATGTGCATTTTTTTAAAGCTGGAGTCGAGATTATGTTTCTCAAGTTTTTGAATTAAAAAGATTCATTGATCATGAGTACCATACAGACCAACCTCAAAATGCTCGATGGTCCAATGCAAATTCAAGCAAGTGTTGAGCTCTAATTGCAAGTCGGTTTCATCTGACTCGTCATCTTTAACATCTTTCGGCTCTTCAACAACGCCGACATGAGCTTTTTTTCCTGCTTCCAGACCAGCATCTTCACCAAAGGCCATCTTCTCAAGTTCAAACTTCGCCACGTCAGCTCTGTGAGCTTCTCGGCTCTTAGCATAAGTTCTTCCACTTCAGATCGACCCTGCCGAGTTTGCTAGTGAGCTTCACGCTCCTTCCGCAGCAGCTCTTGGCATCGAAGAAATTGGTCCTCATGAGTTTTGGCATTTACCTCGGACGCGATCACCTGGTCCGAAAGCTTCTTGTTCTTGGCCTCCAAATGTTCCTTTTCGACCGTGAGAACAAGAACTTCCTCTTGGGCGATGTTGATTTGGACTTCTTTTTTAGCCATCTTGGCATTCTACTCGGACTCCGCCTTAGCTGACTTTTCTTCTAAATTAGTGATAGTGCCATCACGCAGTTCCAGAGTATTCTTTTCTCATTCAATTGAGCCGCATTAAGATGGAATTCATCCTCGGCTGCAACCAAACTCACGAGCGTGCGACCAAGGCAAGCCTTCACATACCCGAGCTTATGGACACTTGGCATTGCTGATACACCCATTTCTGACCTCAGATCCCAAGCCATCATGGGGACCCGAGCGGCATCAAAGACGTGACTTGGTAACTCGGGCTCATTTGAAAGTCTTGGAATTTCAACCGACTGAAATGTCGGATACAAATTTTCAATTGTTCCCTATGGCAGATCAAATTTGACTGCCCTTTCCTCATCAGTCTTAAAGAACGACATATCGATAATCGGTTCTTTATTCATCTAGCGGCGACTAGCATCATGACCCTTCTTAGACCTCTTCTCACGACCGACAGCAGTATCGTCGGTACATATCCTTTTTTACCTCATCTGAGGTAGAGAATTCGACTTTCCGGAGACTTTTTCAGTCTCCCCTATAGTCGATACAATGATTTAAACTTCTGGTGCAGCAACAGTCAAATTTCCCTCGGGTTCGGCCTGATTAATGGCCTCAGCAGCAATCACCGACGTCGAGTCTAAAGCCATAACGACAGCTAGACTTGATCCTAACACCTCAACAACATTGTTCGATGTTGCACTTCTTCTGACATTGGTGGTTTCTTGTCTAGTCGGATTCTTCAACAAAGCCTTAACTAAGCGTTTGCGCTTCATTTCAAGCGAATGTTGATATTTACCCTTGCCGACTTTATTACGCAAGTCTATATTGGGGCACCGACTTCTGAAAACTTTAGTGTCCTTGATAGTTTTAAACCCAAGACAACCCAATAATGGATAGTACACTGCAATAAGTTAAACGTGCCACATTAGCATAATTGAAACTCAAATAACTATAGACGTATTATAACCGAGTTCAGCGAATTTTTCCTGGAAAAAATGAAGTGTCTGAGACACCAAGAGACAAACCAGCACTTTCAAGCTTGGAATCTTGCACTAAACGCTTATAACTGCGTTTTGGTTTAGTAAGCTTGAACAATTCGACCAAATTACATCGGAGATTGCCGCTGAGTTTAGGCTCCTTGGAATGTTTGGCTACAAGTACGAAAAGTGTCAACCTGTTAGTACACGAGAAACAAGTAAAGATTAGAATAATTCAAAATTGAAATGAAACTTACAATATGCAGAAGTAACATTAGTCGGGATGGTCATCCTGTCAATGAGGACTTCGTTGAAAAAATCGGTCAATTGTCAATCGCCTTCCACCCAAAGCCATTCCTCTTGAAAACCGTGAAGTGTGTCTGGAATGTGGGTCACTAAGGTAATTTTTAAAAATGTATTTGATTTCTCGGCACAGATAAAACATATCAAAGGATCCTACACCCTTATGCTCAGGCTTTTGTTGATAAAAATAAACTCCTCATGTTGGATACAGAGGGTAAGTCGAAGCCTTTTCCATTTAATAGGGCCAGTTTTCCGATAATCCTCTTCCAACTATTCGGTGCGGTCTGGCACAAACTCAATCCCCAATCACGAAGGTAATCGATGAGCAAATTCAGGAGAGGAAACCTTAACCTCGATCTCAAACTCTCCGCAAATACTCCGGTACACCCTAGGAAGGGCAAGTAATCCTTTCTCCTGGATATGGTCCAAACAATTTTACCGATGTTGGCACACAAACATGTTCTCGAAGCAATACCACGTCAGTATCAGTCAGAATACTCGGTTCACCAAAGCACTCAGTATCTACTTCGGGCCACCGACAGCCTCCTGTAGTCCGGCAACACCATGGCATTGTTTTCAATCCTCACATCTCCCTCGATATTTCTCTTCTTAATATCAAGTTGTTAAACAAGCACTGGGTCCCATCGGTAATATTCCGATGCTAATTCGAAGTCTTCATCATCGAAGATTTCGACGGAGACCGTCCCACTACTACTATCGCTAGATGACACTTGATCTTTGTTCGTGGAAGACATTTTAGACCAAGAATAACATATAGATTTAATGAGAATTGCAATAAAGGAAAAGAATAGAACGTTAACTTACCAAAAATCGAAACCGTAAGTTGCGAATGCGAAGAAGTTATTCGAAAGGATGAATACAAGAAAAAAACTCAGATAAGTGGAAATAAGAAGGCTCGAGAAATTGTGAATTTGAGAATTGCAAAGGTAAAACCTTTAAAGGTCGAAATCGCACATATTTATAACTTTTTAAATCTGACTATTGAAGAAGAAGAAAGGGCGTGTACAATCGACGTGTCCCTTAAATGAACGAAACGTTTCACTATCTCTCATAAATACACCTGGACCAAAGAGCCTACACATATTTATGGCATTTTCTTCCGTTGCACCTATTAAGTGTATGCACGTCATTTTATAACTGCTGCGTTGTGCAATGCGACCGTTACTGTTTCAACTTCAAATAATGATGGGCCAAATATTTCAAGTGTTTCGATGTCAGTTTGCATATAACGTCGGTTTACTAGAATACCTCAGAATACGAACACTTCAGGTCGATTTCTTCTATGTATATTAACGATATCAGCAGCTATGACGGCCCGTATACCAGCTAATGTCGGGGGCCTCTCTGTTGATATCCGACCTAAATTGCTAGAATTAAAGCAGAGATTAGCATTTATTAATCGAACTTACTACTTAAACTCACTCTGGTGCCAACTTGACTCACCTCGGTCCGGGCTGGGCATGAAATCAGCTTCTACTTAAGAGGATAACCGACTTCCCAGAAAGATTCTTTGAAAACTGACTTCTCAAAGACTTCTTGATGTTTTGACACGCTGATCGAGGTCTGACCTTACCGAACTTCAAAGCAAGTGAAAAGACACTCCCCTAATTGGACCACGTACAACACGTGTAATATGATTGTCCCCTCCTCGACCAGCAGACCATTTTAAAAAGCTGCTACTGTTGGGTTCTATTAAGAACGTCTGCAATGTGCACATTCAAATCAATATAATAATAAATCCTAACGCAACGGAATATATAGTTAGGATTAGAACTTAGAGTTTATAATTTTTGCCGACACTGAGACGTTTCTGATTTCCGTTGATGGAAATTGTCTGAATACCAAAGTCCAATTGGCAGCTGGACTTATCCTTTTTGATCCTAATCGGGTCATCGGAATCATCGAGTCGTCTTGGATCTTTGGTAAGTGAATCGGACACCTCGGACCACTCGAAAACCATCTCAGGCACGAACTGGGCTTATTGGATCAGGTCGAACCAGGTCGAACTGGTCTGGACCGGGTTTGGTCGAGTCTGGGCTGGACTGGGCTGGTTCAGTTGGATCTGGTCGCTGGGCACGGGGACTGGCTCGCTGGCCGCGGACTGCTCACACTGGGTCGCTGCTGCACGCGCGCAGGCGCAGGGGCGCGCGGGAAGGTCAGACAGTGGTGTCGCATGCATGCAGGGTGTGTGAAATCTGCGCAGATCGCGACCGGGTGGCACTTGTTGCTCGTATGTTGTCGTTTGCTTCGCAGGTCGCGCAGAGGCGCTGCTAGTCGTCGTCTGGGAACTCGCTGGGCAACCACGGCGGACATGGGCACAATGTAGGGCACGCTGGATTGCAACGCAGGTGTACGCGACAGTGCGCGAGCTGGGCATCTGTCTGTGCAGTCATGTGCGGCCGGGCGCGGTGCTAGGGCGGCGCTTGCGGGCGTGTGTGGATCCGGCTCTGGCGCGTCCGGCGGCGGCTGATCACTGGGATTACGCCAGTGAACTTCTGCTGCTTTGGTGGTCGTCCTCTCCTGTTTTGGTGGCCATCGGAGACGCTGCGGGGATGAATATATCTGACGAGATGAACGAATGTATATATTCAACGGGATACGAATCAACAACCTTCGAATCTTCTATTGTATGACCTTTACACGATCTCTAATAAATCTTGGTGGAGCGATTTATTAGATTTCCCAAAACCTCTCGATCTTCTTCTTCTAAGACCTCTCGGCGTTAACCAAATTTTTTCTCAAAGAGGAATCTCTCTTTTTCTCTCTTATGTTGGACCGAAAATTCCAGCCCTTCGGGGAGGAAAAAACGTGTGTGATACATTAAGAGGCTAGGGGACTTAGTGTATTTATAGGCTACAATAGGGACCTAAAGGAAGTGCTAAATATGGGCTTATTCCATTAGTTTTAGGAATCCTTATAATTTTTCATCTCATTTTCCCATCTAGGATAATATTTCTAATATTTAATTATCTTCTAGAAGACTTCATAGTCTCCTAACCCTAGATAATATTCTAGTAGGAATGTTCTCATCCTTAAAGAAATATGGAATATAATTAATTCCTAATTCCTAATCTAGAATTAAATAATAAAAATATTTCACTAGAGTAATATTATTGCTCTCCCAATTTAGCTCCGAATTAAAATTAATTCGTCTCTACTTGATTAGATTATCTTAATCTAATTGACCGATTTATCTCCCCATATTTAAGGTATAACGTCATTGATTAATTAAATTACTGACAAAATAATTAATCAACTTCTTATTCATTTCCGAAACTAGTACCACTCAGATCCTTAATCATTATGTCGGAACACATCCGCCTGCAGGGCTTGACATAATATTCATTCCTGAGCTCATTTCGGGGATGTCATCAACCCAGAGCACTGGGACACAGTGACCGTAAATAATTTATAATAACACATCATATAAACACACTTAATTATCAAAATACTGAGTATATCATCCTAGAAGAATAGGAATCACCCTTGGTAAATCAAATAAACAAGTAATGAATACATTTGCCCATTTTATATTATCTTACAACTTAAGAGTACACATCAATTGCTGAAGGTCTAGATTACAACAACGGTCAGTGAGTCTCATAATCTTATCCTTCTGTGGTCATGTTCAATACTTATCATAAGTACTAGTGTAATTCTCCAGTCAAAGGTAAACTGAATCAAGAATACAGTCTTTTTCCAAGAGGGGTCCCACTGCCTGTCTAGACTGTAAACGAATAGTTTAGTCTTACATGGAACCGATAGGTGATCTTTCTGTTCGAAACACTTCGAACCACACTATCTCAATGTAAGACAAGGAGTATGATTGCATAAATAAATAAACTGCAAGCATATGTACTTTGACCAAAACATGATGGCTAGATTAAAATGGAATTGCCAGAGTCTGCAAAATCGAGCTTTTACAACATGCCTCTTAACAGCTACGCAATAATGCAATCGTATCAACCTCGTACTAGAGGACAAATGTTCCCCACTATAAATAACAGAAATTATTATTGTAAGAGGATCTTTTTAGGCAAGCTCAATGAACACATGCTTACTTCAGTTTACGAATATACCGACTTCCTGTATTTATCAGTCACTCAATAATAATACAAAATATACACATTTACGTGTTAACTGAATCATTTCGTAGTGATCAAATTCCGTATAACAACATATAGTCCCATCAAAATCATAAATTAATAATCCTCTAAAACATAAACCACATATTTATAGCTACATAATACTTGTTAACCAAGAAACCTCTCTCCTCATGTATTTTTTACTCTTGTACATATAAATTTCTTCTCAAATTTAATTAAGACTCTTTCCTAACAAGTCTACTTGCTCACCAAGTACATTTTTTTTTTTCTTAACGATAGGGGATATCTCATAAATAGAAAAGAGTTTTACAACCGGGGGACACACTAATCCCAATAATCCATACAACTAGCTAAGGATACTACATGCAGCATCCTTAAGAATACACAACCCACCAAACATTAATTGATCACCTCACAAAATTCTAACACAAATAATACTAGCAAAAACATAGTACAAATACGACCTCCCATCCCAGCTAAAAGCAACAGAAACTTGTCTGAACTTCCAGCTCACCACAATGCATAAGTTCAACCAGCAGACTAGAGATAACCATAAATGTACGAAGAAAAGATAGATGAACCACTGAACCCAAGGACCTAGAACAACCAAACTTCCTCCTTGTCTGTTAAGTCTTAGCAGCTCTATACTCCATCTAGTCTCTCCAAGCTGATTTGACCACCACTTCCTCAGGCATCATAACTTGCTGAAATTTCCATAAGTTTCTTGTTTTCCACATCCACCAAAGCATATAGGTGGTCAACTGAATCCTATCCTCATAAGTTTGAAGCTTATTCACTGAACATATATTGCCCCACCAATTGCAGAAGCTGAGATTAGTATTCTCAGTTCCCTCCCAATGCAAAGGAGAAACCTTCCATATTTTTTGAGCTCTAGAACAGTTGAAAAACATATGCTCTGTTGATTCTTCAGCTTCACTACAGCTTTGACAAATGGGATCAACATTCATCCCTCTTTTTCTGAGATTCAAACTGGTAGGAACAACATTGTTAATATATTTCCAAAGGAAATGTTTCTTTTCTTTAATCTTTAAATTCCAGCTTCTTTTTCGAATATGCTTGTTCTTCCTTCTGCCACATCCAATTCCTTTAATTTCTTGACAATAATGGCTTCATAAGTTTTGCTCACTGTAAACAAACCACTAGTATTCAGACTCTAGAACCATCTATCTTTCAAGTGGGGATTCAAGATGATGATATTAAGAATGGCTTTCACATCCTCAACCCCAAATAGTTCATTCAGTAAAGGTAAGTCCCACCTATCACCTCTCTCACAAAGTAACTGATTAACTGTCTGCAAATGACAGCTTACACCCGCTTTTAGTTTAGGGCAGCCTGTTAGATGATTCTGTAGCCAAGGATCACTCCAAATATTTGTAGACCTCCCATCCTTGATCTGAATTTGCTTATATTTTTCTTTGACAGTTAACTAACTAAGCCACAACCAAGATGCAGATGTGTTTTTTTTAACATTCAATACAGAATCATTTGGAAAGTACTTGCCTTTCAGAACTTTAGACACCAGAAGGTTAGGGTGAACTAGAATCCTCCAAATTTGTTTAAGGATCAATGCTTCATTGAATAGCAACAGGACTTTAAATCCCAGTCCACCCTGATCCTTAGGTAACGTCAGGACTTTCCAAGCTCTCCAGTGCACTCCAGCAGCCTGCTCCATCCCCTTACTCCACCAAAAATCTGCTGTTATCTTAGAAATCTCCCTGCAAACTCCAATAGGCAAACAAAAGCATGACATAGAGAACACAGGGAGAGAATCAATAACTGCTTTAATCAACACTTATTTTCCAGCAGTTGAAAGGAAATTAACTTTCCAGTTAATTAACTTCTTCTTAACAGCCTCAGCAAAAAAAGCAAACATTTCTTTTTTAGACTTGCCAATTCCCAGTGGAAGCCCAAGATACCTGATGGATTTCTGAATTTGGATACCCTGAAATATAGCACATATTCTGTCCTGCATATTCCTGTTAGTACTCTTACTAAAGAATACTGAAGATTTGCCAAGATTGACCTTTTGGCCAGAAAACGTTTGGTTTTTTCCAGAACAGTCATCAAAATTTGGGCATGAGCTTCATCTGCAGTGCTAAAGAACAAAGTGTCATCCGCAAACATTAGATGAGACACAGTAGTACATGTCCTCCCCATTCTAAGACCAGAGAATAACCCTCTTCCAACAACATGAGATAGCATTCGAGATAAAAACTCAGAGACAATAATGAATATATATGGAGATAAGGGATCACCCTGTCTGAGCCCCCTGAATGCTTCAACAAATCCTCTCATCTCACCATTCAGGTTAAAAGAAAAATTTGGAGAAGAAATGCAAGCCATCATCCACTTCACAAAGGAAGAATGAAAACCTATCTTACCCAAAAAATTTTCCACACAACTCCACTCAATTCTATCATATGCTTTTTCCATATCAACTTTAACTGCCATTATCCCTTTTTTTCCCACCCTATGTCTATTTAAATAATGATTAGCCTCCTGAGCAATAATGACATTATCTAAAAGTTGTCTTCCTGGAATGAATGCACTTTGATTAGGACTAATACAACAACGAAGACAACCCTTTAGTCTAGATGTCAAGATTTTGGATATGATTATATAAGATACTCCACACAGGTTAATTTAGATTATCTAAATCATGAAAGCACTCTTTAAATTTGTAAATTATTAATTTTCTAATTAATTAATATTTTTCCAAGTTAATAAAATTTTATGGTCCCAACATTATTAATTTATAGAGTTTTTACTATATATCGGTAGTTGTGGGGAAAAAGAGAGTTATGTTAGGAGTGTAGGGCGCAAAAAAAAAAAAAAAATGTAGAGGGACTTAACAGTAAAATGAATATGCCATTGGAGATTTAAGTCTATATAACCGAATAAATAAATGCATCGCATGGAAAAATGTTACAAATTGAGATCTAAAAATATTATTTTAGCACTGTTCCATAATTTATATTATTTTTTCTAGGTATTTCATGCATATGTTGATTACTAATTTTATTTGACGATTATGGTGGTTGTACCTACAAATATACCTATTTTTTATACAATGTTTACAATCTCTCTATATATAACTAGTATGTAACCCGTGCGATGCACGGGCTGTATTTACTTTGGAGAATATTAAAAATTCAAATGCATTAATAAATAAAAGAGTGATAATTCGTAGGAAAATATCAAACCATAAATTGTTCCTCATGCAAAAAAATATATTATTTAAATTTTCTTGTACACAACATTATTTGTTCAATAAATGAGTAACTCGTCGTTCCCACAAACTAATATTTTCAACACTTTTCTATTATTACATGCGAAACAAACAACATAATTGTCCGTGACTAAAAATCGATTTCTTTAAGAACATGCCAACGTACAATAAATGTTGACCTTGACTCTTCTTGATCTATTACTTAACATGCCAACGTACAATAAATGTTGACCTTGACTCTTCTTGACCTATTACTTACACGCGTAACAACATACAATTGGTCGTGATCAAAGAAAGATTTTTTTTTTAAGAACATGTCAATGCACATCTCTTATCTATTACTTGCCCGAGTGTGACTCTGTGAGCCCGAGCATCACCTTATTACCCTGTTGGGGTCCGACACTCGGGTATTACCCTGTTGGGGCCCGACACGCAGGTATTACCTTGTTGGGGTCTTGTAGTTGTGTTAGTTTGTGTTGTGGGTTAGTTTAGTCGCGTGTGTTTTATTCTAGCGTTGCTAGCCGGGATTCTAGGCGGTCTTCTGACCTGTCCTCCCTCTTTTTTCAGCTGTTGGCTGCTGTGTATTCGCACATTTGTGCTTTTTTATTTATAATACTTCTATTGTTGGAAAAAGAATCAGTATATAACAAATTTTGTTGTCAACCGTTATTAGAGTTTTTAAATTAATTTGTGTAAATGCATAAATAAAAAGAGACCTAAACTATGAAAAAAAATTTATCTTTTGAAATCAAATAAATGACAAACACTATCTTTTAAAATAAATAATGATATTGATTATAATATTATATTATCAAAACCGATAAGGTATATAAAATTCGTTTTCCTTTTCAAATCGATAATGAAAAAAAAAAAGTCTAATTGGTGAAAAGATGATATATACAAATCATGATTTTAGAAATCTGATATATACAAATCTTAGCATGTAGTTTCAAACAATATAATAATAGGATGAATGAATTATGAGTTAGATTTATGCAAAGAAAATTTTGAACAGATTTCAAAAATCATGATATATACAAATCATAATTTTCCTTGGAGATTTATTCGGATTTTCAAATTGTTTGGAAATCACGATTTCTAAAATCATGATTTATTCGGATTTGCATTCAGATTTCCAAATTGTTTGGAAAAATAGGAGATTTATTCGGATTTTGATTCCTTATTGTTTACCAATATATAAAAGAATTTGATGTTATTAATAAAAAAAGAAAAAAATCTGATTTACTATTTTTAGGAGATAATTAATGAAAGTGGCGGGAAATTGTATCTAAATTTGATTTATGTTAATTCTTATTATATAGGACTAATATATATGTTAACATATAAGTAACATATATGTTACTTTCACGTAAATACTAATATATATATATATATATATATATATATATATATATATAGGTAAGGGATCATATGAGAATGAAAGGCAATGAAAGAAATGAGAATGAATTTGCAACATAGGATCTCGCGTTTCAACGGTGTAGATATAGTCATCAGATTTTTAATTAACGGTGGCATAATCGTAAATACTAGTGAACATTAAGGCCATACATGTGGTAAGGAGGGGAATATGGTAAAATAACGCACTGACAACTCACAGGCATTAATTCCTCTCTCTTTCTCTCCCACGCACCATCTGTCTCCTCACTCATTCTCCCTCCTCTCTCTCTCCCCACTCATTAATTCTTCTCCCCTTGTTACAGATGTTCACAAACACATATTAGACACACACAACACTCTTCTCACCAGCAAACGCGTGTGGCCGCCGTGTCTCCACCGCGCCGCCGCCACGCATCCGCCACACGACACACACATATGAAACTACACAAGCTCGTCGGAGTCGTCGATGGACCTCAGCCGCGCCGCCACGGACCTCAATCGCGCCGCCGCCGCAAGTATTGCCGGTCACATCGCCATTGAAACCAGCCCTCCGCCTTCGACCTGGATAACTCCCTGTTCACGCACTGTATGAGTTCAGCGTGGTTGACCTCTCCCGGTGCTTGTGTAGTCGTCCTATCCCGGCGGCCATTTATCGCTGTCCCGCCATCTCGTCGAATCGCCACTGCTATTCCTTTCTCCGTACAAAGACAGGGACAATCCGTGAAGATAAAGTCGGATCTGCATTTTTTTTTTTTTTTTGCAGCGACCTTGCTGTGGCGGCGATTGGTGTTGGGTGATAAAAACGGCGGATGGAAGACCATAGCAAGGGTGGCGAACGTCGGGAGTGAGCTCCGGCGTAAGTGAACGAGGTGGCCGATTGAAAATGTGATTTAGAATTGTGGGGCTACATTTTGGGAATTTGATATGTTGTAGGGGTTTGATTGTAATTATATGAAGATTCATTTATTTCAATTCAATACTTGAGGCAAATTTGTAACATACCAAAAGTTTTAATTAATGCACAATACATCATGTTTTATAATAAATTTTTACGTTTAATTTGTCGGTTAACTGAAATAACCAAAATAATTAAAATAAATTATATTAATTATATAAATTCAAGTTTAATATTTAATATTATATATTATGTATCAGTTAAAAAATAATATACAACTTTATTTCAACTAAAATTATCGAAACAATCAAAATGTATAAATCAAAATGTAATTCGATAAAAAAATATAAATAAAAAAATTGATAATATTTTTCATGTAATTCGACATGTTCGGTTATTTTGTTTATATAAAAAAAATAAAACCGACATTTAATCAATTAATATTATTCGATCGATTAGTATAATTATTGTATGTTTTGTACGTGCAGCGTGTCGTTGATAAAGTGCAACATGATGTTTTATAAGGTGCAACATATATATATAAAGTGCAGCGTGTTGATATAAATGTGCAGTATTGAAAATTTGATACATTAGCATGTTTGTGTTTCTTGTTGATAAATTTTGAACAAACAAATTTAGTTCGTTCGTTTTCAGTATTTTTAGTATATTTCAATTAGGTCATGGTACAATTTGTAATTAACAAATCTTAATTAATATTTTAATATTTTTCATTTATTTTCTGTTGGCTGGATCTCGCTGGATTTTGTGCAATCCTGTAGTCAATTTTGTGCAATACGCATAGTCATAATGTGCAACCGCAACACATAATCAATACAGATAAAAAGTAGTGTTATTTTTTTAATATCATATAGTTTGACATGTCCGACTATTATGTATATTTTAAAAAACTAAATCCGACATTTAACAACCAATATTATTTGTTCGATTATCATAATTATTGTATTTTTTGTATGACATCGTGCAGTTTTATAAGGTGCAATATGATATGATAAAAAGTGCAACGGATTGTTGTATAAAGTGCAGCGTACTGATATATAAAATTCAAATACTAAAATTTTGGTATATTACCAACTTAGCATACGTGTATTTATTTTTTATTTTTTTTTTTTGGACAAGTGATATGATGGATATATTAAATTATTTATGTTGATCCGTTTATTAGATTTATATTGCATAATATTTTTTGGCGAGAGCTGTTGACATTAATTGTGCAATGTGGTGACAAAGTGCAACGTGTTGTTTTATAAAGTGCAACATGTTGTTTAGTAAAGTGCATTTTTTCGCTACATAAAGTGCGTAATTTATACATTCCCAAAAAAATTGTTTGTATTCGAACACTAGATATAATTGTACATTGAATTAACCTAAATAATAAAAATATATTTTATTTATTATTTTTTATTACATAATTTATTTATTATTACATATTATTATATTTTATTTTAATATTGTATACTAACTATTTAATACTTTATTTATTATGTAACATATATGCATAACAATATATATAACAAATAATTTATTATTAACTTTCAATAATAACAAATTTGACCCATAGTTAAAATTGAAATAAAGTTAAAATTAAGAAAATTTCAAATAGGTCCCTAGATATAACCTAATTCTCAAAAACAAGTCCCAATCTCACAGTCAAGTTCACCCATTTTTTCCGGCAGGACTCTGTCTCGGGCAAGCACACGGGAGGACCCTCCGACGACGCCAGACCTGAGGAGCTTCCCGTCCACACCGGACGATTGACATGGTGAGCTCGCCGTCAACACAGGTGCAACCCTGCATAGCTCGCATCGGGCGCGCCGTGAGTTCTGACCTCCGGCGAAGTACGCCATTCAGTAAATCGACATGGCTGGTGGTTGGATAGGGCAGTTGTTGTGGCTCTTCATGGGCGACGGGCCGTTCACGGCAGTGGCTGTGGCTGTTGTGTGGCGACGCGATGTCTACGGCGATGGATGATGGCTGGTGGTCGGCGGCGAGATGGGCGGTGGTCGGCGGCGAGGTGGGCAGTGGTCAAAGGTGTCTTGGCCGTGTGTTTGTGAGTATTGTGTGTGTGCGTGTGGGTTGCTTTTGTGTGTGTGTGATGGAGAGAGAGAGAGAGAGAGAGAGAGAGAGAGAGAGAAAGAGAGAGAGAGAGAGAGAGAGAGAGAGAGAGAGAAGTAATGATGTTAGTCAATGTGTTGTGTGTGTGCGAGAGGGAGAGGGGTTGGTAAAGTAAGACAAGTGCCCCACGTGGGTGTAGGAGTTGTTGTGACTTGTGATTGTGGGTCCCCTATTTGTATGTGAAAATTACTACAGTACCCTTAATGAAATTAATGAAGATATAATTTTAGCTTTATTATTAGCCATTAGATTATCCGATCTAATGGCTGTAATTTATTCTTATTTCTTTCACTAAAAACCATTCTCATGTGAACCCAACTATATATATATATATATATATATATATATTATTTCTAACAATTATTAGAAATATGATTGATTCTTAAAAAGAATCTTTTATTATCAATTATTAATTAAATGTTTTATATTGTATTTTAAAAAATTTTAAAAATACTTATGGTAAGTGTATTTCTTAAATTAAGTGTATTAAAAATGGTAAGTGTATTTCTTAGATTTATTTTCATTTTGATTCCATATCTATATATATATAAAAAGAATTACCATTTTTTAAAAATAGTAAGTAGAAAATCTAACAACATTAATTGCATGCCAATTTTGGAAATATTTTGAATTTTTTTAAACAACAAATTGGCAAGCATTAAATGTAGCCTAAAATTATGGATTTTGAAAAAAAAAAGCGTAATTATAGCTTCACAAATTTCACACATGTTTCCAAAATTAAGCATTGTGTTATTTGTCTTCTTTTTTTTAGGGAATAATTGAGAGAAATTAGGATGCATCTATAATTAATGTATAATCGAGTATACTGCTCATAGTTTCAATAGATAAAAATACATAAAATTTACAAGTATAATTTTATAATTTTTTTATATAATACATAATTTTCAAATTTCTATCCCAATGTTTAATAACTAAGATTTATAGATATAATCATATTTATGGCGTACTAATTTATAATATTTACTTCATAATTTAAATTGAATATGATTTGTAATCAAAATAAAATGAAATAAATACACATAAATCTACTGGAATTTTATTTAGTTATTATAAAATTGTTGACAATTTTGCATTTACATATGTGGATACACAATAATTGACATCTTTTATATTTTTAAGCATTATTTTTTTTTCCTATTATTCTGAAAAAGTTATTGGAATCATATAGTGAAAATGGGCCACTATTTAGGTATATGTGAAAAGAAATTTCGGCACAAAAAAAAAAAAGCTTTACAGTTTCTTTTATACTACTTTGTATATGCACGTGTTTTAATAGATTACCACAATGTGTAGATAATATATTGTGTTTTGATCTTATTCTATATATAAGGGATATTGAAATTAAAAAACTTAAAAATTTTACATCTTTTATATGCGATTATTTATTCTACCTATTTTGAAACTTAATTATCAGTTAAATATTGCATCCATTTTTCATTGCAATTAGTTTTTTAATATAAAAGGAGAAGATATAAAGTTTGTTACTATGCCTGATTTTTTAACATGATCGATTTTTAATATTACGCTCGAACTATTAGCAGTTCGTATAAATAGCTTTAATAGCTAATTCGGCCTGGGTTTTTCTGCTGGCGGCGGCTTTTTAATTATATAAAATAAGAAATGATATATAATCTAAAAATTGTTGCAATTAGTATAATAATATCTAATTTTGAAGTAATTTATTTATATAAAAAAAACTCTAATACTATTTTTCCTATTTAAATTTGTTGCAATTAGTATAATCTAAAAATTTATTTATATAAAAAAAACTCTAATACTATATAATCTAAAAATTGTTGCAATTAGTATAATAATATTCATTCAATTTTATGTCAACAAAAATTTAAGAATTTTTAAATTCGAAATGAGAGTTGATTTACACTGGAATTGGTATCTGAAAAGAAAAAAAGGAGTTTTAAAAACTCAAACAATATAAATCCCTTTATATAAGGGATTTTGTGTCTTTAAATTATCAAAAAAAAAAAAAATGAAAATCTGAAAACAAAAAAAAAAGTTTTAAAAGCTGAAACAAATCAACAATATATCTCGGTTTTAATGTTGTCCGTGATATCTTTTTTTTTAAAAAAAAAAAAGAAATTGCCATCAATGGTAATTAATTAATGATAGAGAGAATTTGACCAATAGTTGACCTGTCATTTTTTATAAACGGTTATTCTTATTCTATATGTATAGATTTTATTTAATTATTTTATTTATTTGTCTTATATTCTATAAAATCAGTTTAAGAAAAAAAAATCCATAACATATAAAAAATACTTTATTTATTTGTCTGATTTCATAATAACATCGATTTAGTCAAAACAAATCCCATAAAATCGGTGAAGTCAAAAATTGTCCGTAAAATCTATCTATTCTATACTAAAAAAAGGCAGATTTTTTTTTTTCGAAACGATAGAAATTTTATTAAAACTCAACACAAGATCAGTACTAAATACATCTGGGCTAAACCGAAAAGAAAACTGAGAAGTCATCCGAACCGATGACCTAGAACCGCTAAAAAAGAACTCTGAAACTAGGCTAAGAAGCCCAAAATACCAGACGACAAGACGACAAACTGTTCCACCACTGCAATTGCCTAGCAAGAACAGTTTGCAAGGGAACAAGGCAAAACTAACTAAGAAAGCAGAAAAGATTACAATACTGAAGAAAACAAACATAGATAGCTGTAACTAGGGGTTCTTCTGCTTATTGGCTCCCTGAAAATCCAACCAGTCGGTCTGAGCTGCTTTGACAACTATATGTGCTGGAATTGTTGCTCTTTGAAACACCCATGTGTTCCGTGTCTTCCAAAGCCACCACAAAAGGTATGTAGTCAGTTGAATTCTGTGTTCATCCACTGTGGAGTGACTAAGAAAACAAAGTTGCTGCCACCACTGTCTGAAAGAGTGTTGAAGGTGAGATAAACCATCCCATGAAACTGGAGCCACTTTCCAAACTTGAACTGCCCTGGGGCATAGAAATAGAAGATGCTCAATTGTTTCTGCCTCTGTTCCACAGCATTGACAAATGTTGTCTATCCTCAATCCTTTGTCTTGCAGTTTGCTCAAAACTGGAAGTATCCCTGTAATGCATCTCCAGATAAAGATTTTAACTTTCCCCATAACTTTCAAAGACCAGGTTGTGTGATAAATAGGATTCCTCCTTTTATTTGCATAGCAACTGCTCTCTGGAATATCCATATTTAAGACTTTATGTTGCACTAAATATTTGTAAACACTGGAAACCGAAAACATACCTTTTTTATCCAAACCCCAGTAAAATTTATCAGACCTTGTGGGGTTCAAAGTTTTAATTTTTAAAATGGCAGAGGCATCCTCTGGGCTGAAAACCTGGTTTACAAGCCATTCATTCCACTGTCGGCCATCATTTGTTAGTAAATCTTTGACAAAAATTAGATGCCCTTTAGCTATAGGAATCAGCTGAGGATAGGCCTTTGTGTAGTTTGGAATCCAATTGCTGTCATCAATTTTAGTGTTTACACCATTGCCAATTTCAATTTTGAGCCATTTTGCAAAGACTGGAAGGACATCCATCCAGGAATTCCAAAGCCAGGAGCTATTTTGAGACTTCTTAGCATAAAAGATGGAGTGATCGGGATAGTACCTGGCTTTTAGCACTTTGCTCACAAGAAGATCTGGTTGGCTTGTGATCCTCCACAATTGCTTGCATATCAGAGCTTCATTAAACAACTTAATGTCTAAAAAGCCCAATCCACCCGCAGCTTTTGGAATAGTAAGCTTGGACCAGCTTTTCCAGTGAATTCCTGCAGAATCTTCTCCTTTTTTGTTCCACCAAAACTGAGAGCATAAGGCAGATATTACATTACATAATGTTACTGGAAGCTTAAAGCATGACATGGGAAAAATTGAGAGTGCCTGAATCACTGCTTTGAGAAGGACTTCTTTGCCTGCTTCGGACAGCAGTTTAGATTTCCAACCCTGAAGCCTATTTTTAATTGAATTGATAAGATAAGCAAAGGTTTCAGTTTTGGACCTTCCAATCCCAAGTGGCAATCCCAAATACCTTGTCGATCTATGAGACTGGATACCCTGCAGAGTTCTACAAATGTCTTGCTGAAGATGTTGAGGAGTGTTTCTGCTGATAAATATTGATGACTTGTTAAGGTTAACTGCCTGCCCTGTAAACACTCTATACTTCTGCAAGATGTCCATAATAGATTGGGCTTGATCAACCCCTGCCCTGCAAAACACTAGTGAGTCATCTGCAAATAGCAGATGTGTTAATATTGGGCCATTTCTGGAGATTTTAATGCCTTGGAGCTGCCCAGAGCTGGAATATTGCTGTATTAAGGCAGTAAGCATTTCAGCCACAATAATGAATAAATAAGGTGAGAGAGGACATCCCTGCCTTATTCCCCTTGTTGGTTTCACAAATCCACAGACTTTCCCATTTAATTTGAATGATATGGAGGATGAAGAGATACATGCCATAATCAGCTTAACAAAATTTTTTGTGAAAACCCATTCGAATCATTATTTGCTGAATACAAGGCCATTCCACACGATCAAAAGCCTTCATTAAATCTAACTTAATAGCCATAAAATAATTCCTCCCTGAACAGTGTCTGTTAAGATAATGAAAGATTTCCTGAGCAATAATTACATTGTCTAACAATTGCCTGCCTTTCATAAATGCTGATTGATGTTCACTGATGCAATTTGCTAGACAATGTTGTAACCTCAAAGCAAGAATCTTTGCTATAACTTTATACACCACTGTACAGAGACTTATAGGCCTGAATTGGCCTAAATTTTCTGGGGTAGCACATTTGGGAATTAATGAAAGGATGGTGTGATTCCAATATTTGAGGATTTGACCAGAGGAGAAAAAACTTTGGACAGTAGCTATAAAGTCTGATTTAATGATAGACCAACAATTTTGATAAAAGGATGCAGACATACCATCTTCTCCTGGGCTTTTGTCTGGATGGAGACTAAAAAGAAACTCCTTTATCTCTTCTTCTGAAACTTCCTGCAGCAATTGCTGATTCATATCATTGGTAACTGATTTGGGGATCAAATGAAGGATAGATTCTCCCCCCCAAGAGCTTTCTGAAGTGAAAAGTTGAGTAAAAGTCAGCTACATGATTTTCAATGTCAGTCTGAGATGAAAGAAGCTGACCATTAGCAGCAGTTAGTCTGGTGATTGAGTTTAACCGTCGCCTCTGTTGGGTGAGAGCATGGAAAAATTTTGTATTTCCATCTCCATCCTTGAGCCATTTCATTCTTGATTTCTGCTGCCAGTATATTTCCTCTTGGTGATAAGCTCTGTCTAAATTTTTCCTCGCTGTATTCCAGGCCTCCCAGTTAGTATTTGTTCCATTGGATCTCAGGTTGTCCATTTGCTTGGTCAAGGTATCAATAATGATCTGATTTTTTGTTCTGAATGTGGAACTCCAGAGTAGAAGAGCTATTCTGGTGTTCTTCACTTTCTCTTTCAACTGATAGAATGGAGTGCCTTGTAACTTTATGTTCCATGCTTTGGTTACCTCTTGTTTGAAACCTTCCTCAGATAGCCATCTCTTATCGAACACAAATCTCTTAGATTTCCTTGGAATACCTCTGCCTGGATCTAGCAAGAGAATAGAATGGTCTGATGAGCTTGTTATCAAGCTTGTGACTTTGGCACTGGGGTAAGCATGATGCCAATCCAGAGACGCAAAAGCCCTGTCCAATTTAACCTCAACCAATTCCTCATTGTGCCTATTGTTGCACCAAGTATACTGATATCCCATGAAAGAAACCTCCTCCATTTCCATGTGATCTATGAAGTTGTTAAAAGCTGTAAAATGACTAGCACACTTCTGCGTTCCTCCTTTCTTTTCATGATTGGCTCTGATGTCGTTCCAGTCTCCGATTATAAACCACTTGGGACCCCATTTTGATTTTTCTTGCTCCAATTCAGCCCATTGAATAGCTCTTTGAGCCTTGTTTGTGCTGAGGTACACAAAGACTCCCCACTGGCTGTCCTCTGATGGAATTTGAAAATGAACCGCAATGAAATATGATGCACTGTGGATTTGATGAATAACAGCTTGAGGGCTCCATAATAACAAAAGGGCTCCTCCTATTCCTCTTGGATCCACCACAAACATTCTATCTTCAAAACCGAGCTTCTTACTAACAGATTTGACATAACCATTTGATTTTTTGGTTTCAGATAAAAAGACAAAGTTGGACGGTGGGACTTAATTGTCCCTCGCATTTGGGAAACTGTAGAGGGCCCGCCCAGCCCTCTACAGTTCCACACCATAGCTAACATTCTTCACCTTGGTGCCACTTCAGGCTGGCCTCCCCCACCTTTCCAGTAAGTGTGCCTTTCAGCTTCTTCGATCTGACTGTTGCTTGTCCATCACCTGCTTCATTGCTTTGGTTATTAATTTCTTTGTCTTCTGCTCTGTTTCTCTTACCATAAGCTGATTGAGAACTAGTTGCTGGAGTTCTCTCCAACCTCTGTGATCTTCCTTCTTTAGAACTCACTCTCTTCCATGTCTTGCTGCTGTGATGAGATGCATTGTGGACTGTTAACTCAGTGCTTGGGTGAGAACTATGAGCTTGTGTTGGCTGGTTTGTGTCCACCTCCATCGCCTTTTCCGATTCAACTATTGGTGGAAGTGCAGATACTGGTTTTGTAATTGAAGTAGATCCTGTTGAATGAAAGGTTGGAGTCTGTGGTTGGTGGTGTGCAATCATCTGATTCCTTGCTTCTTGCCTTGAAGTTGGATCGTCATGAGCAACATTATAGTCAGAGCTTGAGGGTTGATCTGATCTGCGTGAGCTCTTGTTATCTGAGTTATTCACCTCAATCCAATGTTGACCCTCTGGTGTTCAAAATTTCTTATTTAATTCCTTATCTAATTTCTGTTTAAAGTATTTTATTTAATATTTATTTTAATGAAATATTGGATAGGATTGCTGGAACTGAGTCAATTTTGAAATTGCGTTGTTTGGTATGAGAGGATTATTCGCATTATATATATGTCTAAAGTATATTATTTTAGTATTATTTAATTAATTTATTTAATATTTAATTGTTTTATCCATGACATCAGTTTTGTCAAAAAAAAAAAAAAAATTGAACAAACAAACAAAAAAAGACACGTGATTAATTACCTTCAACTTACAAAAAATTTATGGGTGGACGTAAATATTTAACAATGCTGTTTCAAGTTCCTTACTATAATACTATAACTATGTTGTTCAAATATAATATGTTTTATGGGTGACGTAAATATGCTGTTTAAAGTTCCCTAAAATAATTTTTTTAAAAACTATAATGTTTAAAGTTCCTTAAATATTAATATATTTAAAATATACTCATGATGTAATATATTAAAGTCAAAACAATGTTGGAAGACTTTTGAATTATCTAATTTCAAATTATCTAAATTAATTAATTTAAATGTTTAATCTAATTAAATCTTCAATCCATGAAGTATTTTTACTAATCCCGTGAGCATGTTGTTTTATTATTGTAATCAATTTGTACACTATTTTACTAATAAATTATTTAATATCTATGTACAATGGGGTCTTTAATAATATATGATTGTTTCTTTGTCGAATACTATTTTATTGTATAATTTTCATGCATATTATAAAACTTTTATTGAATATTGCATCTTATAATATAATATTCTCCAAATAAATATATCCCGTGACTCGTACAGGTCCCGTACTATATATCCCGTACATTTTTTATTCATTTATATAATATAATTATAAGGATGAATAAATAACCTTAAAATTGTGTACCCCGTGCATCGCACGGGCTCTGTACTAGTTTTTTTTATTGTATTCCTAAAATAAATTGGATAAAAAAGATATGCTAATAAATAGAGATTTTGTAAATTTACAACTTTTAGGCAATAATTAATGAAATTGGCGGGAAAATATTTCTAAAAGTGAATTATATTAATCCTTATTATATATTAATAGATTCTCGAATGTGTTGAGCTTAAGTGGCAGATTCGAATGTTTCGGGAATTAATTTTAAATTTTAAGAAAAAAAATTTAGCAAGCAACCGTGCAATACACGGTCGTTGTACTAGTTAAGTAATTATTGATTCACATTTTCTTTCGAAAATTAATGTTAATTTTAGATAAAGAAACTTAATGTTAATTTTAGATACTTTACCTCTCATTTTCATTAACACTTTCAATTTTCTCCCATTAATTTTTCATTTTAGCAAGTAATTTTTTATTTTCATTATTATTATTATTATTATTATTATTATTATTATTATTTTTTTATTATTATTATTATTATTATTATTATTGAAACAAATATTTTTACAAGAAATTAGTGGGCAGCCGAGATACAATTTGGCCTCCCACTCCTTTGGCTATAGCAAAGCCTATTCTAGTATAAATGTGAGCAGCAGCTTTTGCTCCAATATCTTGGGCTAAGGAAAACTTTTGAATACGTCGGAGTAGAGAAACGGCCGCATCATCCAGTTCCCCAAAGGACGAGAAAGAGAAAGGTAGAAAGCCATACCCTTTTGCTTCGCACTTACCCAAATATTTGGTGCGCTTGCGCTGCGTTGCATCTCGAACTGCTCGACCAGCCACAAAGTTCGTCATCCCGGTTAGTGTCAGAGGAGAGGACCCTGTCAGATCCACGCAAACATCACGTCCCCCATCCCAGGAGTAAAGCAGCAAATCCGCAGGACAGAGGGGCTTGTCGTTCTCGTCACACAAGCCAATGTCAACCTCCTTGCCAACAGATATACCAGATCGATAACAAATATCAGCAAGAGTGTCACTGACCAGATTGTGGCAATGTTTGATACCAACAACACCAGCACAAGACACAGCATGATCACCGAAAATATCACCCTCGAAAACCCTGGAGCAGGCAGAACAAGGCGCCGGACACAGCATTATTATTATTATTATTATTATTATTATTATTATTATTATTATTTCAAGTCGGGGGACGGGGCTTCACAAAGTTGCACGACACGGCGAAGAAGAAAACTGCTGCTCGGCAAAAGGAAAACGACATTTCCAACTTGCAAGATAAAACGGCGATGGCGGTGGAAGTCGGAGGCGGCGGTTTATCGGAGCTGTACTCCAACTCGAAGCGTCTTTCTCTGAAGGTCAGTGATGATTTGGAGAGGCTCGAGCGCCTCGAATTCACCTCGTCGTCATCGTCCTCGCTGTCCTCGTCAACCGCCGCCGTCGAGGGGTCTTTCGATGAACGAGCGACTTCAATTCGGAGAGACTTGAATCGGATCCAGTCGCTCTGTGCCGATATGGATCGGTTATGGCGGTCCATAGCCTCCAAGCCTCAGCGCGATCTCTGGAAAAGGTTCTCCCTCCCTCTCTCTCTCTCTCTCTCTCTCTCTCTCTCTCTCTCTCTCTCTCTCTCCCCGAGTGTGTGTGTGTTTATGCGTTGCGTATTGGTTTGATTTGAATACACTGTGTAAATTCCGTTTGCATTCACTTTGATCTATACGATCTATAGGAAATTCAAGTATGGATTCGAGGAGTTTTCGTTATTTAGCTTAATTTGTGCCCTGCATTTGTGTTTATTGTGAATTTGGGAAGGATTTTTAGAAGATTTGATCGGCGGATTTCAAAATTGATTTGATGTTCTTGTTGTTCAATTGATGATTTATATCTATTGTGTGCGGTTCTGATGCTGCTGGGAATTTTTAGATTAAAGATTGTTGGCTGTTGATCTTATCTTGCCTTATTGCATTGTTAGCTGTTGATCTTACCTTGGCTTATCGCCTGACCTGGAACTGTGATCGCCTGAGCTTTGTTATATTAAGGCAATTGGCGTGGTAACGTGAGTGCACTTACCGGGTTTGTGTGTGTGTGTGTGTGTGTGTGTGTGTGTGTGTGTGTGTGTGTGTGTTTTGGCATTCGTAATCGTATGTGTGGGAATAGTTTGTGGAAATATCTTTATAGCTATTTTACAACATGATCTTTCACAATACACCGTGATAATTGTTAAATCTAACTTATCTAAGTAACACGAATGTTTGATATGTGCCGAGATAGTCGATCTGGTCTTCTCTAAAGCTTGGATGGCATCTTCTTTGAGTTCTATTTCCATTTGATTTACTGATATTTCCGAGGAAAGTTTATAATATAAATATATGATAAGATGTTGAATGTTTGAATTCATTGAGATATGTGATTGGATGGTTAGGGACTTAGGATTAGTTGGTATTTGGAAGAATTCTCTACTGGTAATTCTATATTATTTTTCACATCAAATTTTGCTGGTGGATAGGATGTGTAATAATGGCTGATATGGTCTTCCACGGATACCATTGCTGAACAATTTGCTTAAATAAGCTCATCTTGGGGTTCACCTTGAATTTCTTGGTAGATAAGAACTATTTTGCTATATTTATATATTTAGGTTCTACTTTTGTGAATTTAATGTTTAAGGACCTCACAGAATGAACAGTATTGCCATTATGTTGGATAAGTTTTATTGTAACGACCATGTAAGTGGTAGGGTTTGGAAAAAACACCATGCTAAAAGAATATTCACTCGAGCACAATGTAACTGAAAACAGATTACTCATATTCAGAAGCCAACTATTTAGCATGATAGCTGGAACTTAAATGGAGTAGTTTCTGTTAGCAGCCCTAGCATCAGGATATTGCAATCATTACCTGATCCTTTGTTCTTTTATTCCAGGATTATTACATAGACTTCCCGGAAGCACTTGCTTTATTCCTTTCACTTGGGTATTCTATATTTTTATTTTCCACGTGATTGTTTGTATGAAAGAATTTGTGTTGTGCAGGAAAGTGGAACAAGTCAGTGAGGAGGCTGAGTCATTCAGAGCTAGTCTGGATAAATACCAGGCGAGGCGTCAAAAGCGGATACAAGAAGCCCAAGAGAGAGCAGAATTACTTGGAAGAGCTGTAAGACATCTCTTTGAGATTTGAGAAAATTTTATCTCTTGTCTTTTTATATTTTACTCATCAGTTCAATGACATTGTTCCTTTGCTTTTAGAGTGGAGATTCACATGTTCTGAAGATTTTTGATGAGGAGGCACAAGCAATGGAATCAGTTCGCAGATCATCCAGAGTGTTAGAGGATACTTTCGCGACTGGAGTTGCCATTCTTTCCAAGTATAGTGAGCAAAGGGATCACTTGAAGGTACTTATTTTGAAGCACCTAATATGTTATTTGATCTTAGGCTCTTTGATGCCGATATTGGTATAAGTGAGACATTTTCATAATTTTCACTTAATACTTACGGTGGGCCGATAGGATGATTACTGTTGTATTGCATTGTTATGCTCTGATGTTTGCCGATTAAACGAACTCAAACAGACTGTTACTCAAACCAGCTTATATTTCATATCCTTTTGCACCCCTCATTACAAAATATTTGCAGTAGTGATGACAATCAAAAGGCCTCCAAAACATTGAGTACCAAATTCGAGAAATTATGAGTTGTCTGAAAAAATGGTTCATGTATTGACTCCTCTTTTCCACGGTTTTGAGAAATTCCTTTTTTTGTCAACTTTTGACTACAGAGAGCTCAAAGGAAAGCACTGGATGTTCTCAACACTTTAGGGCTGTCAAATTCCCTGCTGAGGCTCATCGAGAGGAGAAACCGTGCCGACAAATGGATCAAATATGCAGGCATGTTTGTAACAGTCGTGGTCCTCATCATGTTTTGGAGGTGGACAAGGTGATGGCCGATGCATACCACTAAATACGAACCTAGTTTCACACATATATAGCCTACTTGTTCAGTTTATTGTCCGGGATTTTGTTACATGAAAAAGGTGAAACGATGATGAGGAGGTTTTTTGATAAACGAAAAAAACATTTGCTCGTGACGGTACAAATTGCTCCAGGAATTACAATTGTAATTAGTTTTGGCAACAACCGTTATTGTTACTATCTACTGTAATCGACCATCGACTAGCTGTATTTTTTCATGTAAGGCCATAGCTACTGGGATGAGCTGACACAAGATTTCATGGATTTATTTTGGTTCAGTATATATATGTTTTGAATTTTTCACAGGTTGAACTTCTGATTAACTGTCCAGTTAACCTAATTACCAGAATTCCACTTATCTTTTTGAAATTGAAAGTGACACCAAATTATAACGGTGAAGTTTTTTGAAACAACCGAACAAGAAATCCACCTTGTCAAGAAATCCACCTTGTCTGTATACAAGCGTAATAACATTGTATTCAAAGGGATTATTATTAAAATAACATGCGAAAAAAATTAAAAAAACACAGCAACAACAAAGTATCACGAGACATATACAGCACAAACATCATGTCTGCATACATAAATAGTTCCGAATTTTCGCAACAACGTACTCGTTTTTCACCTATAGGGTCTCGACCGTCTTCTTGTTCGTAAACCTCCTCGCCACAATAACAAACAATCCCAAGTTGAGCACACTGAGAATCGCCAGTAACTCGAAAAAGTAATGCAGGTGACCGTAGTTCAAATTGTCGGGTATCCAGCCGGGCCCACCGTTCCTCGTGCTGAACACCGTCACTAGCGTCACAAGAACCGAGCTCATGTAATTCCCGAGTGCGAAAGTCGTGAGGGAAAGAGCCGAGCACAAGCTCCTCATCGAGTCGGGCGCCTGGTCGTAGAAAAACTCCAGATGCCCGATTTGCGTCAGCACCTCCGCAAAACCTATTATGAAGTATTGGGGCACCTGGTCGTAAAAATCGACACGAAAAAAATACTTAGCATGCGAGTACGTATATTTCAAACCCGTTTAAAAAAAAAAAAATGATTAAAACATTAGTTATATTCAGAAAAGATTTCATTTTTTTCGGCAGTTACACCTGCCAGAATATGGAGATCGGAGCCTCCTGCACGTCATAGAGGCCGTGCCGCCTAACTGTATCCAGCCTGGCGACCTCCAGGGCGGCTGCCGCCAGCATGGCGAAGACCGATACAAGGAGACCCGAGCCCATCCTCTGTAGTGGGGTGAGCCCATTCCTATGGCCCGTGAACCTGCGGGCCACGGGGATGATGGCCCGGTCGTAGACTATGACCCAGAACATAACGCCTATGGTGTCGAAAGTGGTGAGTGATGCCACGGGTACTCGGAAGTGGGTCCCACCAACCCTAGAGTCCAAGTACAGGGCCTGAAGCAGGAACATGTTACCCATTTGCCCGTAAACCGTACTGAATATTATGCCTGTGGCCCAAACGGGCAGCAGCCGAAGGAGCCCCTTTAGCTCCTCGACTTGGGTAACTGTGCAGAGCCTCCATGGATTGGCCGTGCCCTTGTTGAAGTCCGACTGGGTGAAAACCGCTGCCCGGTCAAGGAACCTGACCAGCATTTTTTTGGCAAGTGTTAAAAGAGTGTTATATCATTCAGAAGCTTTCGACTTCAAGATAGCGTTTATCTACGTTTACTATTGAACACACTCGTCGAGTGGCCGTTCATGACGTTTCCGACTATTCGTGCCTTGTGGTGTGTTATCTATGTTTTTCTGTGAAATGCAAGTACGTGTGTGATTTTTTTTTTTTTT
>CACSLK010034598.1:26631358-26702953 GCA_902706635.1 Striga hermonthica
TTTTTTTTTTTTTTTTTTTTGTGTTGTGCTGTAAGTGTGCGTTTGTGTTTTTTCTCCATTTTAGAAGTGTTGATTCCCATGTTGGAAAGTTTGTATTCTCCCGTGGGAGAGTGAGTATTCTCCTCTTTGGGAGTATTTTGTGTTTTTGTTGTATTGTGTTGTGGCATTTAGACTACCCTTGGTATGCATCCTTTTTCAAGCTAGTGGGCCAGTTTTGAGTGCGTGTTCAATAATTAATTCCATTGTTTCGAAAAAAATAAAATTAGCATTTATTGATTTAATAAAAAATATTATTATGATATTAATTGAATTAATTGAAGTTTTTTTCTTCTTCGGCCATCTCACTGACGCCACCGTGCGTCGTCTGCTCTATGAGTGTTGGATTTCAAAAAATCATATATCATTTTGAAGCTCTCAAGTCGGCTTTTCTAGAGGCATGTTTCATTTCATCATTATTCTACTTCAAACTTTGTTAAATCACTAATTTAATTTTGAGAAAAATAAAGATTTACTCATTAAACTTTGTCGAAATGTAACCACAAATCTGGTCGTTATATTTTCTTGAAATGTCAATCGGACTTTCAGTTGTCGGAAGTATGTTGTTCAAACTTTAAATTATCGACGAATACTTCAAAGAAATTTGAAACTTATAATATTTAAAGTTAACTTATAATGTATAATATTTTAAAATATTGTTGACATTTGATATGTTGATGTATGGAATTTTAGTTAACGGGTGGGAAAACTCCCTAAGTAAAAACGAGAATTTTGTATACTAAATGAGGTTGGATGACCTTTTTTATATATTGTTAACTCGGGTATTTTTATATACGCAGAGCTATTTTTTTGTAAGATAATATTTCTTCTCCATGTTACAATAAATGAGGGGTATTTATAATACAAAACTCATGGGCACTGTTCACGATGTTAGTACATCTGCATTTAATTCAATTTGATAGCGACATTCGACTCTGCCACGCGGGACCCACTCCCAATGATCACCTTCAACAGTATGATGGAAATGCGTCATGTCAACATTTAATACGTTTTCATAGGTCGACCTTTGGAGCATAAAGGTTGGTGCTTGTGGTAGAGAAATCGAGTACTCAGCATAGATCATCATTCAATGCTGAGTTGATTAACTATATATGGGCGTCGAGCTAAATAGCTTAATTAGTCCAACCTTCGAGTACGGATGGAGATTGTCTTTATATATGCCATGTGTCAGATGATAACGAGGTCGTCAGCTCGGATGTCAACATACAGATCCCCCGAGCTCGGGTGGTCCGCCACTTGGTTAGGTCATATGAGATCGCTGACTTAACAAATTAGCCGAACTGATTATATGAGCCAAATGTCTTATGCGAAATTTGAACTTTTTGAAACAAATTAATTCCACAAACTAGAGATCGGTTTTGCTATGAAGCCAACAGTTGGCTCCATAGTGGAGCCAACCTTCTATATACAACAAGTAATCCTACCATATTCGCTGATTAATTAAATAACACTAATATAATTTTATTAATATGGTAGGTTTACTTGTTGTATATAAAAGGTTGGCTCCACTGTGGAGCCAACTGTTGGCTTCATAGCAAAACCGAGTTAGAGACATCTTTATGAAAAGGTATTTCGAACAGACCTTTAGGATCCATGTGCTTTGGTTTTTGCGAAATAGGAAGAACATTAAAAGTAAAACTTTACTAATGGTTTTCTCTTCCAAATGGCTCTTCATATCGTGACGTGGCACCGTTTCATTGGCCAGTAAGTATCTATATGGCCTCTTTTTGACTAAATTTTTTATTTTTTAAAATTTCTGAACATCTTCTTACCTAGAGTGTTTCATCCGCCATTTTTGCAATTCTTAAAGCTTCAACTTTGGGTAAGATTTTTTTTTTTTTTTTTCAGTTCTTATATTTATAATAAATTCAATGTCTTCGCCACAAGAAACTACTGGTACATTGTCATCGTCGCACGCAGTGGTGACCTGGGAGTCTTCATTGCCACGCGAGTACTCGTGACATCTTTGTCACTGCCCGAGACGACCGACGCGATGTCATCACACAACAACGTGGACATGGAATTGGTCCAGAGGCCTTTCCGGGGGGATACACGGGACAGAGAAAGGCTGCCCCTGATAAGGGGTGATACTCAGGTGGAAGCCATAGAGGCCACCGCCGTCGTGCTAAATTACTTTTGGTGTGGACCTGGCCGTGTATGGCCTGGAGCTATCTATTGAGCCATGTGTAATAGGGTCAGCATAATAAAAAACGTCGAGATCGTCAAATTGAGAGATTCAGTTCGGGTTTTCTCAAATGTTTGGATGTTCACGCCTTACCTTGGGGAACGAATCTATAGTTCACCACTGGGGTGTATCGGAGTTTTTAAGCAGAGCATGGTATCCGTGCTCATGTTCTCCCTCATCGACATCATTACCAAATATGTAAAAGAGCTCTACCTCGACTTCGATCAGATTATGCCAAATGTTTGGGCTAAGATAATCAGTCTGGTGGTTATGTTCCATCAAAAAGGATGGCCATACCCGATCCCCGAGGAGATCTGAGGCAACTTTTCTTTTAAGGAGACCATTAAGAAGTCAAGTTGTTATTAATGTCAGTCAGACTGGGTGTTTACATGGAGTTATTCACCCGACTTCCGAATACACTGCATGGTTTTCGAAAGGAATGGTTTAGTGTTGGGAGGGAGTGACGGACCCATGGTGCAGCTGCGATCGGAGATGGGGACAATGCGTTGTCCTTGCCAACCAAATTTTAACGATGAACTGTAAGTATTTTCACTTAATCGAATTTCGCTTTCTAATCATTCTTGTTTTGTGCTAACAAGTTGGCCTTTTCTGTTTTCAGTATGCGCAGCAGTTCCCGAGCTCGATCAGATCTTTGTAGATCAATTGGATCACTTGCTCGAGAGGAACTCCGACGACTGTTATTAGAAAGATCTTGTTAAGGACGAACTCTTGTGCAAGTACGAGTTGAGTCCAGACTTTGTAGACAACAATTTCGAACCAGGTCAGATTTCTCTATTTCGCCAATTCTGGTACTCCTTTTGCTTTTATTATTCTAGCTATCGAGTTTGACACATGATTTCATTGATCTCATTTCAATTTTGTCCTTCAGTAGTTTATTAACCACTACTTGTTTTTCGTGGATTTTCAAAATTACGCACACACCCGAACCCCGAAAAGAAGAAAAGGAAACAGATAAATTGTATGGTTTTTTTGTTGTCAAGTTCAAGGTCTAGTCGAGGACATGGCCAAGCTCCTCCCGCCACCCAAGCAGGAGAAGGGTCAGCAGTAGCAGGCCAAATTATGGTCCAGACAAACCCACGAGGTCGACTCGTGGTGGCTGGATTGGTGGGTCAAGTGGGTCTCGAGGCAAAAAGCGACATGCGGCCAATGACGTTAGCCAAGGTGGTGTGAAGAATAAGGTCATCTGGGTGGTTGGAGGCGACCTGAAGGAGAAGTTGGACGCTCATTCACCACAAGGGGATGACCACATACCTCCTCGTCGACCTGCAAAAGGTTGAGCATTTGGAAAAGCTAACCAATTTTCTAGACTAGTTATACTTCTGAATCCCCACCTCTCCGACCACGTGATAGAGGTTGCTCTAACCCGCACGATGTGTTGGGATCCTATGTCCGAGCAAGCGACGAATGAGCTGACTAACTCCCAGTGTATCGAGCATTCAATGGCCTGTCTAGGTAAGGTCATGACCAACTTTGCCATCGTACCAGGCATAGAGCTCGAGCAGAGCCTCAATCAGAGAAAATCGAAGACCAGCCTTGACGTGGTCCTCGAAGAAAGTATAGCAACCCAATGGCAGGAGCTCATGGACGTCAAAGGCGTCTGGAGCGACGCACCTCTAATCATCAAGGAGTCTAGAGAGGTCGACTAGTAGCCTCACCTGAGAATCATTGCGTTTGGTGTGGCAGAACTCACTGTGTTGGCAGGTGGGCTCTATGTCACAGGATATCTCGTCCTGAGCATGAGGATTTTGTTAGTATTATATACTAAAAGCTTGGCTTTGGATGATATTACACTTTTACCCTTTATGAATGAGAAACATGTTAGATTAAACAAGTTCTAGTTCTGTTGTTTTGCATTAGATAGTGTGGGTCGTCATAGGGCGAAACGGAGATCATGCTATCAGTTACTCGCGAAACAAGAATAATGGTTCACAACCTAGATGGACATGAACACCCCATCAGAACGGTTGTAGTGTCAACTGTACAGTTTGTCTTGGCTGATTAGTTGCACTAGTACATTTATGTATTGAACAGGATCCCAAAAGATGAGCAGTTCGTTTTATACTGATCGTCTTAAACGAACTAGGCCTCGGTTAATTACTGCGTACTCTTAACCCGTAAGATATTAAACAGACATATATGTGTAGTACTTATTACTTTGATTCACATGGGTGAGACTTAGTGAACTGGACCAATAGACACTCTGTCTTGGGTAATATTGCTACATGTATGATGTGCTGTTAGGATATTTACGGTCACCATGTGCATTAGTTTGATGATGTTCCCGGAGTGAGTTCATGAAGGATTGTCATGCTAAATCCTGCAGGTGGATTAAATTCCGGCACAATAAGAATGTGATGAACGACCGCTAGCTTCGGTGAAATAACAATAAATTAATTAATTCTTGGTTGTCAGTGATCGAATTAATTAATGGATATTATATCTTAAATATAGGTAGATAAATCGAGTAATTATTATTGGAATCTCATTTGTAAATTGGGCTAGGAAAAGGGAGTGCAATAATATTATGTTGGTGGACCATTTAATATTATTTAATTAATCGAAATAAGTGGACTGACCCACAAGTATTTTAATTAATTAAGGAGCCCTTCTCCAAATCTCTTAAGGGTCCCTACTGTATCTCTGTATATACATCATTAAGCTCATGGGAAGAAAAGAAATTTCACATTCTCACGTGAAACACGCCTCACACGTCTCTCTCTCTCTAGGTTTCACTCGAGCTTTATCTTCTTTTTGTTGCTCCACTGATACAAGTTGAAGAAGGTTGTACTGAAATATACAGTAGAAGATTTGTAGGTAAACCGAGAAGAAATATATTTTTTCATGCAGAACTAATCGGAGGTCCGATCAAGGCGTGCAGCATACCTAGACGACCGTCCTGACGAGATCTTTCCATTGCAGCCGAGATTGCCGCTGTACGACGCCACACGCGCCCTCACGCGCCGCCGAAAGGAGTCTAGCTGCAAGTTCTATTTTCATCCGATTGCACCCGTTTGATCAGTTTTTCGATCCGACCTTGTTCGTGCAACCCTAAGACGTGATTTGCAGTCAACCGTTCGTGTGGTGTGTTCATTTGTTTGTTGTGTACGACCATCAAGAAGATCAGCCAGATTGCCATAAATTTTAAGCCGTAAGTTCTCTACGCAAATCTTTAGATCCGATGCGCATAGGTTTACGTTTTGCTATTGAATTCGTGATTTGTACATAACGAGATCCTCATATAGCCCAACAAGTGGTATCAGAGCACTTGGTTTAATTCGTTTTGTACAAGTTTGAATTTTTTACGGCTTTATTTGTCAAGATGTGTTCAAACGCTGCCATATATTAGATTATATTCGCATAACACGGTTTTGCAGGAATTAGTTTAATCCACTATTATGGCCGACTATGTGTGTTTGATGAATGTTGATGGATGTGATGTATGGTTTTAAATTTGTTTTTAAAGCCTCGGGTTTGTCGAGGAATTGATGGACGAATGTTTGCAATAATTATTCGCCCGGGAGTTGACCGGATAGATTTAATTATTTGTTTAGAAGAACATGTACATCTATTCGTTGGATCTAGAATCGGATTATGTAATTTTGTAAATTATATTTTTCGTGTTGTAATCGTGGATTAATTGTTGGGAGATTACAAGAGATCAACAAGCCTCAAAATATCAACCGGACTAAGCCCGGAGGACTCGCGCACGGCGTTCGAAAAAAAAAAAGTATCACCGCCGGATTTTTCACCGGCGGCAGGCGGTCGCGCACGTCGGCGGCAGCAGCTGGTTGATGTGTTTTTACTTGGTGGACAAGCTGTACGATATCTACAAGGATTCTACTGCAGTGGGAGTTCATTGAATAGGGAAAGAATATACAAGGTTTCCTTGTTTAAGGAGACTCAATATTTAATGGCCATAATAGTGGATTTATTTATTTAAATTCATTATGCCATTAGTTAATTATTTATTTATGCATGTTAATTAATTATTGTATTTACACGGGATTAATTTAGAATTGCATATTTATTTATGCATGTTAATTAATTATTGCATTTACATAGGATTAATTTGGAATTGCATAAATATTTAAATAAGTAAAAATCCTCATTTAAATTATACTAAGTTTGAGAAGGGATTTCAAATTAAAGTTAATTGTAAAATTCCTATGGCCTCAATTTCTATTTTGTCGGTAAATTGCGGTATGGGCTCCCGCTCGGGTGACATCACTAAAATTAATTGTAGGTAATTACCAGGACAAATTTCTAATTAGACGATTAGAGAGATTCTTATGAGAGAGTACGGGCTTCCCCTTAGATGGCGTACAATCTTATTCGTATTAACTTAGGATCGAGAAATGAGATTTACTTAGAATGCGATTTATTTATAACTCCTCTCGGGGTCCTTGATTACATTAGTTGGAAGAGGAACTTAGACATAGTGTTGACTTCTGAGGAGTACAAGGGCACACCCAGAAGGAAGCATGCCCTGAGTGCTATCGCGCACGCGCAGATGAATGAGCTGGAAGCATTAGGAGCCAGTATTGACGGGGTAACCCAGGTCGATAAAGTTCTCAAACTTCTGCCTAAATTTTTTTACCAATTCCAGTTGAACTATGACATGCATGTGTTATGTATAGTTCTTCCGGAGTTGTTGACTGAGCTTTACGCGACATAAGAGGTGCTAGTCACCGAGAAGACTGGACCTTCCAGGCCTCACAAGGGCATGAAGAGAAAGTGGTTTGAAGGAAAGGCAAAAGCACATGATGCTCTGGTAGCTCCGCGATCGGCCCCTCAGGCAGTGGCAAAGAAGCCGAAAGGTAGATGCCACAAGTGCAACAAGTCAGGACACTGGAAGGTCGGCTGCCCTTTCCTCAAGAACTGTAACTCTCTCGTTAATGTCGTAGAAATAGGTTTAATGGTTGTATCTACCAGAACTTGGTGTGTAGATACTGGAGCCACTGAACATGTCTGCAATTCATTGCAGGGGTTCCAAGAAACCTGGAGGCTTAGGGAGGGAGAGATCACCATCTACATGGGCAATGCTACGAAAGTGGCAGCTGTTGCAGTGGAAGACGTTACTTTATCTTTTGATAGTAGTATTTTGGTTTTTAAAACATTACCTTTATGTTCGTAGTTTAGAAAAAACCTTGTTTCAGTTTCTAAACTTGTTATGGATAGTTTTTCGTATACGTTTGATGACATAGTTATTATTTGTTATGGAAAGCGTTTCATATGTTTTGGTTCATTAGTTGGCAATTTGTATATTCTTAAACCAAACTGTCTCACACTACAACAAACTTAATTGAATAATGTCACGACTAAATCTAATAAGAGGAAGGAATCTTCGAGTATGAATCAAGCATATCTTTGGCACCTTAGACTTGGAGACATCAACCTTAGGAGGATTCAAAAGTTAGTGGCCAGGGGATTCCTTGGTCCATTTACGACATGGAAGGTAAGATGGCCAAGAGGTCGTTTACGGCAAAGGGGTATAGGAGCCAAGAAGTGTTAGGACTGATCCATTCTGATTTGTGTGGTCCTATGTCGATCCAGGCTAGAGGAGGTTTCGAATACTTTGTCTCCTTTATAGATGATTACTCGAGATTTGGGTACATTTATCTGTTGCACCGCAAGTCCGAATGCTTGGAGAAATTCAAAGAGTATCGGGCTGTTGTGGAGAAGATTCATGGTAAAAGTATCAAGTCACTTCGATCTGATCGAGGTGGCGAATACCTCTTTGGAGAGTTCAGGACATACTTATCGAAAGCTGGGATTGAATCCAATTGACTGCACCCGACATGCCCCAGCAGAATAGGGTTGCAGAGTAAAGAAATAGAAATCTTATGGAAATGGTTAGGTCAATGATGAGTTATTCAAGGTTACGATTCGTTCTGGGGTTTAGCTTGGAAACAACATCGTATATCCTGAACATAGTTCATTCAAAGTCGGTTGAAACTACTCCTTATGAGATATGGAAAGGGTGCAAGCCCAGTTTCTCACAGTTTCGAGTATGGGGGAGTCCTGCACATGTGTTAGTGCAGGAAGCTGGCAAGTTGGAGAAACGTTCGGAAGCATGAGTTTTTGTAGGCTATCCCAAGGGAATGAAAGGTGGATTATTTTATAGTCCCAAGGATCAGAAAGTGATCATTAGCACGAACGCTAGATTCTAGGAAGAAGACTATATTATGAATCACAAGCCCACTAGTAGACTAGTCTTAGAGGAGTTAAAGGGTGAAGTCGATAGTTCCCCATCGAGTGCGCAAGTAGATACATCACATAATACTGCAACACGTAACACTGAGAGTGTACCAGTGCAGACAATACCTCGTCGTAGTGGGAGGGTTTCTCAATATCTGACTGATGGATAGGACTCAGAGAGTCTAATGGCTCAGTTCCAGGAAACCTAGAATCGAACACAATAACCTACAACGAGGCACTCCAAGATAAAGATGCAGATTTATGGAATGTTGCAATGAATGCTGAATTGGAGTAAATGGACTATACTCAGATCTGGGATCTTGTAGAACCACCCGATGGGGTATGACCCATTGGATGCAAGTGGATCTACAAGAGAAAGAGAGAATCGGATGGGGAGGTACAAACCTTCAAAGCTAGGCTTGTTGTGAAAGGTTATACCCAGATTGAGGGTATAGATTATGATGAGACCTTTTCGCTAGTAGCTATGCTTAAGTCCATTCAGTTTCTCTAGGCTGTAGCCGCTGATATGGATTATGAGGTCTGGTAGATGGATGTCAAGATGACTTTCCTTAATGGGAACCTTCAGGAAGACATCTTTATGCAACAACCAGAGGGATTTATTGCTGAAGGACGTGAGCATCTAGTATGTAAGCTTAATCGGTCCATTTATGGATTGAAGCAAACTTCGAGGTCTTGGAATATTCGATTCGATGAGGTGATCTAGTCGTACGGGTTCACTCAATGTCCGAATGAGCACTGCGTATACAAGAAAATCAGTGGGAGCGTGGTGGTGTTTCTTGTGTTGTACGTAGATGACATACTTCTCATTGGAAACAGTAAGGAGTTATCAAACATAAAGGTGTGATTGTCTAAGCAGTTTGATATGAAGGACTTAAGAGAGCATGACACATTCTTGGTATTAGGGTCGTTCTAGACCGTAAGAAGAGAATGTTGTGCTTATCCCAGTCATCATACATAGATACTGTCTTGGCTAGGTTCAGCATGCAGGACTCAAAGAAAGATACCTTACCTTTCAGGAAAGGAATCCCTCTCTCTAGGGAGATGTCTCCTAAGACGTCTCAAGAGATAGAGGACATGAAGACAAGTCCTTATGCATCGGCAGTAGGAAGTCTTATGTATGCTATGATGTGTACTAGGCCAGATATCAGCTACGCCATTGGCTTAGTAGCTAGATAGTCCCGATAGAGAACATTGGTCTGCGGTGAAGCATATACTCAAGTACTTGAGAAAGACTAAGGAGTACATGTTAGTTTACCGTGCAGACAACTTGTTACCTCTGGGTTACAGTGATTCTGATTTCCAGTCAGGTAGGGACAAAAGTAAGTCAACCTTAGATTATGTGTTTACCTTGGGAGGTGGAGCCATTTCATGGAAGAGTGCTAAGCAGAAATGCGTGGCAGACTCCACAATGGAAGCCAAGTATATAGCAGCCTCAAAGGCAGCGAAAGAGGCAGTTTGGCTCAGAAACTTCTTGGTGGACTTAGAAGTGATTTCGAGTTTGCCACGTGGTATCACCGTGTACTGTGATAACAGTGGAGCAGTAGCAAACTCAAGGGAACCACGAGACCACAGAGCAAACAAACACATAGAGCGCAAGTACCATCTGATTCGAGAGATAGTTGGTAGAGGAGACGTTGATGTTGCCAAGATTACATCTGAGGACAACCTAGCTGATCCATTCACGAAGAGTTTGTCGGAGAAGATCTTCATCAAACACGTGATAGGAATGGGAGTCAAGAGCATGGCGATAGGATCGACATAGGTCATTTGGAATAACGGATTGATAGGACTATACTTGTAAAAGCGAAAGATTTAAGTATAAGTGGGAGATTGTTAGTGTTATATACTGAAAGCTTGGCTTTGAATGATATTACACTTTTACCCTTTATGAATGAGAAACATGTTAGATTAAACAAGTTCTACGTTCTGTTGTTTTGCATTAGATAGTGTGGGTCGTCATCGGGCAAATCGATATCATGCTATCAGTTACTCGCGAAACAAAAATAATGGTTCACAACCTAGATGGACATGAACACCCCATCAGAACAGTTGTAGTGTCAACTGTACAGTTTTTCTTGGTTGATTAGTTGCACTAATACATTTATGTATTGAACAGGATCCCAGAGAGAAGTAGTTCATTTTATACTTATCGTCGTAAACGAACTTGACCTCAGTTAATTACTGCGTACTCTTAACCCGTAAGATAGTAATCAGACATATATGTGTAGTACTTATTACTTTGATTCACATGGGTGAGGCTTAGTGAACTGGCCAATAGACCCTTTGTCTTGGGTAATATTTCTACATGTACGATGTGCTGTTAGGATATTTACGGTCACCTTGTGCGTTAGTTTGATGATGTCCCTGGAGTGAGTTCATGAAGGATTATTATGCTAAACCCTGCAGGTGGATTAAATTCCGGCATAATAAGAATGTGATGAACGAACGCTAGCTTCGGTGAAATAATAATAAATTACTTAATTCTTGATTGTCAGTGATCGAATTAATTAAAGGACATTATATCTTAAACATGGGGAGATAAATGAGTAATATTATTGGAGTCTCAATTGTAAATTGGGCTATGAAAAAGAAGTGCAATAATATTGATATGGGATATTGTACACTGGACCGGTTCGCCAGGTCAACCGGATAAAAATGAGTTGATTGGCCGGGTTGAATCGAGCAGTTGTTAAGCAACAAAGGCAAGAAGTCGAAGATGAGCGGGTTCAGTAGCATTGGCGAATTACTGCTGCACCGAGCACTGGTCGAAGAGTCAGATGGTCGAATAGCGGCAGTCGGGAAGTCGACTACTCTTTATCATATGGACAGCTCAGCGATCGTGCCAGATCTGGTCGAAGCGTCAGGACCTCTGAAGAATCTCCAGCACGTGAAAGGGGGACACGCGGCACACAACGAGTGGTCCAGAGTGATAACGGTCTCTTACATTCCCTGACACATTCTGACGCGTTTCTGACACCAAAATAGTGGAGGCATGCGATTGTACGATTGGGCAGTGGATAACCAGCTCGACTCGCCTGGGCCGCGCGTGGAGGTAGGTAATTCGTCCCTATAAATAAAGACAACATCTCTTGCTTTAGGCCAAGCTCTCATACTTACATATTTTAGACACATATTCTTCATCTTCTCAAGACTGACTTGAGCGTTGGAGGCTCTTCATCGGAAAAACCCCCCTGGCGTGAGAGTTATTTGCAGGTCCGGCGTTCTACAAGCGAGGAAGGCTATCTCAAAGCAGTTTCCAGCTGGTCTGGTGTTCACACTTGTATTATTGGCGCCGTCTGTGGGACTTATGTCCAAAAAGTTGTGTTGTGAGCTCAACCATAGCGGACAGAATTCCTCGTATGAATCTGCAAGCGTCGCTCGACGATGCTTGGATGACAACCAGACCGATGAGTGCAGGACCACCACCTGGTTTTTTGGGACCGTTACAGACACTGGTGGCCCCAACACCTATGCCCTAAGGTGCGGGTGCCATCTCTGCAGTCCCGGTCACGGGGGAAGGCACGAGCAGAGAGCAAGAGGCTTGTGGAGTAGCACCAATGGCGGTTCCCGCGCCGTCGCAAGCAGATCTTGTCGCGACTCAGTGAGGAGGACCGGTGGTGCAGGCGGTGGTGCCGCTTACTAGAGGACAACCGAGAAGAATGACTGCAGTTCCGTCCCAACAGATGGTGACGATGACGAGGGAGGAGATGCAGAGGATGATGGCCAACGCGGCGGCGCAGGTGGTGCAACAGGTTACTCACCAAACTTCCCAGGCTATCATTGCGCCAACGATGGTGGAGTCGGAACTCAGGAGGAGGATGTGTCGAGCTATGGAGGAGGAGGAGATCTCAGGGACAGGGCGATGGAGAGGATGGCCGAGCTACTCCGCCAGTTGCAAGAGAAAGTGGAAGGGAGGCAGGACAAGCGTGCTCGAGGGCATCCGTTCTCGAGGGAAATTCTAGCTGCGCTGTTTCCCAGAAGTTTCAGGGAGATAAATCTAACCTTTGATGGGCCGAGTGGCCCGTCAAGGCATGTGAGGGCATTTGAGAACATGTCTGTTTTGCATGGGTATTCAGATCCGATTAGCTGCAGGGCGTTCTTATGGACCTCGCGAGGGGTTGCGCTCGATTGGTTCCATCAACTTGCCCCAGGGTCGATTAAGGATTTTGAGGATTTTGTCGGTCAACTTACCAACTAGTACTCGAGCGTGGTGGCTCAGGAGAAGACGTATCTCACATTGATGGCGATGCGACATGGGAAGAAGGAGTCCTTGCGAAAATACGTTGCTCGATATAATCAGATGTGTCTGGAAGTACCAACGGTGGTGGACGAGGTGAAGGCATGAGGGTTGATCAGAAGTTTGCGGCCAGGGCCTTGTCGAATGTCGCTGGCAAAAACACCTGCCATGACTTATGATGATGTGCTGAAGAGGTGTAGGAAATATATCAACCTGGAGGAGGCGGAGGCGGAATTCGCTAAGATCGAGGAGGTGGCGAAGCCCGAGCCAAAGAGAGGAAGGGCAAACTCGCCCTGGAGAGAATCGCCCAGGAGGAGTTCTTCCAGGAGGGATCCACCCAAGAGATCGTCGCCCAAGAAGGATAGGCGAGGTCCGTTCGAGATGACTGTTGGCAGGCACAACCTCTTTTAGCTAATGGCCAGAAATTATAAATGCAAAGGTGGGAGAGGTTCTGGTGGCAATAGAAGAAAAGCTGGAAGACAAGGAGGTCACTTGGCCAAGAACAAGGTTCGAGGGGCCAACTAGTCGAGCAGATATTGTCGATTCCACAGGGATTATGGGCATACCACGGAGGATTGCAGGCACTTGAAAGACGAGATCGAACGCCTTATCAAGGCGGTCCATTTGAAGGAGTTCGTTATTCGTGATCGAGTGAGAGGAAAGGGAAGGAGGAAATGCAGGGAAGATTCATTGGTAAGGAGTGATAGAGAAGAGATGGAGAGGATGATGCTCGAGGAGAGAGGGGTGGTCGATGGGGCGATGCGGAGAAGAGGAGGCGAGGTGATGGTGGTCGAGGGGAGCAGAGAGGAGAGATGCCCGCGAAAAGAGTCACGATTTACATGATTTTAGGAGGGCCAATGGATGGAGACTCAAATAACGCGAGAAAGGAGCATGTGCAGGCTATTAAGCGTAAGAGAGAGGAGGTCGGGATAACTGGTCGAATGCCGGTGATAAGCTTTCGAGCGGAGGATGCTGAGGGGATTTCATTACCCCACAATGACGCGCTGGTGATCACTGCGGAGATTGCAGGCTTTGACGTGAAGAAGGTGTTCATCGATACGGGAAGTTCGGTCGATGTGATGTTCTATGATTGCTTTGTGCAGATCAATAAACATTTTAACGTGGAGTTGAAGCCGGTGGTGACGGCTTTGTATGGTTTTAATGGAGGGGAGGTGATGCCGATGGGAAAGGTGAGTTTAACAGTGGTGTTGGGATCAGGGGATACGAGGAAGGTGCAGATGGTGAGATTTGTGGTGGTGGGAGCAGAATACTCATACAATATTATCCTGGGGAGGACTTGCCTGAACGCGTTTCAAGCGGTCGTGTCGACGTACCACATGACGATCAAGTATCCGGTGGACGAAAATGTGGGCGAGTTCGCGGGAGACCAACGTACCTCGAGAAGCTGCTATCAAACCACTGTGAGTAACAATAGGCAGCTGGCGAGGAAGTAAATGAACGGCAGTGAGGAAGTTACGGATCGACCGAGTGGGTCGAGGTCAAAGGAGGAGAAGGGTAGGCAGGATAAGGGAAAGGCGAAGGTGGACATGCAACCCGGAGGTAAGATTGAGGAGGTCCAGATAGTGCAGGGTTGTGATGAGCGGAAATTTAAGATTGGGAAAGAGTTGGAGGGGCCGATCAGGACGAGGCTGGTCGAGCTAATACGGGAGTTCGCTTATATCTTTGCCTACACCGCGGAGGAATTGACGGGGATTGACACAAAAGTAATCGAGCATAGATTGAATATCGACCTCAGTATGAGGCCAGTAAAGCAGAAGAAGAGACACCATGGGGCAGAGATGGACAGGATAATTGAGCAGAAGGTCGAGAAGTTGATGAAGGCAAGCCACATTACAGATATCCAGTTCCCGGAATGGTTGTCGAACACAGTAATGGTGTCAAAATCAGAAGAAAAATGGAGAATGTGCATCGATTTCAGAGACCTGAACAAAGCATGCCCAAAAGATCTATATCCAATGCCGAGGATCGACCAACTCGTAGACTCCACGGCAGGATGCAAATTACTCAGCTTGATGGATGCGTCCCAGGGCTACCATCAGATTCCCTTGGCTTGAGAAGATAGGAAGAGGGTGAGTTTCATAACGAGCAAAGGGACATATTGTTATGTGGTGATGCCATTCGGCTTAAAGAATGCGGGGGCTACACACCAAAGGCTGGTCGATAAGATTTTCAAAAACCAGCTGGGGCGGAACATGGAGGTCTACGTTGATGACATGTTGGTGAAGAGCCGAGAGGAGATCGATCATGTGGGAGATTTGAGGGAGACCTTCATGACGTTGAGGAAGTATGGTATGAAGCTGAACCCGGCTAAGTGCTCATTTGGGGTTGAATTTGGTAAATTCTTGGGGTACATGGTAACAAAAGGGGATTGAGGTAAACCCGGAGAAGGTACGTGCCGTGGTCAAGATGCAACGAAGGTGAAGGGATTGCAGATCTTGATTGGTCGAATAGCGGGGTTGAGCAGGTTCATTTCAAATGCGGCAGAGAAGAGTAGTCCCTTGTTCAAAACGTTGAAGAAAACCTCGAAATTCCAGTGAAGCTCAAAAGGCTTTCGATGAGTTGCAGGGGCTGCTCGCTAACTTAGGTTGCTCGCTAACTTACCCTTGTTAGCCAAGCCAGTGCAAGGAGAAGATTTGGTGCTCTATATATCTATTAGCGAGAACGCGATGAGCTCGGTGCTATTGCGCGAGGAGAGGACAACTCAATTCCCGATATACTACATCAGCCGAGTTATGTAGGGGCGGAGTTGAGATATTCGGAGATTGAGAAATGTGCGTTGGCGGTGGTCGCGACGGTCAGGAAACTGAGGCCCTGCTATCTTAGTCATAGGGTGAAGGTGCGGACGAATATGCCCCTGGAGCAAATGCTTGGTCGACCCTCGGTATTAGGTCGATTGGTGAAATGGGTTGTTGAGCTGAGTGAATACTCCATTGCATATGAGCTGAGGATAGCAATCAAGGCACAAGTTTTGGCCGATTTCATTCAAGAAGGCACTAAGTCCGAGGAGGAGTCAGAAGGAATTTGGCAATTATTCATGGATGGGTCCGTGTCGAGGAATGGTCCTAGGCTGGGCATTGTTATTGTCTCGCCCAAGGGAGATTATAATGGAGTTTGCTGCAAAAATGGGATTCCGAGTGTCGAACAATGAGGCAGAGTACGAGGCAGTGGTTAAGGGGTTGCAGTTGGCTATGGCTGGAGGTGCTCGAAAGATACAAATTCGTTCTGATTCTCAGTTGTAGTAGGCAGTTCCAGGAGGGTTTTGAGGTGAAGGAGGAGAGGTTGCAGCGTTATGTGGATTTGATGAAGAGGTTGCAGAAAGAGTTTCAATCTTTCGAGCTAATACAAATACCACGAGGGGAGAATGGTCGAGCAGAACTATTGTCCAAAATTGCTCAAAATTTGGTAGACTGCAAGAGCCGGAGTGTAACTCTGCTTCATATGGAAAAGAGTGTGGTCGAGGTTGAGGTAGCGGAGATCGAGAAGGTGGAAGATTGGAGATCATCAATCTTTAGAGAGTTGAAGAAGGCGTTGTGTAGGTGTGGAGGAGATTCTTCGAGTAGGGAGGGGTCCTTTACAAGCGATCGTATGCCGGGCCACATCTAAGGTGCGTGACTAAGGAGGAAGGTCGGTATGTCCTGAAGGAGGTGCACGAAGGATGCTGTAGCGACTACAGTAAGGCGGGAGCGATGGTCGCCAAGATATTGAGGGTGGGATATTTCTGGCCGACAATGAAAGATGATGCTAAGGAGATGGCGAAGAAATGTTTACAATGTCAGAAGCATGGCCCACTTATCCACCAGCCTGCAGAGATGATGACTACGATGAGTGCCTCAATCTCGTTCGCGCAGTACGGAATCGATCTGGTAGGACCAATGCCGCAGACAACTGGACAACATAAATTCTTGATCGCGGCGGTCGATTATTTCACGAAATGGATGGAGGCCGAGCCTTTGGCCAAAATTACAGAGGAGAAAGTAATGCAGTTGCTGTACAACAACATTTGCTTCAGATTTGGAGTCCCGAAAGTCCTAATATCCGATAATGGAACGCAATTCAACGGCAAGCGAATCAAGGCCTGGTGTGAAGAGATGAGGATTGAGCAGCACTTTGCCTCTGTTGCCCACCCGCAAGCAAATGGGCAAGTGGAGGTAACCAACAGGATAATCTTAAACGGGTTGAAGATAAGATTAGAGAAGGCCTTGGGGGCATGGGTCGATGAGTTGACGTCAGTACTTTGGGCATACAGAACCACCCCGAGGTCGACCACGGGAGAAACACCGTTCAGCCTGGTCTATGGAATGGAAGCATTCCTGCCGGTCGAAGTGGAGCTGCAATCTCAACGGTCGAGTACTTACGAGCAAGGGCAAAATGAGGAGTTGATGATGGCGACCTTAGACACAATCGAAGATCTTAGGGAGCAGGCCTCAACCAGGGTCGAGGCGTATAAACAAAGGATGCGGGCGGCGCATGATTGGAAGGTGAAAATCTGCAGGTTCTAAGTGGGCGATCTAGTATGGAAGAGAATAGACGTGCTGAAACACGTGGGAAAACTGGAACCAAACTGGGAAGGACCATATCTGGACGAGAAGGTCCATGCGGAAGAAGCCTATTCCTCGAAGGACGCAGAGGGGAGGTCGTTAGCCATGTCATGGAATATTGCCAATCTCAAGGAATACTATTTCTGTTATAAAACTAGAGGGAAAAGAGAGAGAATAGAGAAAATGTTTCTCTTAGGTACAATTTTCATTATAACTGAAGCTCCTATTTATAGGAAACTTCTGATGGCACAACCGTAATAATACAATTACATCGGGGGCAAAATAGTCATTCACATATATTATTTTATAACAAATAATTCATAACACTCCCCCTTGAATGACTATTTCTAAACATATTTTAACTGATTTGAATAACGCCCAATCTGAATATCTTGAAGTGTATCTTGTAGCCATCAGTTCTGGTGCTTCAGTATATCAGGAAAACCCGGTGGGACAAAACCTGATCATCTTGAAATTATAACATTGCTTCCTCAGGAAAACCCAGTGGGACAAAACCTGATCATTATGGAATCACAACATCTATCTTCAGGAAAACCCGGTGGGACAAAACCTGAGCATTGTGGAAGCACAACATTGCTCCCCCTCAAATAGATCATCTTTAATGGAGTATTCACGTGCTGCCTCGTTAAAACCTTGTCAAGAAAACCCAATGGGAAAAAACTTGATCGAAGGAAAAAGAGTACAGCTACTCCAGTGTTTTCTCATCATAATGAGGAATCATATCAATTATCCAGTAGTCCTCATTATATCATGAATGTGCCTCGTTAAAACCTTATTAGGAAAAACCCAGTGGGACAAAATCCTAATGAAGGAAAAAGAGTACACTATTCATGTGAATACGCCATCCATGTTGCCTCATTAAAAACCTTGCTAGGAAAACCCAATGGGACAAAACCTTAGCCAAGGGAAAAAGAGTACAACGCGTATTCCATATATTCACCATAATAACTTTTTCATGAGTATCATATAGATTCATTCAATTTTTCCGATACTGGTGGTATTCATGATAATATGTTATATTATGCTTTTGTGCAACTTTCATTCTTAAACTCATTTTCATCATCAACCGATTTCAATGGTCTTACTGCCAATAGTTCTCAATATTCTCATTTCAGCCATTCTCATCAATATCATTTATATAGCGCTATTCATCTTGTTTGTGTCGACACATATTCATTTCCATTATTTCCCGTAATATATTGAGATATCTCATTATCAATTAATTTCATCGATAGTATATATATGCCTCCTTTCATCACTTATTTGGGGAATTTCAATTTGCACAATACCAACGCTTCCAGCGTATCTTTCCACCATCATATCATTTCATATATTTAACCACCATCAGTATCATTCAGTTTATGATTTGCACACTTTTAGTGTGATGCATAAATCATTTTCAAAATTTCAATAATTGATTCTCCCCCTCATCTTAACAGATCTAATTTGTATTTTCAGTTTTGAGTTTCTTGAGGGGAGTTCATATAATCTCCATTTCGTTCTCGATTTCAACATATAATAGGAGGACTTTGAACTCATATCACTTGTAATGTGCACATTTTTCTTTCATGAGTTCACCATATGAGCTGATTATATTACTAGCTTCATCACTTTCATATGACACTTTCTTTCATAATCATCTTGTGTCATTCTTTGATCAAACCATCTCGTAACTTCAGGTTACGTGTCATATACACATTCTTTGATCAAATCATATCGTAACTTCAGGTTACGAATCACACATGTGGCTTTCTAGTGGATCCATAATATCTAGTAGCACACATGGAGGGGTAGTGGGCCCATATATATATCGTACCCCTTTCATACTCAGTTTTATCAAATATCGATTCACAAATATTTAGCTAGTAATAATTTAACCAATCGAGAACAAAACATCTCATAATCAGTTAATCATGCAAACCATCATAATTTATATCAGTAAACATCACAATAATTCATTGTGACCCATTAAACATATCACATCATCTTTCGGCGGCAATAAATGCACTTCAAGTGCAGATTCTGATCCACAATATTTAAATTCAGAACCGTATCACATGCGTATCAATCTTTCTGTCAGACATACTCTTTGTTTTTAGAGTCGTATAGCATACGCATCATTTCTATAAATTATCATGCAATCCATTTAATCTTTACGAACAAAGGTCCGAATTTACATATGGATTTGGCACTCTCAAATATCCGTAAATATTATTATTTTGTTCCAGTAAATATCATAAAAAGAATTTATCGGTCCCGAATAGAAAGATTGAGGGTACTGATGATTAATGATATTCCAGGTGATATTCGATGGTTGATTGAAGCAAAAGTTCGATTGTCGGGAGAGTTTCCAAATTCATACAAATATATGCCAGGTATGGGTAAGAGTACTTTTGCAAAGAAACGAAGAGCTAAACGATTAGGTGGGTGCTTCAAATGCGCTCGATGGACTTGTGACACACGATGTAAATCTGTGGGTTCGTGTCTAAAAATCGAGAAGATAAAATAGCATTTATAAAGGATGGATTGAGTAAGGAGTCTATGGATCAAACGATCCCCCAGATTCTTGAGACACATCCTAGTGGGTATGTGCATCGTGAGCTTCTGTCTCTATGGATTCGTTTCAAAAATGAAGAGGAATGTTATAGTCTCGAAAATATTGTTTCAAAAGATCAAGTTTGTAAAACTAGTCTTTGTTAGTATGAAAATCATACTAATGAAGTTTAGTAGTTGCACTGTAATTTTCAGAGAATCTTATAGCTGCCGACAGATAAGATTTATTTAAAATCTCACGCCTTATTTGTCGGTTGCAATTGTCAGAAGAAAACAGTAAAATTATTTATCGCTTTGTAAGACTTTCTATTTAAATAGCGAGTCATTCATCATAATCGTATGCCTTATAAACTTTTGAAAAATTAAGTTTATTAACAAATAGATGGATGTTTCAGAGCCTTCGCAAGGTAATAAATTTCTTCAGCCGATCAAAACCATATGCGTTCTTGGTGGTTCTAGACTGGTAAGTTTTTCTCAAAATGTTGATATTGTGAGTCAGTTAGTAAGGGATATGGGAAATCAAAAAAATCACTTTACTGTATGGGGGGACTAGCATCACTTTCTTTGATAATCTTTTATTGGCCGGAAAATGTTTTGAGATAGAAGTGAAAAGTATCATACCTTTTCATAGAGCTTCAACAAGGGTCGTCAAGGATTCCATATGCATGATGCTAACTCATTCTATTCATGATTGTATGATGGATATGGCGAACAAGAGCGATGCATTTATCATTCTTCCAGGCGGTTATGGAATGCTAATGACGATGTTCATTCTTGCTTCTTGGGCAGAATTGAAACTTCATAACAAGCCCATAGGTCTATTGAATTTTAATAACTTTTTTTCTGGTTTGCTTGGATTTTTAGACCAAGGAGTATATCAAACCTTTATATCTCCTACAACAAGAGAAGTATTCAAATTTGCAGATACGTCTGGTGAGCTTATCAAAAAGCTCCAAGAATGCATCACATTTCAAGATTATGTGGAAACACAAGGGGTCAAACGAAAAAGAGCTTTTGATCCTTTAGATCTCTCATTATGAACCCATATGACAATAATGGGTGGCAGAGTTACGGAGTTTTATACTCTCGAGACGCACCCTTCTTTTATGGGTTTTATTATGTAATATTTGCGTATTTCGTATTTATCGAGTATGTACTGCCTCTTCTCCATATTTCCATCATGTGAACTTTCTGTACTTGTTTCTCAGTAATAATAATATCAATTTAGCATTTCCACAATATAAGCATATAGTACTTCATGACTATAATCATTTACCATATGTGCTTCTTTTGGAGCACTTTATTGTAATATTTATATTATCTCAATGTGATCTGATATAGTCCCTTAGACTCATATAATATAGTGAGAAATTATTTCTTGTGATCACCCATAACTGGTAGCTTTTGATACCACTTTCTCAAATTGTTCAATTTTCTAATCGTAGCTTCAGGTACCATTTCATGACTTTGCTTAATCATAATGTGGTAGCTTTCAGTACCACTATACCTCGATATCATTTAATCATTATGTAGCAACTTCTTGTACTACATCAATTTTCTCTATTAGAAAATTTGGAGAATTTATCAACTGATTCTTCAGGATCAGATCAGTCCATTTAATGTCCGTTCACGACAAGGACTTTAATTATCTTTCACATGGTCAGATACCAAGTATCATTATTTTCACTCATCGACTATCAATTATTAGTACTGCCCGTCGCTGGCGGCAGAGCCGCACTGGCCGACCCATGTATACATAGTCGTTCATATCCTTTTATGTGTATATTTGTTGCACATGGCCTTATCATCTGGCTATTTCACATCATCGGCTATCATTAATTAATACACTGACTGATCCATTTAGCCGTTCAATATTATTTGTTGCTGGTGGTTGCAACACTTGGCCATTTCACATGATAGTTCATAATATTCTGATCAACAATTGACCCGTCAACTATCATTAAATATTTCTAGTCGGCGGCAGAGCCGTACTAACTAATCCATATAGCCACATATATTTCTTTTCATATCACAAATGTCAATTCATAAATATCAACATATTCACATACCAAATTTTTTTTTTTCACAATAGACTAATTCAAACATTTCATAATCATATGCTATAATAAACTATATCAATATTGGTCCTAAATCTGAGATATCATTAAATAGAGTAGTATGCATTTAGATCTGTCGGGCATTTAGTTGAGCAGGACACGAGTCACACGACAGGACACAATATTAATGTAGCACAACAATTATTGAGTTCATGAATTTAATGCATTTAAATTTGTCGGCAATGAAATCCCATTCATGAATAAATATTGAGTTCATTAAAAAAATAAGTTGACTTTTATACTCTTTAACAATTATGATCCTTGTCATCTACTCCATTTTTAATATATAACATTAGAAAACGACATTAGATTTTTATATTCTGAATAATGGATTAGTTAAATTTTCTTTTATCTTCTAGGCCTTATAGAATCATGAAGAAATCGTGAGTAAAAGAGAGAGCCTATCATGGATGTTTTGGCCTATAATGATTTGAGTGCACTGAAGCTGGTTTTATAAGAGTTTAAGGCTGCCAAGAGATGTTACAACAATTAGCAATGTTATGCTATTTTTTTATTATTATTTAATGCCGTGAGTTTCCAGCTTTTATTGAAAAGAAAAGCACAATCATTCTATCTAATCAAAGTTCTACCAAGTTTGAACCGGAAAGTTCTACCAAGTAAATATTATTATTATTATTATTATTAAACATTTGAGTCAAGATCAAAATACCTGACTCTTCTGTTCTGAAACCCAACTTCCACTTAGCGCTTGAGCTTTTTCAAACCATGCCTATCCGGTGGGTTTCGCCAGAGTCCATGAAATAGCGGTCGTGGCAGCTCCTGAGTCGGATGATTTGGGGATTGGTATGATGAGTTCGAGCATCCATCGGGCGTTTCTGGACGAGCCGTTGCGGCTTTGCCAAATGGCCTGTTAGTCATTATCGACTACGAGGTACTTGTTGAGATGGCTTTTGAGCCAGACAGCCTTGGTCTTGTTGAAAAATTTCATCTCATGAAATGATAAGAAATAATCTTTCCTTCTTCTTCTTCTTCTTCTTTTTTATTTATTTAAAGATTTTGTTTTGGATGGTACAATATGTTGGTTTTTGAGTTCTCTTTTGATATCAGTCATTTTGAAATTTTTTTTGTTTCAATAACGTTTATAATATTTTGATTTCTGATACAGAAGATCGTCTATAAGACGCGACTGTAGAGCATACTCTCGTTATATTACAAATTGAGCTCTGAAGGGTAGAGACTCGTGCTGATAACGTGTTATAAAACTAGAGGGAAAAGAGAGAGAATAGAGAAAATGTTTCTCTTAGGTACAATTTTCATTATAACTGAAGCTCCTATTTATAGGAAACTTCTGATGGCACAACCGTAATAATACAATTACATCGGGGGCAAAATAGTCATTCACATATATTATTTTATAACAAATAATTCATAAAAAAATTTTTTCTTTTCTAATTGAACGACCAAATTGATGTAATCCCTACTTATCATGTCATTAAGAATTATGGAAGTTGCACATTTTCAGTGCAATAAATATCTTTTATGGTTTTAATGGATTTATTTCATGACTCGCGTAAATTCCTTGTATGGTTAATAATGGAATAAGGCTTATTTAGGAGATTTGATATGGTTTACGTGGATTCTCTTTACGATTTTATTGGATTTTTCATACAGTTTCACTGGATCGCTTATATGGTTGCTTGCAATTTTTTGTATGATTTGCATGGAGTCATGGACACGACCAGAGTGTCCAAATTGCTCGATGAAAGAAGAAAAAAAGTCCCTCGTTTGGAACATCCAGCGATAGGGGTGGGCGAATGGTCACTTGTTCAGAACATTCTTTGGGGTGGGCAGGTGGTCGAAAAAGTCTACGCCTTTGGGCTGGACGACCCCCATGTTTGGAACATCCCCTTGGGTGGGCAAGTGTCAAGACCAAAGTCCCTCATTTGGAACATCCCGTGATAGAGGTGGGCGAAGGGTCGATTGTTTAGAACATTCCTTGGGGTAGGCAGGTGGTTGAAAAGTCTACGCCTCCGGGCTAGACGACCACCATGTTTAAAACCTCCCCTGGGGTGGGCAAGCGTCAAAACCAAAGTCCATCGTTTGGAACATCCAGTGATAGGGGTTGGCGAAGGGTCGCTTGTTTAGAACATTCCTTGGGGTGGGCAAATGGTCAAGAAATTCTACACCTCGGGGTTGGACGACCACCATGTTTGGAACATCCCCTGGGGTGGACATGTGTCAAGACCAAAGTCCCTCTTTTGGAACATCCCGTGATAGGGGTGGGCGAATGGTCGCTTGTTTAGAACATTCCATGGGGTGGGCAGGTGGTCGAAAAAGTCTATGCCTCCGGGCTGGACGACCACCATGTTTGGAACATCCCCTAGGGTGGGCAAGTGTCAAGATCAAAGTCCCTTGTTTGGAACATCCCGGGATAGGGGTGGGCGAGTGGTCGAAACGATAGCAAAGAAAGTAACAAAGGCAAGAAGAAAGACAAGGCTAAGAACCACTCTAATCAACCGAATGAAGTTCAGGGTCCAATTCTAAGATCAAGACTACCTGAGGCGCTAACAATGTAGTCTATCAAAGATAAATCGACCAGAATCCACATTCATTTGTGCTCATTTAAAGAAGGGTCGGTTCTCATTCACGTCTTTTGTAAAGTTATATGGAATACCACAGCGAATTGCATCATTTTACTTGTTTAAACTTATTTCGAGAAGGATAAGGTGGACATTCATATGCTCAAGGGACCCATCATATCATGTTGGTAAGAGAAAGGATCTAAAGTAAGTGGTTGTGGGAGCAACTCCAACTATCTTTGCAAAATTTTTGGTCCAAATCTATAGAGCAAAATAGCGTTACACGTGAAGGTAATAAAGTAAAAGTTAACGCCATGGAGAAGGAAAATAAGATTCTCATTATAGCTAATCGATGTCCTTGAGTACAATGAGGAAGTACATCCAAAAGTTATGAAAGTTAAATGTAAAAATACAACATAAAACCTAGTCTACTTTGGTGGCGGAATCGTGGTCGATTGGGCTGCAATAGCCGAGGAAACAGCGGTGGTCGAAGAGGAAGCAACGGCAACAGTCGATGGGGCCGCGGTAGTCGATGACGAGGAGGCAGCGGCAACAGTCGACTGCGATCCAACAGTTGACTGCCCAGGGACACTAGAGGATAGGGAAGCAGTCGTGGTCGAGGCAGCAGCTCCGACAGGCAAGCTGGTTGTCAAGGGGGCGAAAGAAGTCACTGGCTTAGGAGGGACAACGACAGAAAGTCGAACCGTCGGAGCCTCAACTGGCACGGGCAGATCGAAGCAACCTTAACCCTTCTCATTCGCCAGAGCCCGCGCCAATGACTCCGACCACAAAGGATGCTCGACGGGCAAGTTGGGATCTCCCGTAAAGTTAAAGGGCACGGAGGGGATGGCTTCCCACGTCTTGTCCTGGTCTATCTCCCCCTCAAAACCTTGCTCTTTCAGCTGTCGCTCGACCTCTTGCATGCTGTAGGAATAGAAGTCGAGCCCCATCCCCGAAGCCTCCTTGAGAAAAGCGGTCGAGCAGAGATAGTCTTTGATTAGCTGCTGCTGATAGGCCTAAGGAAAACCTGACCAAGTTAGGATCTCCATAAGGCCTTACGGTATTGCTCCATTGCAGCAACGACGACAGCCTCGACCTCCTTCTTGCGATTAGACCTCTCTCCCTCAAGGACTTTATCTTTGTTTTTCAGCTCGTTCTTGAGGCGTTGCAACTCCTCCTTGTGCTTTTGCTCGTTCTTTTTGAGCTGCTTAATCAGCTCGTGGCGTAACTTGAGCAGCTCCTGGTTCTCGACCTTGAGCCACTCATTTGCCGTGTCGAGACGCCTATTATCGCCCTCGACCATGGGGAGAGGAAGGCCAGAATTGTTCAAAGTTTTCTCGAGGAGAGGGGCGACGGAAACTACAGTCTGCACGAATGACGAAAATTGAAATATAAACAGGAACAACAAAGACTAGAAATCGATTGTGAAGATAATGATAGTCGAAAAGCATACCTGTATCAAGGCACGAGCAGCATACTCGCCCTGTGCTCGTCGATCATCGGCCCACTGATGTGTATCCTCGAAAGGCAGGAAACTTATCAGGAGAGAAGGGCCTCTCGAGGACCAGCTCCCACCAAAGAGGGAGAAGGAGAGCGGGAAGACTGTTGAACAAGTTGAGCCCCAGCAGACTTTGCCTCGACATGAGGACGCTTGCTGGGGGATTTAGGGTGGTCAACGATTTGGTTGGAGGGCGGAGGAATGACCACCTCGGAGCGAGGACGCTTCTTAGTAGCCTCACTCTCCTTGGTCGAGTGGCTGGAATGGCGGTCGGTTTGCTTGGGTGGTGGAGAAGGAGCCTTCTGTTTGCTTGAAAGAAAGGGGGCCCCAGACTTATCGGATTTGGCCGGGACATCTTTGGTCGAGGAGGTAGGCTTGGCCTTATCTGCCCCACTCGAAGAGTCCTTGCTTGTGGACCTTTTGTCTGCAACCCTCTTCAAGTCAGGCTTATGCAAAAATCCTCAGCAAGCAAGTTGAAACAAGTTAGCATAAGGCAAGTTAGAATGACACAAGCACGAAAGATTTAACATGATCCCTGGTCGAGTTCCTGCTCGAGCTTGCATGTGAAGGTCAGCGAAATCCTGGTAGGAGGAGAAAAGGGTTTGTGGGTAAGTATACCGCAGTAAGGTTGTCGTCCTTAAGCAGGGTAGAGGAGGCAACAGGGTTCGAGTTCCTTAGAGCTATGCGGCGGTCAAAGATAGGGTTTCTGGCAGGGGTTTTGACCTCGACAGGAACTTCCTTAAGCCAGGGAGTAGGGGGCCACAGAAAAGGGGTTTTGGGGGTAACATATACGAATTTTCTTTCCATTTGGGGATATTCGAGGGACAGTCGACTATGAAGTAAGCATTATTATGGCTTTTCAAATACAACCCCCAGATTGCTTAGAAGTTATGTAGCAATAATTAAAAAATGGGAGGTCGACTCGCCCCATGCGGATGAAGGAGATGATGATAAAAGTGGTAAAAATCCTAAAGGCGTTAGGAGGCAGTTGGTTAAGAGCTAAACCATACAAGGCACCTGTTCGAGCAGAGGCTGGCAAATGGGAAAATGCAAGCCTAGGTCGAACTGGACCTGGAAGAAAGTATAGGCACCGGGGGGTGGATTGTCGTAAGCGCCGTTGACCTCCGGGCTAACCACTAGGCCAGGGTGACCATAGCGGTCAAGGTTAAGCCAATTGGCGCTATGGGACGAGGATGATGGACGTTTTTTGATGGTCGATGAAGATCGCACGCGAGAGGATAAGGGGATGAAATCCTTGGGGTCACGAGAGGACAAAGGGACAGTGTCTATGGGATCGTCCTCACTCTCATCATCGGCACCAATGGGTCGACGAGGACGTTTGGTAGGGGGAAGAGGAGGAGATGGTTGGCTAGTAACACCTTCTTCAGGTTGGTCGACCAAGTACGAGAGGGGGAAACAGCCTTGGTAGAAGGACTGCTCGTAATAACGGTCGGTTGAATCATATTAAGGGCCTGGGGTTGAAGGATTTCTTCAACAAAATCGCTTGAAAGGCTAGGGGTGGCAGAAGAAGAAAGAGGGGTCATGTCCTTCCCGCTGTACCAGTCATTTTTGCTCCATGTGGTAGAATCTGGAGAAGAAAGAAAAAAAATCAAATCAAAACTTGAAAAAGAAAGAGGAAGGAAGGTTGAGGATGGCACAGCGGGAAGATAAAAGTCAGAAACGCAAAACTCGAGAAGAAACGAGAAGAGGAAAACATGAAATTCAAAAAACTCAATGAAAATAATCCAAATAAAAGTTAAGAACACTTACTCATAGTGAATGAAGATGAGCCGGCGACGGAGTTCAGAAGCGTGAAGTTGCAGAGATCCCGAACGTACAAAGCAGTAAGAAAAATTAGATTGCGAAAGTTTGCAGGAGGTAAAAATCCTCTCAAGTGTTGAAGATAAAGTATTTATAGGCGGCTGATAATGAGGAAAATGACTTGCGAACCGTTGGATCGCGAAAAGCCAAGGGTCAAGATTAATAGATAAGGGAAGACGTCATGACACCAGCCATAGGATTAAAGTAGCCGATCAAACGGCTATCATAAGGAGGGGTTTTAAAGTGGCACGAAGTACGAAGGAGAGTGGGTCACGAGGCAATGATGAGGTCTGACAGGTGAAGAGACGCGTCTGGAAAGGCAGACATGTGGCGAAATTCAAAATTCAAAAACACAAAATGGCGATCACAGCAAAAGATGTGCGAGAATTAGCTAAAAATGAGCCAGGTGGTCGAAACGAACAACAACGTTCAAAACCATGGACCCAGACCTACTCTTAGATCGAGTCATCTAGACTCGACCAGAGTGGGGATGACTAGATGATATGGAATATTGTACACTGGACCGGTTCGCCGGGTCAACCGGACAAGAATGAGTTGATTGGCCAGGTCGAATCCAGCAGTTGTTAAGCAGCAAAGGCAAGAAGTCGAAGATGAGCGGGTTCAGTAGCGTTGGGGAATTACTCGCTGCACCGAGCACTGGTTGAAGAGTCAGATGGTCGAATAGCGGTCGTCGGGAAGTCGACCACTCTTTATCATATGGACATCTCAATGATCGTGACAGATCTGGTCGAAGCATCAAGACCTCTGAAGGAATCTCTAGCACGTGAAAGGGGGACACGCGACACACAACGAGTAGTCCAGAGCGATAACGGTCTCTAACATTCCCTGATACATTCTGACGCGTTTCGGACACCAAGATAGTTGAGGCAGACGACTGTATGATCGAGCAGTGTAACCAGCTCGACTCGCCTGGGCCGCGCGTGGAGGCAGGTAATTCGTCCCTATAAATAAGGACGACATCTCTTGTTTTAAGCCAAGCTCTCATACTTACATACTTTAGACAAATATTCTTCATCTTCTCGAGACTAACTTGAGCGTTGGAGGCTCTTCACCGAACCCCCCCTCCCCCCCTCTCGGTGTGAGAGTTATTTGTAGTTCCGACATTCTACCAGCGAGAAAGGCGATCTCAGAGTGGTTTCCAGCTGGTCGGGCATTCACACTTGTATAAAATATTATGTTGGTGGATGTTCATGTGTGATTTTACACCATATTCATCTAGTATCTAGAGCTTATTTGTCGCATTATTGGTGTACAAATTGCAGTATTGTGCTTTAATTCTATATTTGTTGGAAATGAATTACACGTGCTTGTTTTGTAGATATTTTCACATATTTGTAGAGCTTTGGCTATTGGAGGAGCATGGTGAGTGCCTAAGACTCCCGGGATGATGATAGATCGATGCACGGATGAGAAAAATGGAAGAAACGAGCAAAACAGACAAAAACGTGCATGCTGGGGTGTGACACGACCAACCAGCCCATGTCACCTCAACAGAAAGAATTCGAAGCTCAGAGACCTGACATGACCCGTGACACGACATGTGCACGAGCGTGTCGGGTCGTGTCCCCCGCGCGGACAGTTTTTAATCCCCTTGCTTTTTGGATAAGGAGAGGAGTTTTGGACATTAAAAAGAGCATATTAACCCTATTCTGAGGGAGGAACAGAAAGGATACAAGGAGAATGGCTTAGAACACACAAGAGAAGCAATTGAGGAGCAAAAAGAGGATCAACTACGAAGGAATCAAGAAGATTGAAAGATCGACGAGATTTCTAGTTTTTATTTCTTCTTTCCTCTTGAACTTTTATTGATCATGTCGATTTCTAATATGTCTATGTGTTTGAATTCGAACATGAGTAGCTAGATTTATTGATTCTAAGACTTGGTAGTAGATTAATATGTTGGGATTGGGGATGATTTATTTATAATTGATTGTTTTCTTTTGAACCCTATTCAAGTATTTTGTTCTTATTCCATATTTAGAACTTGATCAATTCTTTTACATGTTTGACAATATTGTTCATAATTCGAGAGATGAGTTCAATATTAGGTCTTTAATATTTGACATAATTTACTTGCTTGAATCGAGAGATTGGTAATTGTGAGGATTTTAGATCTTTTAATCTATTTAGAGTTGAATTGCATGTGTTGAGTGGAGACGCTAATATATGTGATTTAATCTATGGTTTTATCGATCTCGAGAGGGACGATAAGCTAAATTTGTGATCATCTTATAGGGTAGATAAAGAAAATAGTTAATTGTGATATATTTGAAGGAACCCAACTCTTAATTGAACCCATAGTCTTAGAATCTATCATTCCCATATAATTTTTCTTAAGTGTTTTTCTAGTTGTTTTCTTGTTATCAATTTCTTATCTTTTGAATTATTTTCTTAGTTTAGTTAATCAATCTTATTTTCGGTCGTCTAAATAAAATTGACACTATCATAATCTAGTACTTGATTAATTGGTTGTTTGGTCTCTTGGGATACGACCTTGCTTGCCACATACTACGAGCAAAGCCGTACACTTGCGGTCGAGCTTTAAAAATATAGGCGAACAAGTTTTTTGGCGCCGTTGCCGGGGACCAACATAATTATTTATATCAATATTGTGATAGGTAGTGTTGGTTTTAATTTAGATATTTTTTGTATTTCTTGTTAACATTTTTTTTTTTATGATGGATGAGGATGCGGCAGTCTATGACTGGCGCAATGATCTCAAATACTCGGAAGAAGATAAAAAGTGGTTTGAGGAGTGTTTGTTCTATCAGTTGGAAGAACTTAAAAGGGTTGAGTTGGAGTCCAAGCGTCGTAGGAGAGAACTCGAGGAAAGTGGCATTGGGTGTGATGAATGTGGTTTGATGTTGCCACACACACCGAGGAATTGTCCTTTCTCTGGTTTACCTCATATATCGAAAGAAGAGCTCGATTACATTCCTCCATGTTTTTTGTTGTTAGATAGTGCGCCAGAAATTTCTATCGTTGCCGAAGAACATGAAGAAGAGAATGATGTCATCTTTGAAGTATCCCCAAAAGTTATTCTCACTGAAGGGGTGGTTCAAGAAGAATTATTTAATTCTGAATGTTTAAAAATTGAATTTGTCATTCCATATGATGAAGAGGTTGAAATCTTCATCCTGAAATTTGAGAGATATTGTGATGGTTAACTTGGTGATTATGATGGGACCATGATGCTCTCTTTTGGATTGAGTCCTTACTGGGAGAAAGTCAAAATTAAAAGGATGAGAAGATCATCAAAATCATTATTTCGAGTTCCCTAAAAGACATTCTCGTCTGGCTGAAGACGTTAAACTTAACGCTTGTTGGGAGGCAACCAAATGTTTACTGCTTTTTTTTTTTTTTAGTTAGTTATATTTTTGATTTGTTTTATATTTTGTTTTTCTTCCTTGCAGAACAGTACATGGAGAAATTTACATGACGAGAATATGTTCAAGATATATACCAAAAGTTGTCACCTCTCCAGTAATGTTTTGTGAGTCTTCTCTATTTTACTTTTATTAAAATTCTATTCTTCCCTTATGTGCTTCATATAATTTCATTCAAGTTTGGGGGGATATGTGATATTTTGATTTGAGAAGTTTAGAGAGAATATAACAAGATATCTCACATTATCTTGCATATCATATAGTTGCATGTTAGGTTTATTGCTTTAGCACGTTTATTGCTTTCGCAGGATTTGAGTAGTTGTAGTTGGTCAACTTGGTTTCACCTTGATAAATTTGTTATGCATATTGGATATGGAATTTGGGCATGATGTACTAGGTGATGGAATTTGATGATGAACAGAATTGTGAATTTGAATGATTGGTTAATGCTTTTAATTCATGAATATATGAGCACTTGTGAGCTATTGAGCCTTATACTTTGTTGATTGAGTGTATCGTTCATTGTTGAATTCTAGAACTTGCATTGGTATCTATATTGAGACTACATGGTGTGTGCTTTTTGTGAAAATGATTTAAGGCATTTTTTTTTTGTTTAACCCTTTTGACTTTTAGCTTACCAAGTAATATTTTTATTCCCTAGTCAACCCTTTTGAGCTTTTGCCTATTTTATTGATTGCCACACATTAAACTATTATCTTTAGTTTTCCTTGTCCCTACTTGAGCATTTAGGATTATATTATGTGAAGGGATGAGTGTGTTGTGGTGGTAAGAATAAAAGGATGTTTTGGGACGAAAATGTTCTTTGGGAATTAGAACGAGGCCAAAAAAATAAAAAAAAAAAGAAAAAAAAAAAGAAAAAAAAGAAAAGAAAAAAGAAAAAAAGAAAAGAAAAAAGTTTATTTTGTATATAGTTTGCCTTAGTTCGAATAAAGGCAATTTTTGGTTTTTTGTTTGATCATTATTCTCTTATGGATTGAGATAATTGATTGAATTTGGGTAGTGGATGGGTTATGTTGATAAGGAGATGAATTGTTGTGGTTCATGTTTTGTAGTTCTAGATGCTCAAGTGTTCGTCACTTTGTCCATATTTTTCCTACCCTAACCAAAGAGCCTACATTACAACCAAATAAAGAGTCCTTTTTGATTCATGAGATGCATGCACTATAAGTGGTGGAGATAGTAGACGATTTGCAAGCTTATGGTAATTCTTTGACATTGAATTGATTTGAGCGATTATTTCCCTATACACTTTCGAGAGTGAGAGTATACACTTATCCGGTGAGGTATTTGTGGATTGAAGTATTGACCATGATCTTGATGAAGCATTCTTTTTGTTTAAAGATTTCAGAATTTAGTATGTTATTTGCCTGATGACTATTGATGATGTGTATGATCGACTTTAAGAGTTGTGATTGTTTTTCTTTGTGTGTTGAGATAATGAGATGCATTGATCGGGACTATCAATGGTTGAAGTTTGGGGGTTTGTTCATGTGTGATTTTACACCATATTCATCTAGTATCTAGAGCTTATTTGTCGCATTATTGGTGTACAAATTGCATTATTGTGCTTTAATTCTATATTTGTTGGAAAGGTATTACACGTGCTTGTTTTGTAGATATTTTCACATATTTGTAGAGCTTTGGCTGTTGGAGGAGCATGGTGAGTGCCTAAGACTCCCGGGATGATGATAGATCGATGCACGGATGAGAAAAATGGAAGAAACGAGCAAAACGGACAAAAACGTGCATGCTGGGGTGTGACACGAGCTGTGACAGAAAGGATACAAGGTGAAGGGTTTAGAACACACAAAAGAAGCAATTGAGGAGCAAAAAGAGGATCAACTACGAAGGAATCAAGAAAATTGAAAGATCGACGAGATTCCTAGTTTTTATTTCTTCTTTCCTCTTGAACTTTTATTGATCATGTCGATTTCTAATATGTCTATGTGTTTGAATTCGAACATGAGTAGCTAGATTTATTGATTCTAAGACTTGGTAGTAGATTAATATGTTGGGATTGGGGATGATTTATTTATAATTGATTGTTTTCTTTTGAACCCTATTCAAGTATTTTGTTCTTATTCCATGTTTAGAACTTGATCAATTCTTTTACATGTTTGACAATATTGTTCATAATTCGAGAGATGAGTTCAATATTAGGTCTTTAATATTTGACATAATTTACTTGCTTGAATCGAGAGATTAGTAGGTAATTGTGAGGATTTTTGATCTTTTAATCTATTTGGAGTTGAATTACATGTGTTGAGTGGAGACGCTAATATATGTGATTTAATCTATGGTTTTATCGATCTCGAGAGGGACGATAAGCTAAATTTGTGATCATCTTATAGGGTAGATAAAGAAAATAGTTAATTGTGATATATTTGAAGGAACCCAACTGTTAATTGAACCCATAGTCTTAGAATCTACCATTCCCATATAATTTTTCTTAAGTGTTTTTCTAGTTGTTTTCTTGTTATCAATTTTTTATCTTTTGAATTATTTTCTTAGTTTAGTTAATCAATCTTATATTCGGTCGTCTAAATAAAATTGGCACTATCATAATCTAGTACTTGATTAATTGGTTGTTTGGTCTCTTGGGATACGACCTTGCTTGCCACATACTACGAGCGAAGTCGTACACTTGCGGTTGAGCTTTAAAAATATAGGCGAACAGTGGACCATTTAATATTATTTAATTAATTAAAATAAGTGGGCTGGCCCACAAGCATTTTAATTAATTAAGGAGGTCTTCTCCTAATCTCCCAAGAGTCCATATTGTAGTTCTATATATACATCGTTAAGCTCATGGTAAGAAAAGAGATTTCACATTCTCACGTGAAACACGCCTCACACGAATCTCTCTCTCTTTAGATCTCATTCGAGCTTTATTTTCTTCTTGTTGCTCCACTGATACAAGTTGAAGAATGGTGTACCGAGATATACAGTAGAAGATCTGTAGGTAAATCGAGACGAAATATATTTTTTCATACAGAATTAACTGGAGGTCCGATCAAGGCGTGCAACATACCCAGACGACCGTCTCGATGAGATCTTTCCATCACCGCCATTCGACGCCGCACGCGCCCTCACGCGCCGCTGGAAGGTGTCTGGCTGCAAGTTTTGTTTTCATCCGATTGCACCCGTTTGATCCGTTTTTCAATCCGACCTTGTTCGTGCAACCCTAAGACATGATTTGCAGTCAACCATTCGTGTGATCTGGTTTATTGGTGTGCTGTGTACGACCATCCAGAAGATCAACCAGATTGCTATAAATTTTAAGCCGTAAGTTTTCTACGCAAACCTTTAGATCTGCGCATAGGTTTATTTTTTGCTATTGAATTCATGATTTGTTTATAACGAGATCCTCATAGAGGCATGTTGAGCTGATACGTCTTCTTTCTCCTCATCTTTCGAATCTCCACAGGCCTTGTGAAGGGTACGTCTAGGAGGACCTGCTCGGGAGGTCGAATGTAGAAGAAGAGCACAAGAAGGATTAGGAGGATTGCTCAAAAAGGAGAAGTGGGCACAAAATTACGAAAGAAGGGGATCTGAGGGTAAAATTGGGTGACAAGCTCGTCAGAGAGCTCTTCAGAGTCCGAGGTTTTTTATGAATCCAGAAAAAGCAAAGAAGGAAGAAAAGGAAACAAAGGATTTAGGATTTGGAAAAAGGGGTTTTGGAGAAGGAGAGTTTTTCTGAAGGACTGGAGGTTCCAAAATCACGAATGTAGAAAACAACAAAATTAAAAAGAAGGAAGATTCAAGGACTTACTAAGTGACGTCATCTTGATCTGTTGATGTTGGAATGGGAACCAGAAAGCTCGAACAATGCAGTACGAGTGTACGACAATTTGAGGTGAGCAGCGTCTCTTTGCAAGGAAGAACAAAAAATATAAAGGAAGCACAAATTGCGAAAGTAAAAAAATCAGAAAAAGGCATCAGAGTTGGGTATTTATTGAGGAAAAATGGAAGGATCCAGAAGGTCAAACATTTAGGACCATTAGATGGAGGTCGAAATCAATGGTCAATATTAAAAGCTGAAAGGAAAAGAACTAGGGCATTAAAAGTGACAATGGTCAAGATTAAAACCTATCAATTACTCTGGCCTCGTTAACTGTGATTTCTCTTCCCTATATCTATCATATCTCATCACTCTTTCATATCCGATTTTCTTCTAAAAATTGCATCTCTAACACTAAATTGTCCTAACCTTTTCTTCTGTCATATTTATCTTTGAAAAATGCCAAGAATCAAACAAAACTAGTTGCAACCTGTGCCTTTGCACATAAAGCATTATGATAAAGAATAAAATAATAAAAAATACAAACAATAGTAAAAATCATAATATAATCATTAAAAAAATGTTTTAAGAAAGATAAATCTAAATATTATTAAATATTTTTTCATATACAACGTCCGTGGTTTTGCTATCGCCAAAAATCTCAATCACCACAAATTATTATTTTCAAACTTCTTTGACTGTTAAAGACAACTCGAAATTTAAAACGACTCAGTTAGCCCATTAGACTTAAAAGTTTGAACAACAAACGTTAAGATTTTTATTTTTTTTTAATCAAATAGTCTAACATGTATGAATGGCCCAAACTAAACATTGGCCCAATCCTTGTTTTATTATATGGTCATATTGTGCGTAGAAAAACTAATGGTTGAAATTTTTATTTTATATTTTTAACTCAAATGACCCAAAATATTGGCCCAATGCTTTTTTTATTAAATGGTCAGATTGCGTGTGGAACGTTTAAGAAACTTGTTGGGGGAGGGGGGATTTTGGGAGAAAACCCTAGCCCGAGACAATTACACCGCATAACCATTAGACTCCTTCCAAAATTTTCTGTTCCCTCAGATCGGAGAAGAAAACACAATCATTTCTCCTTATTTCATCATACCGCTTTCGAAATAATAAGAAGTCAGTGAAATAGGTCGATACATCTCGATGAATTTGTTAGCATTTTTTTTTTTTTGTGTTTCCGCTTTCTAACATATAGAAAGTACAGTAGGCCGAAATATATCAGCACAACTGATTTTTAGTCTTTTTTTTTTTATTTTATTGTTACTTTTTATGTAAAATATGCAAAGAATATGTTTATGTAGTGTAATTTCTTTTTAAAAAAGTTGTTTTCAAATCATTTTTTAAATTATTTTGTTTGCAAAATATTTAGTTTAGTTTGAAAATAATATGTGCAATATTTTTAGTCTCAATTTAAAACTTTAACTGATTTTATTTTTTTATTATTTTTTGCAGGTCTAATTCAAAGTTTAAGGAGTGGTCAATTATTTATTATTTGTAATTATTTGTAATGTTTTTTAAATTTTGTATGTGTTGTAATTATTCACTTTCTTGACATGATTGCATATTTATTCATTTATAGAGTAATATAAAATAGTAAAAAAATTGAATAATTATTATTTTATTGTCTAAATATTTCATTCAATTAAGTTTATGCCTAATAAATTTTTGTAACTGCCACATTTAATACACAACATAATCATTTTTGCCACATTTATTGTCTGTAACGTTTTTTGGCGGGAATATGAAAATAGGTTTTATTAAATGTTTTATTAAATGCTATATGCCAGCAATTATATATATATAGATTCGGTGAAATCAAAAAAGGATGCTCCTGTACTTTCTCCGAGATCGATGTAATATCCCGTTTGATTGTGAATTAGTGGAGTTATTATTTATTTTCTTTATTATTATTGTTCCCCTTATTATTATTATTATTTGCTAATGTGATTATTATTATTATTATTGAATATTTAAATATTATTATTTGTCAAATTATAATTATTTATCTAAATGCATATTTTTATTATTAATATTATTATTTTAAAATATTGTGTGTATTATGTATTAGCCTGTTTTATTTTAATTTTCGCTGCGTCGAACTGAGCCTCGAATAAACTCTTGAGTCCAGCCCGAGAGAAACCAGTCAAATTTGAGTATTTTCCGTGGCCGCCATTTTGGGACTATTTTCTCTAGCCCAATTAGTTAAATATTGTTGGCCCAAATTCCTTTATTAAAATTGGCCCAATTCATGACTTAAGCTTTAGCCAATCATTATTAGTTCGCGATGCAAATTTCCCAACGGATAAAAATCCTTTTCACGGCGACTTGTTCTTCTCCTCATCCAATTTTTGGTTCTGATTTTTCAGAGAAAATCTCTCGCACGTTGCACGTTTCGCTTCTTCATAAGACTCGGTCGAGGAGTCCTCATAAGAGATATTTTCAAACTTCCCCTCATTTCCTAAATCGCAGCTTCGTTTCAAAAAAAGGAAAAAAAAAAGAAAGAAATCGCTTACCTGCAATTCCGTGAAGCTGCTATTGTTCCGGCAATCACCGTCGCACCTCCGAGCAACCGCCGTCGTTCTGAGGAGTTTTTCCCGTCCGTCCTCGGACCTGCAACAACAAGCAACCAAAGTTCACCATTAAACCCAGCGAGGACCTCCCTGTGTGCAGCCTTGCCGCCGCCATCGTTCCCCGCGACCATTCCTGGCGAAACTCAATTCACCGACGTACACTCCAGCGAGTTGTTGTTCGCGAGCAGCCCCCGTGTTCAGAGTTCCGAGTCTCGTCGAGGCTTCGTTCGTCCCATCTCGTCCCGACCCGTTTTTCTGATTTCTCATAAATTCCCGAAGACGGGTAATTTATTTCGACCTTCCTGCTATAATTTTCGTGCTATCAGGTTGCTGGAATTATTCGCTCAATCGATTATCGTACATTTATTTGGTTCGTTTTGTTCATCGTATTTGCGTTTCGTGAATTAGTCATGTGAATTGGAACTCTCGTTTGCAAATACCAAGTCTTATTTGCTGTAGCTAATCTCGTTTGTATTGTCGAGTCTTGCTGCTGGGTGTTAATCGCGTTATATCGGATCCTCATTTTATGGTTTGAGCTTTACCGTCGTTAATGTGTTGTTCGTTATTTTCGAATTGTATTGTTGTTGTTTTGTCTTTCGGACCAATAAAACCCGTTTTTATAAGATTTCAAAACTCAGGGTAAATTGTTATAGTCGTAAAAGTTCGAACCTCTTGTGAAATCGCAGTTGAAATTATGTAGAACCTGTGTCGCAGCCTCTGATCGATTCTTCTTGCTGTCTGTCATATCTGCAGACTGTTTTGTTTTATTTTGTAGAATTAATTTCATTTCATGTTGCAAGCGGACGCGTGGTGCAGTGGTAACCTTGCTCATTTCTCTAAATGAGGTGTGGTGTTTGAACCCCACCCTCAGCAGCCCATTTCTTTTTCTTTTTCCCCAGTATAGCAATAGAATGCGCGCGGGGTGTTAGGCCCGGAATCAGCCTGCGCGCGGCCCGCAACCAGTCTGCTACTCCAGCCCACGAGAACCCAGTCCCGGCCCAGTGTTCGGCCCGCGTCCGGCAGCCCTTGAACAGGCCCAAATTCGTGGCCATGTTACTCACTGCGGCCCAATTTCGTGACTTCTAGTATGACCCAGTGCGCACAACGCGGCCCATCAGTGCCCATGGCAATTCAATGCCTTTTTTTAGGCCCTTTTAGGTTTCGGAAGTCCGTTTTTCATCTCGAACTTATTTTAAAAATATTTTCAAAATGCAAAAACTTTCAAAAAAAAATTATTTTAAGTCCTGAGACTTCAATTTTGGTTATCCGAGTCTTATTTTTCAAAAATGAGAGAGTTCCAAGTCCACGAAAAAAAAAAAAAAATCTGAATAAAACCCATAAGTCTTAATTCTGATTAAGTGTGGGTTTTATATTAAATTTGAGAAGCGAGATAGATTATTGATAAATTATATCGCTTAATTGTAGGTGTTTGAGGAATCGAGCCCTCAACCTACGTACTTGCCTTTGTGTGATTTCTATCCTCGATTTTCAGGTGGGTTTTATTTGAAAAATTACTATGCCTTAAATGTTATTACTGTTTTAATTGTGGTATGATCAAGGTATGCATGTGAATCATGTAGCCTTCGATGTGAGCTGTACCGGCCACCGAACGGTTATCCCCGTAGCTATAGAACGTACCCGTTGGGTAGTCTCCCTTGAGAGCCGTAAGACCAGGGCGTAGGTTCTGGCTGGTGATCCCCGATCGTAAGACCAATTCGTAGGTTTTGGCCGGCGGGGTGGTTTACTCATACTGGCTGGGCATCGTTGTAAGACCAAGGCGTAGGTCTTGGCGTTCGAATCGAGTATCAGCAGTAGTCTATGCGTAGGTGTGCACATGAGTCTGATTATTGTGATTATTGATGGGAGAATGGGATAGATTATTACTTCGTATACATTCTGAGACCATACTTTATTGATTATTGATTACTGTTCCCTTATTGTGAATAACGTTTATTGCATAGTGGTGAGCACTACTGTTTCCTTTTGTGCTCATCCCCACCTGTTCTTCATGGATGCAGGGTAGTTTATGCGGGCACGACGGAAGGATGCGAGTGGTGGTCTTTTAAATCGATTAATTCTTCTGCCTGATAAACTAATTACTGTTATTATTATTGCTTTTGGATTTTTGGGTTATTGATAAGGAGTGTACTCCCTAGGATACTATTGATTATTGGATTGCTTGGATGGTATTATGGATGATTGGGGTTTTAATATTGTTTAATGAGGAGTGATGGATGATTGAGTATTGAGAATTTGATAAGTATTGAATATTGATTTGAAAATAAGTAGCGCCTCAAGTGTTTTGAAATAAATTTAAAAAATTTATTCTGATTTTCGGTAAATAAAAGTGGGGCGTTACAATCGACTCGTCACAGGGGGCACTGAAACACCATCCAACACAATTAATTCGGACATGCCTGGCGAGAACCAACAACCTATTCAACCATTGGAGACCCGATTTTCTCCAAGTCCGAAGAAATCATCTACGTCGAAAGCGGTCACAATTGAGGTTGTCGGACACAAAGATGTGGGTGTTGGCGCATCTCCCTCGACTTCTAAGTCACCAAAAAAACGTAAAAAGTCAAAGGACCGTGGTGAATCCTCAAAGGTGAAAAAGCCAAAGAATCTACTCCTGTCATTGAACCTTTTGTGGTTTATACTTCTTCTCCCAAGTATGGAGGAGAATCTTCACCAGACTCAAATGAGGGTTGTGATTCTGTTAAGAAGGAGATTGATTGTAACCCCCCACTTTTATTTGCTAAAATTCTGGATAATTTTTTCAAATTTATTTTCTAAAACACTTGAGGCGCTACTCATTTTCAAAACATCATCAATACTTCACAATTTCTCAATATTCAACAGTCATCAATCCTCATAATCAGTAACAAAATCCCAATAATCGATAATGCTATCCAATAATCACAATATCCTACGGAATACATTCTCTATCAATAATCCAATAATAATAAAAGTAATAATCAATTCAAGGCGGAAGCAAATATCAATAATGTAAGACCACCACTCGCTTCTCTCCGCCGTGCCCACAACACTAACCTGCATCCATGAAGAGCAGGTGGGGATGAGCGCAAAAGGAAACAGTAGTGCTCACAACTATGCACGTAAATAACAACATAATATAACAAAGGGTATGGTCACAGCATGATCATAAATCAATTCAACATGTCACATCTCCAATCAATATAACAATAATCTCACTCATGTGCACATCTATCATTAGCCATTGAAGGACATACAACTCTCAACAATGGGAGTGCATACCGAAGGACATACAACTCTCAACGGTATGGCCTATCATTAGGACTTAGGGAGATTGCCTCACAAGGGCACCGTCGAAGGACATACAGTTCTCAACAACAGGGACAACCGTTGGAAGGACATGCAGCTCACATCGAAGGTTACACAAATTAACAAGCATGCATTGATCATACCAACCCAACAACAAATAAATTTTTTACGGCATAACAAATTTTATAAGTAAAACCCACCTGGTGTCAGATGATAAAGCGAAATAACCAGAGAGTCGTAGGTGATTGAGACACTGCTCGTCAGACACCTATATAAGTCAAGACAGTCTAATAAGCAACTATCTCGACTCTTGCACAGATAACGAGAATTATACTTAGTCGAATCACATCGACTAAGAAACTCGTGGAAGTTGTGAAGTTGGAACATTAGGACGACTCCTAGACTCGACCAACCAATTATTAAATCACATACAACATGCAATGAAGGTTTGACACAAAAACGGGGTCAACAGGTCAAGGGTTTGCCATCAAGGCCAACCGGTGCCAAAAGCGGTTAAAAACAAACTAGTTCAAAATTATAAGAGTGGGACCATAAGGAGTTAGGCTTTGACTTTTCAATTCAAATTTTTACAGCATATAAAAGGCTAAAAATCACACATTTTCACCAAAGGAAAACCCCTAGACATGCTCCTAACCATTTTAAATAAATCAAGCAAAAAATGACAAAAAATCAAATTAATTTATTTAAAATAGCTACAATCCGAATTTAACCTTGAAATTTTTACAGCAGCAAGATAACATGTAGAACATCAACATATCTAAACATTAGACATTTTAGACAAGAACTCGATTTTATATGAATTTATTAAGAAACAGCCCAGAAATAGTTTTCGAGTTTTGACAAGGCTACATGCCATATAAAAATCTCAAATTTTAACTACAAGAAAGACAACGGCAATATTACAACATATCCAAAAATCAAAATTTTTGGAGCAATACACGAATTATAGTGATTTTAGCAAAAACGGGCTGCAACACAATTTTCAAAAATTCATATCTTACAACATACACATCGAAACGACGCAAGGCTAAAGCCATTGCGTCAAGGACATTCCTAAGTCCAATAATCCACAACACTTTTACGGGAACTACCACATGAAATCGCTCCAAAAGACTACAACCAGGTTATAACAGATAAGAGGCCAAATAACAACACATAAGCTTCATGATCTTCTTTTCTTTTCTTTTCTCAAGCACATAATCAACAATTAAAGAGGCCTTAAAAACTGAGCAATCTCTGAAATTTAAACATGCTTTCAGCCTATAATCAATGCAGTAAAGCTTCAGTAACGACGCATAATCACGAGTTCAAACAATACACCAACACAACCTTAATTCTCCTCATTTTACAATCAAGTTAAAGCATGCCTTTTCATCACATATAAAACAGAAATGAAGCAAAAATTCTTGTATTAGAGCACCCACAATGCTTTGGGTCTTTTTTTGCATACGTGACAAATAAATAGACTTCAGTCCATAATGACAAGGACAAACCCAAGCTAAAAAATCCAAAATCTATCCAATGCAAAACAGAAAAATACTAGGTCCAGAATACTAAACAACTAATAAAAATATTGTAATAATAAATGCATACAAAAAAATGTGTTTTGCCTATTAAAAAGAAATTGAAAATTATGAACAATTAATGACTAGGTGGGTTTGCACTTGGGTCCAAAATAGACTCAAGTGTGGACTTAGTCTCTTTTTTCTAGTGCCACATAAGTTAGACTAGCTCCACTTTTAATTGCATTGTGAAACATTTTTGTATAGACTAGGTCTATTTCTTACATGGCATGTGATTTTTTTCTAAGAGACCCAAAGCATTGTGGGTGCTCTTACACCACACATTTTACAGCCTAACAACACATGAAAACATCAACATAATCACAGCAACAATAGGACCAAACCAAGCTTAGCATGCTATCAATTCTTTTCACAAATTCCACGCAACAAAGGCATAGTTTTTCAAACCGAATGCAAACACATAAAACAAATCATACTCGGCCTAACAGAGGGGTACAGGCTCAGCAAGATAACATGTAGAACATCAACATATCCAAAAAAGGCAGAGCAGGGATCGGTTAAGCGGTTCTCGGCTCCGAGGGTCTCCTTCAGTCGCGGACAGGGGCTGCGGCTCGTCGGACAAGGTCGGGTGCCGAGGACGGTCGACGGGGTGCCGTTGTTCTTCCTGCATGGGCCCAAAGGCTGCCTCTGTTGTTTCGGGCTCCCCTCGCACACGAACGGGGCTGCTCGACTCACCGGCAGGGAGAAATAGAAAGAAACCAGCCGTTGTTGAAGGACGGGGGTCACCAGAAGAGTTGCGATGCGGCTGCTGTGGGTCGGCCTCACGGTGCGACTGTTTGTTCGCCCTTACGAACAGGGCTCGGTTGATTCTTCATACGGTGGCTTGGTTTTTTCGCAGATAAGGTGATGATTAACGGGGCTCGCGTTTGCAACCGCGATGTAGGCGACTCGCGGTGGCTCTAGTCGCGATTGTAGTCTACTGGTTTCGAAGGGGAGGCTCACCGGGACTTGGGGTCGCGAGTGGTGGCAGCGATTGAGGCGAGTGAAAGGAGAGTAAGGGTGATGGTGGAGGTCTAAACGACGAGAGGGAGAAAGATAACCTCTCTTCTCTCTTCTGACGGGTGAGGAAGACGATTCTAAGGGAAGGGTTCGACTTGCGTAAGTTTTCATCCAAATCTGTTGGGCTATGAAAATTGATCGTTTGGGCTAAACAAATTGTTGTTAGGCCTGATCTTTGGGCCGAAAATACTAAAGCATACGGGTTGGGTTCTCTTTAATAATTCGCCATTCAACTTACGCATTACGAAGCCCGACTCACTCGAGCGACATCGAAAAAAAACAAAATAAATCAACCGACACTTATAACAATAATACACAAAATAATATCTTCCCTATATATAATTCCCGAATGCGCTGAGCCTACGTGGCTGCTTCTGGTGCTTCGGAATCCTATTTGGCGAAGAATCATGTTTCGTAATTAGGTTTGGAAAAATAATATTGATATAATAATAATTAATAATCTAGGTTCGGGTATTCCATAAATATTATTTATCTAATTTAGGTATTTTAATATCACTTTTACTAATATTACCCTTTAATTCTTTGTAATTTTACATAGTGAGGCACTAAGTGACTAATATATCCTTGAATTTTGATTTGTTTCCTTAAATAAGCTATTGAATTATAAATGTATTTTAAAAGTTGATAACTTTTGTATTTCTTATCGGTTTTACATATATAATATATCAAATTAATCATCTTTTGATGATCTTCGATTTGACATCCATATTGTATATATATGAAATAAATAAATTATATTTATCTTTATAATAATAAAAAAATAATAATATTTATTAAAATTCATTAGAAAAATAAAATTATTTTTCAATTGATATATTTATATGTAATGTAGTTATATATTGTAAGTTAAAAAAATTAGTATAATATAACACAAGTAAGTTGCACAAATAAAAAGTGTCATAATAAATATATAATAATATATATATTCTTATAAAAGGTATTTAAATTTTCAAACTACTTTTTCTCATTAATTTTAGATTTTAAGAAAAAAATTAGCAAGCACCCGTGTAATACACGGGTGTTGTACTAGTTTATTAATAATACACAATTAAAACACATACTAACAATTAGGTAATTTAGAATATTAATAGCAATTGGCATTTAGCATTTACAATAACAACAACAACAACAACAATAATAATAATAATAATAATAATAATAATAATAATAATAATAATAATAATAATAATAATAATAATAATAATAATAATAATAATTATAATTATTATTATTATTATTATTATTATTATTATTATTATAATATCAATAATCAATTAGGCAATTAATAATAATAATAATAATAATAATAATAATAATAATAATAAATAATAAACTCAATTAATCCATAATCAAACGGATAATACTCGGGTAACGAGATTAAACCAAATCGCCTATGACGAACATTTTAAAAATAAAACGATCGAGTACTCCGATTGCAACTAATTAAATAAATATAACCTTATAAATAATATTCGATAAACAGAATATTCCGAGAATTTCTATAAATCGAACGGGGCGTTACAATCTATCCTCCTTAAAACATTTCCATCCTCGGAAATGTGAAAGAACACATATCAAAAAGGAAACGATAGACTCGCACAGGAATTTCCATTCACGAGGTTCGGGTACCTCCTTTGGAATACGATTCCGCTCGTATGAGTCCTATCGCCCTATACCCGAAAAGCACACACTCACATACAGGACTCAATCCGACTCGCCCTATGCTCATATGTATACCTTATTGCATGGGAGGGTGATCAATTCTGCCCGAGCTTAGGCGCACATCCTCTTGCAAGGGACCCAGCCCGACTTGGCCTATACCCATGAGTATTAACAATTAACTCCGTACCGAACAACACACAAGACCTCAACAGGTCGTTCGGTGTATTGCCAGCGTACTCCGACTATTTCACCAACAAGGTGGACACGTGACGCCAAGTTTCAGTCTCATATCCGAGTCATACTGATAAATTGTTCACGATTTATCAAAGACCGAGTGTCTCCATCAGAGACTATGACACGGTATACAGCACACCCCAGATGCTTATACCCACACGATATTGACTCCACGAGTCGAACGCAGCCCTTATGTACAAACATAAGGATTGACCAATAAAAATACGACATTCCCAAACTGCCTACTCGAAAAACTCTCAAATAAAGCATAGGGACTCATTGACTACACTCGTCAATCCGAAATCATTGATTAAGGATTTACACACATTTAGTGGGACTTGGAGCTCTCGGTTTAAGATTAGAACGAAAGGGGTTCAAAAGGATAACCAAGTATTCCAGCATGAAACGGTTTTAAAGTTCAGAAAAACCATCAATGGTTGGCCGTATACGCTGGCCTGGGGAGTTCGTGCATACGGTGATGGCGACTGCAGTTCGCATGCGAGTCAACGGTCGGCCGCGCGCAAGCCTCCCGTCTCTCAGCACGGTCGTGCGTGCTCGGCCACCACTTCGCGTGGCTACACCCAGCCAGAGCCGGCGTTCGGTTCAAGGTTTCACAAGATGGTTTCAGTCTCAGATCACCAAAAAGAAATGGTGTAACGCCCACTTTTGATTTAAAGAAAATAGTAATATTTTCAAGAAAATTTAAACTTTTTCAAAAATCTGAAAATCCTTTTTCTTGGGTCGTTACTCATAAAAACTCTTTCTTTTCTGAAAACTCTAACTCTCAAATTGACTGGAGACATGCAATAACTCAAAATGCATTAGGTCTCAAAATACTAAATTTCATAATCCTCAAATCAAGCATGCAATCATCCTAAAAATCCAATGTCTCGACATGGGAATTATAATACTGAAAAGAACTGCAATGTCTGAAATAAATAACTGAATAATAATAAACTGATGACCACACTGCCCTGCCTCCAGTGCTGCCTATCCAGCTACTTAACCTGAAAGGTTGGTGTGGGGGGTGAGCATAATAATAATCAACGGGCTCACCTGGAGTCTATATAGTACGGACATTCGAATTAAACAATAGATACCGTTGTAAGCAGATATAATACACAAATAATGGTTTCAAAAAGATTTCTAGCAACCAAAGCAGTACTAAGGTGCAACTGAAAATTCTAGCAACCATTGGAGTACTGCCCCTCAGGTGCACTGGTTGTCTACTTAGCCCTTCGAAGTACTGCTCCTCGGGGGACTAGCTAGCATGCGACATATCTAATCTGGGAACAACTACAAAAATAGATGTTCATACCGTACGTGATCAATCGTCTGGTATATAACTGAAAATTGGAAACACATAATTCATGCAAATAACGACAAACAAAGATACCACAATGTTTAATCAGAATGATATACTAGATAGACTTCCCCACCTGGATACTCTGGATCTGCTACTGAGATGAGTTGTCGCTTATGTGGAAACTCGAGGGCTCGACTCCTCGGAATCTACATGAATTAAGCGATACTCAGATAAATAACTAATTCTGACTCGGTAAATTAAATTTACCAATTGAAGGATTTTCTGGCTTAAGGTTCATGACTTATAGACTTTCTGCTCTTTCTTAGATGTTGGAACTCTTGACTCGGATCTATAAAAATTCTCGAAATTAACTCTTTGAAAATCTATAACTAGCCTCGACTACAAAAGAAATCATTTTTAAATCTCGGGGTATTTTCTAAAAGTTCTTTCCAAATTACTAAAAATTGGTTCAGGCTTGGAAAAAGGAGTTGACCGCAAAGGACGGGACGCGGGTCTTTGTAGGTCGCGGGAGTCTTCTTCGCACGGTAGGGTCGGCAGTAGGGCGTCGCACAGGGTGCTATCACACGGGCCTCGCGGCACACGACGTATGCGGCAACCGCCGGCTGCCCGCCTGCTTACGGGTGCGCCTGCGTGCTCGCGGCAGTGGCCTGGCAGCATCCCGACTGTCGTGACCCAACACCATGCTTCGGTTTTTCCCGGCAACTTCCTCGACCCAACGACACATCTTACTACCAACTTTTAAAAAAAACATTTGGAGTCCACAATACCATATTTTTCAACAATAAAAAGGGGCTAAAATAATTTGTCAAAAATTCCATTTTCTCAATTTATTTCTAAGGTAATGACTCCATTTTAAACCAAAACTTAAGGCATATAAACTCAATAATGTCATGTCTAAAACAAAACCATACAACAGCAACTTAACATACTAAAAATTTTGCAGCCTGAACAAATTTCCTTTTGAAAATAAAAGCTCCACAAGCATGGCAAATAGGTTTTGATTTATTTAATCGCACTTAAAGGAAAATTAAAACACCCAGCTGCTTACAAATAAAATCAGAGATTAAATTATCTTCCTCAATATCTCAACCTCTCCTCCGACTTCTCGAAATGAACAAAGGAATTTAAATAAGGCCATAGGTTTTGATTTTGTTAAATCTCACTTGAAAGCAAATTAAAATGAACTATCTCTACTGCTTGACAAATAAGTTCAAGTCTTACAGAGGCTAATTGACAAAGGATTCAAGAGTTCAACATCATTAATAATAACTCTGACTATTCATATCTCATGAATTTATCTAAAATCAAACATCTCGTCATCATGAACCTTAAATCTTACTTAATCCTTCGAATTAAACTCTAAATGAAAGAAGTGAGGTAGAGCCGTGTACCTCCTTCGGGAATGAAACGGGAACGAAAATCTGAAAACGAAGAGTCTCGGACGTCGGGTATCGGCCTCGGCTCTTACGTACAATTGTTGTTCGTCGTTCGAGTGAAAAGGAGAGGCCTGTTGCTGCTATAGTGAAGACCCGCTGCTGCTCGGAAAACGGACTTACGGGGTTGCTCGAACGGGGCTGATAAGGCACGACACGGGCGGAATCTGCTGTTGCTATCGAACCCGGCTGCTGCTGGACGATAGAACGGCCGCTATTAAACTCACGGTTTGCTGGTGCTATGGCGAAAAAGAAAACTTGAGGATGAAGGAGATGGATGAGCGATCGATGGTGGACGATGAAGGGAAAAATATCTCTCTGCTCGATGGAATTTGCGGCGCGAGAAATTGATGAGCTAAGGATTTTTTTACTCTGAAATTCTGAGCTGTTTATGGGGCGTGAAAATGAATTCTGTTCTGAGAGTTTGATCAGAGAGTTATAAAGAGGGAATAAGATAATGTCCGTTGCTTGATGTGGCGAGATATTAGCGTGAAACGTGAGCTAAAGATCAGTTCTTAAGGCTGACTAAGTCCCGCAAGAACCGTCCAACTATGCTAAGAAATATTTGATTTCAATTCAAATAATTTGGTCCCGAAAATACAAGTATTTGGGAGGCTCTTAAAATCTGATTCTAGCCTCTCAAAGTTTAAACAAGATGCTAGAGAATTATTTGTTTTTAACAAATAATATTGGTGTTATATAAAATCACAAGGGACGGCTCGACGGACCAAAAGACCGAATGAAAATCGGTTTATAAGGCCGGAAACATAATAAGGCTAATAATCGGCTCTCTCTCTATACTGGAAAATTCAATACTTGGCTAAACTCTGAAATAATTTAAATAGACGAAAAGGTCTAAATAAATTATTTATTACAAATGATTAAAATAGACACTCACGTCTAGTTAATCAAATTTACTGGTCGAGCTGAGAAAAAATAAAATTCAATAAAATGCATAATATAATAATAATTCGAGATGTCTACTGAATAAAATCGGGGAGTTACAAATGGTTTTACCAATTAACGAGAATCTTTAGGCCCAATATATATATTTCAATCGTTTCACAATTTCAAAGGTTTCGAAAGTCTCAAATATCACAAGGGGCATGCTCGAGTTCCAAGTCCACTTCATTCTCTAATCAAAACAAAACAATAACCACTGAACAACCTCTGATATGGGGTCGGGAAAAACTTCTCAAAAGAAAACGAGGATCAGTTCCTCCGCCAGGAACAATCCCAATCCCAGCGGTCACTACCAAATAATGAACGCTTAGCTCATTCAACTCTTCCGACTAACAGTGTCAGCCATCACGTCAGCTCTCGATTCAAGCAGCTAACCGTGTCGGCAGTCTTAAATGAGCTTCTAAAGATACAATGAATGAACATCAAAAGTGAAGGTGGCTCTGCACTCCACGATGTGTTTGTTCCGGACTTGACTATCCTCCTTAACAGATTTATGCATAACCTTTTAGGTGGAAGGAAACACTCCTTGACATGCGTCAAATCACTCCATCTGAAGTTGCACGCTAGAAAGGGGAAGTTCACGCGGAATTCTCAAAGTACAAAAATTGAATAACATATAGAAGCCTCAAGTACAATACGAAATTACTTGCCATACAAAAAGGAATATGTCAAGGTTGCAAAAAGTCTACAAGAAGACAAGAATTCAATAATGAAACAAGACTGCACCGCATCCATGAGTCTACGGTTCACTGTCTCCCGTCATAGGTTCAAGTTGTTCCCGAATAGCCATGACGAATTCAAGAACAACAACCAACGCATAGAACGAGTATACGAATCAATATATACCCGACCAACGGATTTTCAAATCCCACCAATGAAAAGAATGAAAGAATTTAAACAGGGAAAGATTCAACCATTAAATCGAAATTCTCAAACAATACTTCTAAAGAAAGAACTTAACTCTATACCACTAGAGTTTAAGTTCATACAACTAAGTTCACCACTCGTCTAGAGTTCAAGAATGTTTAAAAGCAGGAGGATAAATTCCTAAGCCTCGATGTCACTTCAATAATCAATATTCAAGCAATGCACGATAATCTCAAAATCATTCAAATACTCATACCTGAGCTGGCGGGGCACGACGAGAGCGAGTGGTCATAATTTAAGGTCAAAGCACATAATCACATAATTCACATTAACCAGTCTACAGAAACGCAGACTGGCTCTAATACTAAACTGTAACGCCCCACTTTTATTTGCCAAAATTCTGAATAAATTTTCAAATTTATTTTCTAAAACACTTGAGGCGCTATTCATTTTCAAAACATCATCAATACTTAACAATTTCTCAACATTCAAAAGTCATCAATCCTCATAATCAGTAACAAAATCCCAAAAATCGATAATGCTATCTAATAATAACAATATCCTAGGGAATACATTCTCTATCAATAATCCAATAATAATAAAAGCAATAATCAATTCAAGGACGAAGCAAATATCAATAATGTAAGACCACCACTCGCTTCCCTCCGCCGTGCCCGCAACACTAACCTGCATCCATGAAGAGCAGGTGGGGATGAGCACAAAAGGAAACGGTAGTGCTCACCACTATGCACGTAAATAACAACATAATATAACAAAGGGTATGGTCATAGCATGATCATAAATCAATTCAACATGTCACATCTCCAATCATATAACAATAATCTCACTCATGTGCACATCTATCGTTAGCCATTGAAGGACATACAACTCTCAACAATGGGAGCGCATACTGAAGGACATATAGCTCTCAACGGTATGGCCTATCATTAGGATTTTGGGAGATTGCCTCACAAGGGCACCATCAAAGGACATACAACTCTCAACAACGGGGACAATCGTTCGAAGGACATACAGCTCACATCGAAGGTTACACAAATTCACAAGTATGCATTGATCATACCAACCCAACAACAAATAAATTATTTACGGCATAGCAAATTTTATAAGTAAACCCCACCTGGTGTCGGATGATAAAGCGGAATAACCAGAGAGTCGTAGGTGGTTGAAACACTGCTCATCAGACGCCTACATAAGTCAAGACAGTCCAATAAGCAACTATCTCGACTCTTGCACAGATAACGAGAATTATACTTAGTCGAATCACATCGACTAAGAAACTCGTGGAAGTTGTGGAGTTAGAATATTAGGACGACTCCTAGACTCGACCAACCAGTTATTAAATCACATACAGCAGGCAATGAAGGTTTGACACAAAAACGGGGTCAAGAGGTCAAGGGTTTGCCATCAAGGCCAACCGGTGCCAAAAGCGGTTAAAAACAAACTAGTTCAAAATTATAAGAATGGGACCATAAGGAGTTAGGCTTTGACTTTTCAATTCAAATTTTTACAGCATATAAAAGGCTGAAAATCACACATTTTCACCAAAGGAGAACCCCTAGACATGCTCCTAACCATTTTAAATAAATCAAGCAAAAACTGACCAAAAATCGAATCAAGTTATTTAAAATAGCTACAAATCCGAATTTAACCTTGAAATTTTTACAGCAGCAAGATAACATGTAGAGCAGCAACATATAAAAAAATTAGCCATTTTAGACAAGAACTCGATTTTATATGAATTTATTAAGAAACAGCCCAGAAATGGTTTTTCGAGTTTTGACAAGACTACATGCCATATAAAAATCTCAAATTTTAACTACAAGAAAGACAACAGAAATATTACAACATATCCAAAAATCAAAATTTTTGGAGCAATACACGAATTATAGTGATTTTAGCAAAAACGGGCTGCAGCACAATTTTCAAAAATTCATATATCTTAGAACATACACATCGAAACGACACAAGGCCAAAGTCATATCGTCAAGGACATTCCTAAGTCCAATAATCCACAACACTTCCACGGGAACCACCACATGAAATCGCTCCAAAAGACTACAGCCAGGTTACAACAGATAAGAGGCCAAATAACAACACATAAGCTTCATGATCTTCTTTTCATTTCCCAAGCACATAATCAACAATTAAAGAGGCCTTAAAAGTTAAAACTGAGCAATCTCTGAAATTTAAACATGGTTTCAGCCTATAATCAATGCAGTAAAGCTTCAGTAACGACGCATAATCACGAGTTTAAACAATACACCAACACAACCTTAATTCTCCTCATTTTTCAATCAAGTTAAAGCATGCCTTTTTATCACATATAAAACAGAAATGAAACAAAAATTCTTGTATTACACCACACATCTTACAGCCTAACATCACATGAAAACCTCAACATAATCACAGCAACAATAGGACCAAACCAAGCTTAGCATGCTATCAATTCTTTTCACAAATTCCACCCAACAAAGGCATAGTTTTTCAAACCGAATGCAAACACATAAAACAAATCATACTCGGCCTAACAGAGGGGTACAGGCTCAGCAAAATAATACCTCTTCTTGGTCCAAGAAAAGGCAGAGCAGGGCTCGGTTAAGCGGTTCTCGGCTCCGAGGGTCTCCTTCCTCGGCTCGTCGGACAAGGTCGGGTGCCGAGGACGGTCGACGGGGTGCCGCTGTTCTTCCCGCATGGGCCCAAAGGCAGCCTCTGTTGTTTCGGGCTCCCCTCGCACACGAACGGGGCTGCTCGACTCACCGGCGGGGAGAAATAGAAAGAAACCAGCCGTTGTTGAAGGTCGGGGGTCGCCAGAAAAGTTGCGATGCGGCTGCTGTGGGTCGGCCTCACGGCGCGACTGTTTGTTCGCCCCTTACGAACAGGGCTCGGTTGATTCTTCATACGGTTGCTTGGTTTTTTCGCGGATAAGGTGATGATTAACGGGGCTCGCGTTTGCACCGCGATGTAGGCGACTCGCGGTGGCTCTAGTCGCGATTGTAGTCTGCTGGTCTCGAAGGGGAGGCTCGCCGGGACTTGGGGTCGCGAGTGGTGGCAGCGATTGAGGCGAGTGAAAGGAGAGTAAGGGTGATGGTGGAGGTCTAAACGACGAGAGGGAGAAAGATAACCTCTCTTCTCTCTTCTGACGGGTGAGGAAGACGATTCTGAGGGAAGGGTTCGACTTGTGTAAGTTTTCATCCAAATCTGTTGGGCTATGAAAATTGATCATTTGGGCTAAACAAAATGTTGTTAGGCCTGGTCTTTGGGCCGAAAATACTAAAGCATACGGGTTGGGTTCTCTTTAATAATTCGCCATTCAACTTACGCATTACGAAGCCCGACTCACTCGAGCGACATCGAAAAAAACGAAATAAATCAACCGACACTTATAACAATAATACACAAAATAATATTTATTAATAATACACAATTATAACACATACGAACAATTAAGTAATTTAGACAATTAATAGCAATTGGTATTTAGCATTTACAATAAAAACAACAACAACAACAACAACAACAACAACAACAACAATAATAATAATAATAATAATAATAATAATAATAATAATAATAATAATAATAATAATAATAATAATAATAATAATAATATCAATCAATTAGGCAATTAATTAATAATAATAATAATAATAATAATAATAATAATAATAATAATAATAATAAAGATAATAAATAATAATAATAAGATAATAAATAATAAACTCAATTAATCCGTAATCAAACGGATAATAGTCGGGTTACAAGATTAAACCGAATCGCCTACGACGAACATTTTAAAAATAAAACGATCGAGTACTCCGATTGCGACAAATAAAATAAATATAACCTTATAAATAATATTCGATAAATAGAATATTCCGATAATTTCTATAAATCGAACGGGACGTTAAATTGATGATTTTGTTCCTGAAGGAAGATCAAAAAAAGAGAAATTTGTTGATGGTACACTTGGGGATAACGACATCATGTCATCCGAGGGGCAAACCGAGCAGATTGATGCTAATGAGGACCACGACATCAGTAGTACTTTGGTGGTCGTTAATGCTTTCTCTCGTCAGTTCTATTCCCCTGTGTCTGAATCTCGTTATTCTACTGTCTTTTCACAAATGAAATTCCGTCCTGAACGTACCATTGTTGGTGAGCACTTTGAAAAACTTGGTTTGTTAGAACTATTGAAGAAGGTGGGTTTAGAAAGTTCTGTGATGTCTGTAGGGAAGTTTTGTCCCAAGTTGGTGGCCGAATTTTATTCCAACTTGTCTACTTATGTATCCGACCATACATCTATGAAGTTTCATGAGGTGTTTGTTCGAAACAGTATTGTTGTGTTTTCTCCGTCTATCATAAACTCTGTCTTGGGTTTGGCTGAAGGTTCATCTTTATCGCCCTTATTTGACGACCTCGATGAAGTTGTTGTCACACTGACAGGTGGGCAGCTAAGTAAATAGCGTGCTCCTGGGCTTTTTGTTAATAGCGTGTCCTTTGTTGAGATGTCTAAACCACACAAGGTACTGCCTTTCCCTCTACCATCTATGCTGTTTTGATGTCTAGGGTCAAGATGGACCCACGTGAGGGTGATGAGCTCTCTCCTAATCTAAAACCTCCTGCTCTTATCGGAAATAAGTCAGTTCCTTGTGTTCCATCCATGGTTGAGGCATCTAATGTTCCCTCTCAGCTCTGTGGGTTTCTTAATCAGCAGGTGGCGGTTCTTACTGGTCTTGAGAAGAAACTAGCTGATCAACGTCAGTACTACAAGGAGGTGATTGGTGCGCTGTGACAGCGAGCTCATTTGCCACCTAAATCGAAAAAGGGGAAGAAAATCAAGAATGTAGCGCCCCATTCGATTTATAGAATTTCTCGGATTATTCTATTTATCGTATACCATTTTTTTGATTTATGTATATTATTATTGGTAGTGATGTAGCCAGTAGTTGGTACTTAAATTATACATTAAGTACTTGATCGCTTATTTTTATAATGCTCGTCTTTCGGCGATTTCAGTTTAATCGCGTAAACCGTATCTAACCCGTTCGAATGTTGGATCTTTCAGATAACATTATTTTAATTGAATTAATTGCCTATATTATATTATTGTGTATATTAAATACTTTCCCATTTGGCCAGTTGTTTTATTTTTTCCGATCATCGTTCAAATTGTCTTATTAAACGAAACGAGCCTTAAGTATTTTATTCCCGATCCATTTGAAATGGCCTTTGGCCCGAACCGAGGATAACCAGCCCTGGCCCACGCGCCCTTGGTCCCTAGACCGTCTCGGTCGTCGCCATTGCTTTGTGTTCTGGCCGAGCCCTTCTCAAGCCCGCATGCCCGGTTCCCTCTCTTCCGCACATTATATGGAAGGTTAGGGCAACCCTAACCTTATAAAAGCCCCTTTTTCTTCCCCTCCGAGCCACATTCCCTCTCACTCCATTCTCTCCTCTCTTAGCCGCCACCCCTCCCTCTCTCAATCTCTCCTATATCGTTCAAAATAGAAGAGAAAACCTTCACCCTCCAATCACCGCCTCCTCCGCCCCATAGCATCCCGGCGAACACTGCGCCACCACCGTAGTCCCGTGTCGCCCGCTAGCCATCACGAACGCCTGGCTCCATCGTCATTCCGTGTTGTCCCAGCACCGCAAAGTTCTCGAGTCCACGAGAACCTGGCGATCCTCCCCTCGCGCGCACGTCCGGCGATCATCCCACGAGCCACGACCATCCATCGCATGCAGCAACAAGCGATCCTCAACGGCTCTGTTTGCGTGCATCCTGACCAGTAAGGATGACCCCTGCTCGTTGCCGCACCCCGCTGACCGTGTACGTGCCCGCGCGAGCCGAGCACCACCAGCGCCCCGCGTCCAAGACCTAGCCCTGTTCTCTCGTCTCCCCATTAAAGTAGGGTAATGGGTGGCTTCTGTGGACCTATTTTTATTATATAAGTGTGTATATGTGACCGCGCGTCACAACGCGACAAAACTGTAATTTATATTTTTCCTTAACCAACCTCTACTAACTTGTAATAGCGGCGAGTAAGGGTGAAACCCACAGGGAGTGTGAATCAAATTGTGAATTTTCTTGTATTAATTGAAACTAAGAAAGCAATAAAATAGGGGGGGGATTGGATTTAGTAACAAAACTAACTAAAATCCTATGAAACAAATAAAATCTAAACAAAGGAAAATAAAAATAAAATGAAATAAATAAGAGAATTTTCTAGTTCACGGTTTCGTTTACACACTCGACTGACTCGTCTAACTAATTTTGGTATCAAATCTCGTTATCTTATGAAATTACTAGCCCTAGGCAACGACACGGTCTGTTACCCAAATTTTTCCTTATTTTTAATCTAACCGCGATACGCTCTACGATTAAACCTGACTTCTTGTACAATCCAGAAAAATGTTTTCAAGATTTAATACAATTAGCCGCTTTACGAATTAGAAAAATAGGCTAGACTAAGTAGTGACGCGTTCGTTCACTTAAATAGGCCGTGTTATCCCCGGTAGTAATAGTCTTCCGGTAGCCTCTTATGAATTAAACACGACAACAATTACAGATTGAAGGTCTAATTCAGCTGTAGATATGAAAAGCCTAATCTAGGTGATCAATCTAAATAAGACTCAACACATCATGGTTAATTATTCGAAACAACACGAGCAATTCCAAAAAGATGACTCCATAATCAACCACGTAAATCAATCAAACATCGTTAAGTCGTAGGGTTCAAATTCCCCGGAACTAGAAATTAAAACTAGCCTAACATAATAAATAAAGAAGAAAAGAGAAGAATAAAGTTATCCTTCTCGTGTACGGGTGCGGTCTCCCTCCGCGATTGATCGAGCTCCACGTCTGTCTGCTCTGCTTCTCTATTCACGTATCTTCTCTGGTTTTGCGTGGCGGCTCTGTGTTATGCATGAATATGATACCCTTCCTTTGCTTGGGCCGCGTGCCATACCTCACAAATAAATCCATCGATTTTTTTGTTGCGTGACTCACTAATGGGCTGCCTATGTTCTCCTCTATCCATGGCCCAAATAATTCTCCTCCTCTAATTAATGTTTAGCCCACAGCACCTTGCAGCTCTCCAAAATCAGTGATCCTCCACATAAATTTAGCAATTTTATGGCCCAATAGTTTACGACTTTGATTCGCCATCCACAAAAATACGCCAATATACTGAAATTAAATCATAAAAATATCATAGTACTTAAATCCATCCAAAGAATAAATAAGTCGAAAAAGATATAAGTGCGGTAAAATCAAGCATATAAAATTACGCTAATAAATATATCAAATACACACTTTTTCCGACCAATCAAATCTCCCCAAACTTAAACCGTTGCTTGTCCCCAAGCAACTTAGAAATATAAACACATAGAGGAGAAGAAAACAAGTACGTGGAAATTTACTCAGAGCCTCACAATTCTCACATAAGTGCATAGTTCAAACAACTCAAATTAATATATTCAGACTCAAAATGAAATCATTCTAGGAACTCAAGCACATCAAGTATCAATCCAAGTGACCACCATAGTTTATCAATCTCTATAACGAATGGACCGATCAATGCAACTTGTTGTAAATATTTTTACTGGAGTAGAATCCAAAGATTCGACACCGGGTCGTATCACGAGGAAGGTTAGCCGGATTATTTTGTACGTTTATTCAATCACACGAAATAATAAAGAAGTCCTAAACACTCTAATTCGATTGGTTTGGTTTAATTTTATCAACTACGAATTGAAAAACAAGTAATTGAAAAAGCTAGACAAAACTAGGAATCACAAGTTCAAACTCAAATAATTATAAAGGAGCTAGGGTATCGGGGTCAATCAATTTCGGTTCTCAATACACTTAACGAGCAATCAAAAGCGCGGTTAAATGCCTCACAAAACTACTCATCTAGAGATATATCCTCAATAACTCTTCGTAACAAGAGGATAGACATAAACGAATAATTCTTGAAACAATCAACACATAAGCAATACTATTACGAACAAGCTTACTCCTAACGAGCCTAGATCGAATGATTTCTCCCTTTTCAGTTATAAAATCGATTAATTAGATTAAGATGGTGATCAAACATCAAAACCCTAGGCTAAGCACAACTCGAGAGGATTGAGCAATTATCATGCATATAAACGAAATCGAACCGGAACGATCTTCCCCTAACCCTAGCTAAAGGATTTAGCTACTCGTGATGCATTCAACATCAACAAACACAATAATCAAAGCCATTCAATCAATAGGAAAACAAAATGAAAGCTTACGATTAATGAATCCAATGTCGAGAAAAACAATGAGCAATCCAAGATCCAAAGCTAGAAAAGGAGTTTTTATGCTCCAAAATCCAATCCAAGATGAAAACCAAGAGAGAATATGTTTTTGGGAGTAAGAAACTATCAAAAACCAAGTCTGGAATGTGCAAAAACTGACTAAAATTCAATCCCTTAACCCTCCTATTCGAAATCCCGAGAAAATAGCCGCTGTTACAAAACGGGGGATAGCGGCGCTATGGGGATAGCGCCGCTATGGTTGAAAACACTCGAGTCCCAGCCCCTCGCTATGCATGCAGCGCCGCTTTCAGGGCCGGCCATAGCGGCGCTCTGGCCATAGCGGTGCTATGTCCTGGGCAGCTTCCAAAATTTCCAAGTTTTGAACTCGTGAGCTCTCGTCTCGCATTTCTCGGGTATTGCCCGAGCTATAAACTCAATCCTCACATGTTCTCGACTCATGAACCAATGTATAACTCCTAGGAGCCGGAACCGAATGTCGCTATCATCATCTGAACCTGAAACCACCACAGCCGGAAAAACACAAAAAAAAAGAATAGGAGGAAAAACAAAGAAAATACTAAACACGACATAAAAAAGATAAAAACACAAGAAACGACAAAATGGACTGAAAATACCTAGAAAAAGACCTAAAACAGGGGAAACGACACACAAAATAGCAACAAAAATAGCAACAAAAAAGGGACAAACAACTCCCCCATACTAAGACCTTTGTTCGTCCCGAACAAAGAAAAGAAAAGAAAACAAAAGAAACCAAATAAATGAGCAAGGACAACGGTTCAAGCAAGACTAATCTCAAACCAATCAATCAAGTCACGAAGAATTAAAATGATCACGAGAACACACATCAACCATGAACTCAGTTATTTCGAATGACAAAGACTCTCGAGTACGAAAATATATCATATGCCTCACTCAGTTTCTTTTGTAAATATAAAAGAGGTGCACTCAAGTTGGTTATCAATCAATCATTCATAGATTTGCCAATCGTCTAACTTCTACTCTAAAACAATCAAAAACGTGAAACGATGAATCAAGAGGACTTCTTGGGTTGTAATGTAGGCTCTTTGGATCGGTAGGATACATATAGGTTAAGTGGCTAGATAAAAACAACTTCAACTCAATTCCGTCACCCAACTGTGATCGTGAACACCTCCGGTTGTCAATCACCAACCGATTCTTTCCTACGAACTCCAAAATCAACTACTTCCCAAGCAATTCCTTTTCTTCTAATTTTTTTTCTTTTTTTTTTTCTTTTTTTTTTATATGAAAAACCTTTTGGACATCTTAATTTAGGTTTAACCTTCGGGTTTTCTGCCCGAGTCTCCTAGACCGGTTTCCCGTACTCATTGCTCGGTCCCACTAATGATAGTGGTATAGCACTTGGAGTATAATCCATTAGGTTTCCATTTTTTTTACACAACTATTCACAACTCAACAATCGTCACCTCCAATTCATTCAATTCATTAATCCTCAACTTCATTTGGGGTTATCAAGGAAAGTATCAAAAAGGCTCAGAAGGGGTAACGAGTGAGTATTATTTCCAGAAAAGAAAAAGAAAAGAGAAAGCAAATACAAGGAACGCCTCAATCATTTTCACGTCTCACAAATTCAATCAATTTATTTCGAAGTAGACTCGAAGCATATCCTAGATGAATAATTTTCAAACCAACATCTCTCAAGAAACAAGTATGGCCCAAGCCTCACAAGGTAGATAATGCCATCCAAAATAACCAAGAAAAATAGTCAAAATATGCTACTCATTCTCAAAATCACAACTTCTTAACTTAATCAATCGATCGTCAACTAATCTTACAATACACCAAAGTCCAAGCTCAAAAAAACAGAACAAATAAAATCCTAAAAACTAGACCGGTCCACCAAGCAAGAGAAAAGAAATAAAAACAAACCTAAAAAGAAAACTAGACCTGGTCCACCACATAGTCACGTAAGCATGTAAAACTCCTCCACACTTAAAATCAGACAATGTCTCCATTGTCGATTCGCAGTGAAGGAAAGTTTGACCATATAATAAACCGACTCAAAAACAAAGAAGCTATACAAAAATAAAAGAGAAAAACAAAGAAAAACGTACAAAGCACAGTGACAAGTCACTGTGCGTCCAACGGTGGCTGTGGCGGATGCTGGTATCGCTGGGCCTCCCAAGTGTCCAATCGGGCGTCGTGGGCAGTCCAATGCGCCTCGTTGGTCCTCTTGAACTCATTCCACTCCCTTGTCTGCTCCGCCCAACGCTCGTCGTTGGTCGCCAAGAAGGACTTCCAATGGGCCACATTCTACTCCGTGTAGGCCGTCCAACGGGCATCATGGTGCTTGATGTATGACTCGAGTCGCACATTGTGCGACGACACCTCGGCGTGGATGGCTCGATACTGCTCGTCATTCCGGGCCTGGTTCTCATCATACCGAGCCTGGAACGTGGAGAACCAGACGGGAGCCTGCTGTGAAAATGTGCTTGGGTGCCCGTCCATCGACGGGGGAGGCTGATAAGTATCGTGCTCGGGATGTGCGTCGGCCTCTGAGTACTCATCGTCTCCGTCATGAGAGGCCGCTGGGGCTGGTCCGGTCGACGTGCCGACTACTGACTGGTCCTCAGGTAAAGGAATGCCCATTTCTTTACAATAGGCTTTGTAGCAATCTCGCTCGCGGACGGGAATAACAGCACCGCCGGGCTTAAGGAAATGCCCATGATAGAGCTCCCGGTGCGAAATCGTGCGAGAATGAATCTTGGGCTCATCAATGTCAATCCAAAAGTGCTCGGCAATCATGGATACGATATGCCCCAATGTCGGTCCACGCCGCGGGTCGTTGCGCACATCGAAGAGGGACTCCTTAAGATACTGCAGCATACTAACCGACTTGTCCCGCAAAATCGACCATATGATGAATACCTGCTGCTCACTTACTTTGTTGGACTCCTTCTTGCCGAATATCATGTGCGAAATATATTTGTGGATCACGGCATGAGACACATCGGAGAGTAAGCCCGAAGAGGCCCCGACTCTCTTGAATTTCTCGCACAGGGAGATGGTCGGCCAATACGGGTCGGCTTTCCATCCCATGGGGCTGTGACGAGTCCCGATGGAGGCTTTGAACTTGTAAATATCTCGGAGCACTTTGTCGGTGACCTTGTACTCTTGCCCCTTTAGCCGAGCGGTGAGGTACTTGCCATTGTCGTGCATGGCCACTGTGCTGAAGAACTCGAGGGTCAAGTTCCGGTAAGCATATTGCTCCATGTCCTCGAAATCTACAAGGTCGAGCAGTGTAATGTAACGGTTGAGATCGTCCTCGATGCCCAAAGTCACAAAGTACTCCCAATCGAGGGTGCGTGGGGCCGCGAATGGTTTGCCAGCGAGCCTCCGGTAAGCCGTGACCTCGTCCATTGATTGGACGTCAAAGGGGACCCCGTGTTGTTGAGCAAGGGGCCGGGTGTCAGTTGGCGGGTCAGTATCGGAGCTCGTAGAGGCTGCCGCTCGGGATGTTCAAGCCGCGGGAGCCTTTTTCTTTGAAGTGCCGGCTGTTTTACCCATGAGTATGTCATGTACTGGTATGTGGAGAGACTTGGGCTTGGATGGAGATTTTGGTATGGATGTGGACTTGAAGGAAAAAAGGAGTGCTGGCCCAACAGAGATGGCTTTTGAGTAGTGGGCTGAACCATTAATAGCCCATTAAGTGATATTATTGTTATTGTTATTATTTTATTATTTTCCTTTAATTAGTCTAAGTTTAACAAGAAGGGAATATTATGGGACCCCCGTGTAAATGCCTTATAAGGCTAAGTTGTGTTGTAAAAAAGGTAAGCAGTTACAACAAAATTACTCTCTCTCTCTCTCTCTTCAATATTTTGTATCTCTCTCTACTCTCTATCTCCCTACTCTCTCTTATTCATCTTCATCATCTCCCTCATCACCTTCTCTTTATTATCACAGAAAATACAAAAAATCACAAAAAATAGCAAGATCACAACAATTGGTATCACGAGCGGACGATCCTCGGACAATGGTGGACGAACTTCTTCTCGATCAGATAGAGCTGCAACAAAAACATTTGGATCAAAAAATGCAGCTGAAAATTCAGAAGTTTAATCTCCAACAGCAACAAATGGATGGTATGAAAATTAATCTCCAACATCAAACACAGGGAATAAATCAGAAATTTGATCGATGCTGTGAGTTACTTGAATCCATACAATTTCTCATTAATAATCAACAACACAGAAAGCAGGCAAAATCAGCACCTCAATTCCAACATTTTTCCATACCACCATTCCCAGCCGTCACTATCCCTGATTCTGATATAAATTTTTCTATGAATCCAGAACCCCATCAAATCTCTCCAGTAAATCACAAACAAAATTTCTCACATGTGTTCTTAGCCAAATATGAAGCCTACAATACCTCTGGATCTGAACTTAAAATCCCCAGCCCTCAAAAATCCCAACCAATTCTTTATGAAATCCAGGAAAAGAATTCACAACCAAATTCAAGTGAAACCCAACAAGGTAATCCAACACCACAAAACACCACAATTCAGACCCCAAACAATTTAGAATCCCTCTCCATTTTTCAAAAAAAAAAAAAAAATTCAGAAGAAAGGTACTTACCGATGCAAACAGTACCACCAATTGAAGTGTTCGAACTGCCTGGAGATGGTGAAAATGAACTGGTGAAGGAACACATCGGTGAATTAATTGAAGCCTCAAAACCTCTTGAGCAGTTCTTCGAACTAGGGCCAAATTCAAGGGATTTGGAGTCTGAAAATCCATTTTGCCTGGGATTGTTCCACGAGAAAAAGAAAACGTCGAGAATGCCGTGCTTCGTGATAGACCGAGGAAGACGAACTTACAACAAGGCCGGTGTAAAGAGGATGAGCATGAGGCTCTGCGGCAGCCTCGAAGAGGCTTGGTCTCGGCGGTCTCCAAAACATGTCGGTAGACATAGATATTACTCACGATGAACCACAAAGGAGCGAATCTATTCCTTTCTCATCGAATTTGCAGCGACTACGAATGGAAAAAGCAAGGAGACTCGCCATCGGAGCTGCCGACCTTTCGGTTATGAAAAGAACCGAAACGACGGTCGAGATAAGGCTCAGATCAGTCGAACTCCAAAGAGCGGCGGACGGTCGGACGGTCGGACGCATGGTCTAGGCGAATTGCTTCGAGGTGTGATGGCCAGAGAAAAGGACCAGAGTTGCGACCGATTTCATACCTCAGGGAAGAAATGAAAAATGGCAGGGCCTTCGTTTTTGAAAAAACGCAGAGTACTGGACGAGAGGTGGCTTGTTCTTGTTGGATTTCCAAGCATGGTTGGCGGTCGGAAGCTTGGTACCGCCGGATCGCAAAAGATCGAGGGTCACCGGCACCGGATTTTGAAGGGTCGCGATCGATTATTACTTCCGTGGCAATGGATGATTCTGGAAACCGAAAAGGGGTTGTGAATTGGGCTGACAAATACTGAGGATTTATGGGCCAACTTCACATGGGACTTGGTCATTTTATTGTGCTGCGGGTCATTTTGTGGCTTTTGGACTGGTCTCACGCATAATTGGTTTTGGGCCTAATCACTTAGGAGTGGAAAATTGCAGCTTCGAGAAGAAGGGGACTTTTGCTGGACTACCTTATTTGAATTTGGGTTGGATTGCTGCAATTAGGAAACTTAAAAATTGGGCTAATTATTGCCAATTAACATGGACTATCTTTGATCTGCCACAAGAAGATTTTAATTTCGGGCCTTTGAAGATTTGGAAAGGGGAGCTATTGGATGCAATACTTACATTTTGGGCTAGCCGGATTTGGAAACTCGGTGGCGGATCGGGAACTCCAACGGAAAGCATGAGTGGAATTCGCGGTTGCGGAAGGGCTGTAAAATCAGGCCAACGGAGGGAAGCTTGGTCTCGCCTGCATCTAAAAATTTTCAGTCGGCTTATATCTTGGTCACGTCGGACCACGAAGGGGCGATTTTGGTTTCCACTTGCCAGGATTTCAGCGACGAAGAACACCACCACAGCGGTCGAGAAAATGAACGGATTCCCATGTGCAGAGGGCGGTCGGATGCATGGTCACGCCGAATTGCTCAGAGGGGTGACCGGATAAAAGGACCGGAGGTGCGGCCTATTATCGATCTATGGAGAGAAGTGAAGGATAGAAGAATTTTCGAGAATGGGACGATGTTGGCAGGGCTATTTCCTATTAAATTTGGCCTGGTATGTTGGATTATTGTTAATGCTTTTAGGAAGCTTATGATTGGGCCTACTTACTTTCAAGTTACATGGATGATTTTTGGGCTGGCAAAAAAGGCATTGGTTTGTGGACTTTTGATGATTTGGAAAAGGGAGCGCAACGGCACTTGGACCACTGTGAGGGGGGCTGAAAATGATCTCATTTTAGTCACACTTGAGTTGACTTTTGGATGGAATGGTTGCATTTTCGACATACGAGTCTCGGGGATGAGACTCTTTCAAGAAGGGAGTATTGTCATGTACTGGTATGTGGAGAGACTTGGGCTTGGATGGAGATTTTGGTATGGATGTTGACTTGAAGGAAAAAAGGAGTGCTGGCCCAACTGAGATGGCTTTTGAGTAGTGGGCTGAACCATTAATAGCCCATTAAGTGATATTATTGTTATTGTTATTACTTTATTATTTTCCTTTAATTAGTCTAAGTTTAACAAGAAGATAATATTATGGGACCCCCGTGTAAATGCCTTATAAGGCTAAGTTGTGTTGGAAAAAAGGTAAGCAGTTACAACAAAATTACTCTCTCTCTCTCTCTTCAATATTTCGTATCTCTCTCTACTCTCTATCTCCCTACTCTCTCTTATTCATCTTCATCATCTCCCTCATCACCTTTTCTTTATTATCACAGAAAATACAAAAAATCACAAAAAATAGCAAGATCACAACAGAGTATTGGTTGAGGCAATTTGTCGAACACTTGGTGCGCGAGTTTTGAAGTTGAGAACTTCGGAACAATTTGAAGCAAAGGAACCCGGAGTAGGCCTCCTCGAGCCACAACAATCAACCAAGTGCAATCACGGGAAGTGAACAGTACTTTTTTATGTGAAATTCGGCCAGAATTAGAGAAATCCCCCACGAGCTAGGGTTGGTGGTTGCTAGACTTTAAGGAGCAAGACCAATCCCGAATTCAAAGGTGGTACTGGCCGGAGGAGAGTCGCCGGAGGGTGATGGACGGGCGGCGGTCGGAGGCAAGAGCTTCAACACGAAGTCGGGTTTGATTAAATCTCGATTAAACAAAAGCTGAGCTGGGAAGATGATGTGATCGGAGACCTTGACGGAAATGGGACGCTGAACGGTGGTGTGGTCAGATTTTGTGGCCGGAGACGGAACGGGGGGTCGGATTTTGATGAAGATGGACGCCGGTTTGAGTGCTTGAGAGTTTAGAGAGAGAGCAAGATGGAGATAGCAATGTGTTGTAAATAGCCTTGTTCCCAGTTCTTTTTTTTTTTTTTTAATAAAACGGGGGGTTAGCGGCGCTATGATCATAGCGCCGCTATGGTCTGAATGGCCCGAACCCTCAGATGGTCGTTATGGTCTCGCTTTCCGCTTAGCGCCGCTTCAAAATTTTCCATAGCGCCGCTATGGACATAGCGACGCTAACCTCCGCTCCTTTGAAAATCGCTCTGGCCATCGCTATGGCCCCGCTATGCCTGAAACGCCGCTTTCAAATCCTTCATAGCGCCGCTATGACCATAGCGGCGCTTACCTGCTACTGCTGATTTTTTTTTTATATTTTTTTTTATTTTATTTTTTGAATAAAAACCTGCAAATAAATGAAGCAAACGCATAATCACGTAAAAATTCCTAACACGTAAAATCGAGAAATCATTCCATTGTCGATAATCAGTGTTAAGAAAATTTACCTACATAATGAATCAAAAGAAAAATAGGAAAATGAAACTAAATGCAAAAAGAAAAAGGGAGAGATACAATCATACAGTGCACAGTGACTAGACCAGTCACTGTAAGTTCGGTGGTGCTGGCGGAGGGTTGAGGACCGGCCCCGAACAATGGCGGGCCTCTGTCAGCTCAAATCTTTCGCCCTATAGGGATCGGGGCAAAGCTCGGGAACTCGGCTGGGGGGCTTAGTGTGGTCGTTCGTACGGTGCTCCTTCGGGACATTAAAACGACCCTGAAGTGATATCTTCGCGTGCTTTCGAATGCACGCGTCCTCGGTCAGCTGCTCGATCGCCCGAATATATGCACACTCTTCCATCACATTCACCTGCAGCTCAGGCGGGCCCTCTCGAACGGAAATGGCGATGGACTCGCCCAACACCGTCATGTTCAGCGTCCCACCCTTGACATCGATCATCGTATTCGTGGTCGCCATGAACGGTCGTCCGAGAAGAATGGTGTGACTCTTCTCATTCTTTTGCATTTCGCCCACATCTAGCACAACGAAGTCGACTGGCACAATCAGCTTTCCAACTCGGACGAGTATATCTTCTACAATCCCCTATGGTTGTCGGAATGAGCGATTAGCCAACTATAAGCGCATCCTGGTGGGCTTCAAGTCACCAAGCCCGAGCCGTTGATAAACTGTAAGTGGCATGAGATTGATGCCCGCTCCTAAGTCAAGCATGCCCAAGGTCTCTTCCCCATTCCCGAAGGCCATAGTGATCACGAAGCCTCCGGGATCCTTCTATTTTTTCGGCAAGTCATGCCGAAAGATACTTGCCGCTTCACCTACAATCACTTTCTCTCCATTCTCAAACCTCTTCTTATTCGTGGCGACTTCCTTGAAGAATCGGGCATAGGCCGGAACCTTCTTCAACACATCGGGAGGAGATAGGTCATCGTTGGTCTTAACCAACATTGCATGAAGGTCTCGGATCATTCTACAATCTTTCTCCTCCAAAAGCTGACTCGGAAATGGAATTCTGGTATGGGTTTGGGGATTTGTGTAAGGTAGGCTCGGGCGACGGTATAACTGGGGTCTTTGCTTCCTGTTCCTCCTTCATCGGGTTCTCGAGCTCGGGCATAAATACTGTAACCGACTTTGCATGCTCTGGTTGGCTCGGCAGCTTCCCTTTGTCCAAATCAGCCTCGATGGTCCCAACCCGTGTGGCTAGCTGGCCCACTTGTGTCTCAAGACGCTTGATGGAAGCATCATGATTGGTGACAAAATTGAGAATTTTGTCCAGCTTGTCTTCCGTGCTTGATGGGATTGGTCCAGTTTCTGGTGCTGGCAGCCTTAACACTCCCCTAGGTTGTTGTTGCTGAGGGACAAAGTTGGTCTGAGGTTGCTGTTGATAGTGGTTATTGGCCCACGAGAAGTGAGGGTGGTTTCGCCATCCCGGGTTGTACGTGTTTGAGTAGGGGTCATTTCTGGGCCGGTTCTGATACCCTGCATTGCATTCACCTCGGTAGTCTGGCCTCCATAGCCCGGCTCAACAGCCGACAGGAACACTTCTGAACCGTGTCCTTGCACCCCACATGCACCACAAACACTCACCGCCATCGTCTGAATCGGTGAGGAGCTTCGAGCATTCAATAGTCGCATCTGCTCCGTGAGCTCGGCTATCTGTTGGGCCATGGCATTATTGCTCGAGCCAATCTCATTCACTGCAGGCCTCTTACCTCTGACACTTTTCTGAGACGAGTTAGCACTCATCGTCTCATAGATAGCAACCATCTCGTCAGCCGTCTTGGCCCCGATATCCCCTCCAGCTGTATTGTCCACCATGTACTGCAAGTTCTGGTGGAGGGAGTCGTAGAAACAATTCGCTAGTAGCCCCGGAGCGAGGTTGTGGTGGGGGCACTGCCTCTGAAGGTCCTTGAAGCGTTCCCAAGCCTCGTGAAGAGGCTCGTGCAGCAGTTGGGCAAAAGAGACTATTTGAGACCGGATGTCTTGGGTCTTCTGGTGGGAATAGTACTTCCCGACAAATTTGGAGTATATTTCTGTCCAGGTTGTGAGAGAATCCGAAGCGAGGGTCATGAGCCACGCCTTAGCTGGCTCTTTTAATGTCTCCAGGAAACACCGCATTTTGAGCTCGTCTTCGCTCAGCCCGTGTAAAGGGAACGTCTAGAGGACGTTGTAAAACTCCCGGAGAAAGTGAAGTGGGTCCTCGTTTACGAGCCCATGGAACGATGGGAGCTGATTGTAGTGGACCACCTTCCGCTCATAGTTGCGGGCGGCTTGTGGTAACCGGATACAAGAGGTGGTTGGCCCGATCATAGGTTGGGCCAGATCTCGGAGAACATTGCGAGGAGGTTGTTGTTGTTGTTGAGCCATGTTTGAAGTACTCCCCTCAGATGACTTGGGAGAAAGTTCGCCTTTTTCTGGTGATTCGAGGGTCAGCTCCTCTAACAACTCCCTCAAACTCTCGTTAACCGACTTGTTGCTTTGGGTAGTATACGTCCACTCCTGGTACGCATACACTCAAACAACGAAAAGGTTACGAGCACCAATAGTAAAGAAGAGAAAATAAAATGAAAACAAAAGAAAACAAAGAACTAGCACCTAAACAAATAAAAAGAAAACAAGAGAAACACGAAAAATAAGTTGAATAAGCGCACAAAATAAGTCCTAAACCTTCCCCGGCAACGGCGCCAATTTGTTGTAAATATTTTTACCGGAGTAGAATCCAAAGATTCGACACCGGGTCGTATCACGAGGAAGGTTAGCCGGATTATTTTGTACGTTTATTCAATCACATGAAATAATAAAGAAGTCCTAAACACTCTAATTCGATTGGTTTGGTTTAATTTTATCAACTACGAATTGAAAAACAAGTAATTGGAAAAGCTAGACAAAACTAGGAATCACAAGGTCAAACTCAAATAATTATAAAGGAGCTGGGGTATCGGGGTCAATCAATTCCGGTTCTCAATACACTTAGCGAGCAATCAAAAGCTCGGTTAAATGCCTCACAAAACTACTCATCTAGAGATCTATCCTCAATAACTCTTCGTAACAAGAGGATAGACATAAACGAGTAATTCTTGAAACAATCAACACATAAGCAATCTATTACGAACAAGCTTACTCCTAACGAGCCTCGATCGAACGATTTCTCCCTTTTCAGTTATAAAATCGATTAATTAGATTAAGATGGTGATCAAACATCAAAATCCTAGGCTAAGCACAACTCGAGAGGATTGAGCAATTATCATGCATATAAACGAAATCGAACCGGAACGATCTTCCCCTAACCCTAGCTAAAGGATTTAGCTACTCATGATGCATTCAACATCAACAAACACAATAATCAAAGCCATTCAATCAATAAGAAAACGAAATGAAAGCTTACGATTAATGAATCCAATGTCGAGAAAAACAACGAGCAATCCAAGATCCAAAGCTAGAAAAGGAGTTTTTATGCTCCAAAATCCAATCCAAGATGAAAACCAAGAGAGAATATGTTTTTGGGAGTAAAAAACTATCAAAAACCAAGTCTTGAATGTGCAAAAACTGACTAAAATTCGATCCCTTAACCCTCCTATTCGAAATCCTGAGAAAATAGCCGCTGTTACAAAACGGGAGATAGCGGCGCTATGGGGATAGCGCCGCTATGGTTGAAAACAGTCGAGCCTCAGCCCCTCGCTATGCATGCAGCGCCGCTTTCAGGGCTGGCCATAGCGGCGCTATAGCCATAGCGGCGCTATGTCCTGGGCAGCTTCCAAAATTTCCAAGTTTTGAACTCGTGAGCTCTCGTCTCGCATTTCTCGGGTACTGCCCGAGCTATAAACTCAATCCTCACATGTTCTAGACGCATGAACCAATGTATAACTCCTAGGAGCCAGAACCGAATGCCGCTATCATCATCTGAACCTGAAACCACCACAGCCGGAAAAACACAAAAAAAACAAGAAAAATAGGAGGAAAAACAAAGAAAATACTAAACACGACATAAAAAAGATAAAAACACAAGAAACGACAAAATGGACCGAAAATACATAGAAAAAGACCTAAAACAGGGGAAACGACACACAAAATAGCAACGGAAATAGCAACAAAAAACGGGACAAACACAAGTAATGACACCCCTCTCTTTGCTAACAAGTCTAGGAGCCTTCCGTTTCTAGTCAAAGTCTAAATGTCTTATTCTCCAAACTCTTTTTTTCTCTTTTTTTTTTACTCTCTCTTTTTCTTTTTCTTTTTTCGAAGTAAGGAACGACAGCTCCGTCATAGCCCGCGGTTTTTAGCCTTTCGTATTGTCTCGATACAAGAATTATTAGATTTATACACTAGAGCCCCCACGGATTGGCAGTTGTTGCAGCCCATGATATTTTTTTCTCTTTTCCTTTATTTTTGTGCCAAACGGCTTTTCAACTCCGCCAATTATTCCTCCATCCTCATTATTCTTTTTTTTTTTCAACTATGAGACATATAAACCCCAACTTTCAACTTCAAGTCCCCAAACTCAATCAACATTGATTAAAGCAATTACAAGCACATCTCAACAATACAAATCGCCTCAAAACCATCTCACCACAAATGAATCACAAAAATATCAACCATCATGCCTTTGTCCCCAAAATAAAAACACCTTAAGAATTTAACCAATTTAAATTAACTCAAACCATTTAAACTAGCACAATAAATTCAAACTGACTCTCATGTCATCATCTCAAAATCCCACGTACATGCAATCTCACACTCACACAAAAGCAAATATCATGCAACTCAAACTCTAAGGGGCATAAATATAGTCACATAATAAACATGAATGCTCATCATCAAATACCCTCCCCAAACTTAGAGTTTGCATATATCGTCGACACCAATAAGCACAAAAAATAAAGGTAAAAGAAACGAGTTCACCTTAGTAAATTCAGAGGAAGTCTCTGAACCACGCACACCATTGGGTTGCCTCCCAACAAGCGCCTCTTTTTATTGTCGTTGACCCGACTTATTGCTTCATTTTCATCAAAGGATCCATGGCAGCTTCCGAGGTGGCCTCAAGGGAGCCACAAAACTCCCCTGTATTATACGAAACTGCGCGTTTTCCCCCTGTATTTTAAAAATTGCGCCATACCCCCTTGTAATATACTTTTACATGCACGAAACCCCCTAAACCGTCAAAAATGACGGCAGTGGTTTGCACGCGCGTGCTGTGCGATATTTTCTTCATTTTTTCACCCTAAAGTGCCTGAAATTACTGCTTTACCCCTAAAGTAATTATAATATAATATAATATATATAATATTTATATATATTATATAATATTATATA